>VDFB02254816.1:0-224821 GCA_007258455.2 Sequoia sempervirens
CTAGTTCTTCGGTATCTTCTTCTTCCACCACATTATACTTTGTCGGCCTTCCTCTTGGATCATGTCTAACAACAAATGACCAACCCGGTTTACCTGGAACCTTTGAGTAAAATACCTACTCAAATTGGCTTGGAAGAACATAGGGCTCATTTTCAGCTCACTCGATCAACCTTGTATTAACCATGGTAAATCCATTATCATGTTCAATGCTTGATTCCTAGGATCATTTTCATTCAATCATAGCCCTATACCATTGGACAACAAACATAACTATTTGAAGGACTTAAAGTCACACTCACTTTATATCATCCAAAATCCCATAGTATCGATTTTATGAGACTTCTGGATGTATGTCACTTCTAGATGAAACATTAGTCACCTGAAAGACTGTAGTTATACCAGAATCACAAGTTTTCTTCGTGTCATCCAACTTTTTGATTCAAAATTTATGACCATTGTACCACATAGCCTTGTGGTGTTTCACTTGCAATATGTCAAACATGTAAAATTATTGCATGTCAGTTGATAAATATTTATTCTTGGCCGAATGTATGCAAAGAAAAAACTCAACATATATATACATCAATATAATTGAAAATAATTAAATAATATGGGTGATTAATATATTTATCGTACCTTTTATCTCTTAAACCATATGCTAAATCAATTTCCCTTAGTGTAACATTGAAATCTCCATTACGATGAGCTTCTTTAACCAATGAAGCCACACCTTCCCATGTTAATGCGTGACCAGATTGTTGACATCGCTCAATCCATACCGTCATCCAATCAAGATTGTTTGCGACGTACAAATGTAGTGCATCCCACTCTTGACCAACTATATAAAAAAAATTGAATTTCACAAACGACGTATAATTAGTTAATTACCACGGTATATGACCTTAATTTATAATTGATGTACCTAAAAACCTAACATCCCACTACCTATGATCTTATTATCTTTTGTAAGAAACCTCTGAAATATATGTATCCAAGACCCATTGTTCACACATTTCAAATTGAATAGATATAACATATCAGCCAAGCAGTATCTATGTCACCCTGATCATGTTTTATGTTTATATTGGCAGGATACAATATATCGACACAAAAACTAGCAAGCTTCACTGATAAAAACATTGCAGGAATGGCCTACGTGTGTTGGACCTAGAATTTTCATTCAAAATTTTGATGGTCATTTCGTATGAAATCAAATTTTTTTCCTTAAAAAACCATGTTTTTACCATCCATAAGGTCAAAATTTCCTTTTACCACCTTACCGCAGCCTCCAATAAAGCAACTCACGGTAGTGCGGTGGGTAAAGGAAGTAATACACTGTATACCGCTATACCATGGAAGGTTGATGTCTTGCCCGTGGTAGAGCAGGGTCATGATTACTACTAATAGAGGGAACCGCTATACTGCGAGGGGTTGAAATGAAGCCCGCGGTAAAGCGGTAAGCTAAGAACAGAGGTAATAATGCACCGCCGTATTGCAAAGGGTTGGAATGGAGCACACAGTAGAGCGGTGAAATAAGAATAGAGATAAGGAGGAACCACTATACTACAAGGGGATGAAAAATGTCATGCGGTAGTGTGATAATCTGCCATTGGAGCATTAAATGAAGGTCAGTCACATCAATCAACATCAAAGTATGAAATTCAGCTCGGTATGAAATATTTGAATGATGAAGAACTTAAGATATGAAATTAATGCGGTATGATATCAACATTTAACAAGGAAAATTGAGAATTCGTGCGCTCGTGCTAGCAGAAGCTAAATACAGGCAAGCTCAAAGTACGACAGTGGAAGGATTCTGCAGAGTGAGCAAAATTCTGGGTAAGTGTACTTATCATTCACTGAAATTTAAACAATGAGGCCAAAGAAATTAGAGGTAGGAACTAAAAAGGAAGAAAAATCTAGTAGAATTTCATTGCAGTCGCCATTACTTGCCCTATTACCTGGTTCAGTAGATAAGGGTTCTAAGAAAGTCTTTAAGGATTTAGCTCAGGGGTGTAGGGACCCAATAATTCCATAGTCTGGGTGGAATTTATATTGGTATTTTTATAGGAACAAAGATGAAAGGGTTCTAGTGTCAAACCCATGGACTTTTGACAAAGGAAAATTAGTTGTTCCTAATGTTTTTGTTGATGTTGAGCTAAATAGAGCCTTGGCCAATAGATATCATGCCCCATTAAAAATGGTTAGAATTCCAGATGGTCAATGTCTGGTAGATATCTTGAGGGAAGCCATAATTAGGTGTTTTGACCTAAACAGGCAGACTGTCACTGAAATTGACTTGGGGAAGCTGGAGCAAGAATATAGAAGGTTGAAAAGGACCTATAGAACTGATGAACTCCCCTTACACATGAAAAGGGGTGACAAAAATAGAGTCCTTCCCATTCACTCTTCAAGACTTGAACCCTTTCTAGTGTTTGACTTTTAGACCTATTTCAAAAATACCTACTATGCATTATGTCAAATTCTTAGAGTTGATGCATAGGAGAATATGTCGATAGGGTTGATGAGAATGGCCATGATTATCCAGCATCCTGAATTGAATGTGGAGTTTGATTTTACTTCATTCATTGAGGAACAAATTCATGAAGGTCTGTTACAGGTTAGGGAAACCAAGGCCCCCATAACTTTTAGAAAGTACTCCTTATTATGTCATTTGATTCTATCTCAAAATGAAACAAAATGGACAAAGAGGATGAAATTGAGAACACATGAGAATGGAGTTATGCTCCCAGTACAAAATTGGTGTTATATTTGGGACAGTAAATGCAATGAAAGTGATTATGTTGTATTTAGGGATGATTTTGTCATCAGACTGATTGCTCACCTTGGTTTTCCTACACTAAGATTACCACAATCCCTAATGGATGTCATGAGACCCTTGCAATACAAACCAAATCAAGGTTTTACACATAATTATGCTGATTGGTTTTTGATGCCACAACACACCATCATCAGGGTATATGGTTGTGATCAGGACCCTCATATTTTACCAAAAAATGTTCCTAGCAGAGTATTGTTTTTATAATTTATGTGGCAAATGCTCTGGATGGAGCATGATTTGATGAAAAATCAGAAAAAGGCACATTTCTACCTGATTTGACGGTATTTGAAGAATTGTCAATTGGATCAGATATGTTGGAGGAATTGCAAAGATTTATAAAAGCTATTTTTTCTCTCAGATCAGGGAAAAAGAGAATATGTGATCCAGAAGGCCACATCAACAATATCAGAAGAACCCTACGCACAAAGAGGGCAATAACACATGAATTTGATCCAGAAGAGGATGTAATAAGAAAACTGGTCTATTTTGTAGATGTGTTTGAAAGAAGGAAAATATGGTTAATGATGATGAAATGGGAGGATCAAGAGAGAGGAAAAGATAAGAAGTTCAAGGGGTTTTTTGATGAGGAGCCAGATTTGTTGAAAAGAATGCAATTAGTCCTTGGTAAATTTGATGAATTATCTAAAAAGGCTCAAGAAGAGAAATCAGCCCCACTTCCTACACCCCAACCACCAACATCCACAGCCTCTACATCACATACACCACCTTCATCACTAATTAATCCATCTCCTCCATCTCAAACAGATGAGCCTCCTACCACGAAACATAAGATTGGGTCACTAGTGGACTATGAGTCAAGTGATGAAGAACAAGAGGCAGTCTTAACTTTGGATGAGATGAAAGAGGTTGCAGAGAAACATAAAATCCTTGAGCGTCATGATCCCAAGATGAGAATATCAGAGGAGGCTATTGATGAAATGCAAGATGATGCAAGAATTATTGCTTCCCTGAGATTCATGGAGGATGATGACTTTATCCATTCTAGGGAGTTCAAAGATTTTTGGATAAAAATGAAGATGAAACAATTTGATGACATACTGAAAATTAACCTCATTGGAGCTGATGATTCAAAACATGTAGAAGTGAAAGCACAAACAATGGCAGAGTTAAATATTGACAATGCCAATATTACTCCTAAAGAAGCAAGGGAGTTAGTGTCGAAAAGTAACATGCTAATTATACCAGGAATGGACCTCTCCAAAGTGTTTTTGTTGGATCAAATCAGAGCTCAAGATGATCCCAAATTGGTTGCAAAATTTGATTCGGAAGGAGTATCAGGGATAGGATATAATCCAACCACCCAGACCCTTGCCCTATGGACGAAATAGAAAAGCACAAGGAAGCCTAGGCTTCTAGATGTGGTGTAGGAAATGAGAGGGTCTGCTCTAGTCAGAACTATGAAGGACACTACTCCCACAAAAGAAACAACCATGACAATGCATTCAACAATGTTTACAGGAGATGTAGTGGAAAACATGGAAAGAAGATGACAAAGTATGAGAAAAGACTCAAACTATCAAATGAGGAGATAAATAAGTTTTTCATTGAAAATGTTAGATTGAAACAATAATTGCAACAAGCCACAAATGTAAAGGGGAATGAAATGGTTGTATATCATCCACCTGCTTCAGTTGAAGATCCACAAATTCAGCAATTGAAAGAAGAGGTTGAGAAACTAAAGAATCATAATATGGATGATATCAAATGACACATCTTGAGTACCTTGGAGGAAATACTGAAACACAGAGTTGGAGTTTTAAAAGAGAAAATAATTGGAGTTCATGAGGGCTTCAATCATTTGGTAAAAGATCTGGAACAAATAAATACTAATTCCCCTATCTTAGAGGAATTGCAGAAAAGATGGCAGCCCACTTACGATACCACCTGCCAAACTTCATTGCTGCACAGGAATACAAGTGGTCAAATGATTTAACCATTTAAGCAAGTGGCAGGAGAAATACCTTGGTTTAGATGAAGATTAATCACTATCAATGATGATTATGTTGGTATCAATTATTTGTTAAGTTAATTGAAGATATTCCCAGATTGTCTCCATATTTAATATCACTCTGTTATTTAAATTGATATATCAAGCATATTTTCAATTTATCAGTGCACATTTGTTGTATCTGTGTGGCATAATTAATTGGTTTTTTCAAGTAAAGATTAAAGTCCTCTTGATTATTCACAACAACTTAGGAATATTATTTTGGATTATTAAAGAAGAATCTGATAATTGCATCCTTGCCTATTTATACAAGTTATAAACATAGAAGTGCCAAACAATTTGAATTATTGCCAGTCATAAGTCACTTGTCTCTGATTTCTACTTGAATCCATATACCCAACAAAGCACCAGTCTTCACATTTCATCACTTAGTTTCATTTCATTTTAAATGTTTTACATCTGTTAACTGAACATATTTCTTTGATACTGCTTATACAATTTATGCTAGATTAGTAGTACATCTATTCACTTTCAAATTTCCATTGTGATTAGACTGTTGTAGGAGGAATCACATAGTTCAAGTCTACTTCATTCACATAGGTAGACACACCTAGGTCTGGCAGCACCTAAAGAGAAGAAGGTCTAAAACCATTTGTCCTTGTATGTTACCCTGAAACGTACCAAGAGTTTGGCAACCTCTTGAGGTATTTTTACCTACATTTTTGAGAGCTAACAATTTGAACGAGGAAGCACATTGTACAATATCGGCATAGGCACATTGCATTTATACCGATTGGTAGAAGAAATTGGGTTGTATATTTTGATTAAAAAGGAACAAATAGAGAATGTAGCACCATAGGAAATGCATATCGGAAAAACTCATGAAAGTTTCCCTGAAAAAATACTCATCACCGGCCATTGGAAGCCTAACAAGTGACAATTTCGATCTCATATACTACTCCGATGAAGATAAAAGGCTCGTATCAAGGACACATTCTTTTTGTTCTACCGATGGGTTATTCAAGAAAGAAAAAGATAGACTCACTCGGGATTTTAGCATGAGGTACACTGATATATTTCATCAAAGGAACACATTGATATCGAAACAACATAAAATGGACCGCCCGACGACACATCTTACACCGATAACATTTAGTCGGGAGAACATATCTCAAGTTGCACCGACAAGGGAATAATCAAAGTAAGATGTTGCGATGACATAGTGGATAAAATAAGACACCAACAATGAAAGAATTATTTTCTGGAGTAATACAATACCAATACTTTTCTATTTGTGTGTGGAAGATTCTTTCATTTGGACTAGTTCTCTATTGTTTCTTTTCAAGCAATTGAAGGAAATGTAAAATGTATTCTAATTAATCTCCATGACCATCTTATAATTACCTCTCACTTTCCTCAATCTACCTTTCCCCATCAAGTACTCCCTTTTGAATTTGTTAATGGAGTTGGGATCCCAAATGCGATCTACATGGATCTTTGTTGCGAACTTAGGAAAATATTCAGTAATGTACACCATGGTCTAGTATACCATATATCCCTCCACCATAGAACCCTCAAGATGTGCTCTTTGTCTAACCAAAGCCTTCAAAAATTTCAAGTGCCTCTCAACCATCCACATTGACCTTGTGTGTACAGGTCCACACAATTCAATCTCCTCAACTTGGTGTATGAGGTAATGTTCTTGTGCATTGAAAAATGTTGAAGGTAGACATTTTTTCATTTCACACATTAGACGAGGAATTTTTCTCTTCCAATAATTTATATCTTCTTTATGGATTTCTTTAGATGACAACCATCTACAAGTGATTCAAGGTGCAAATATATTAACGAGATTTAACAAAATTATACAATATATTACATAACAAGTAAAACAAATAGAAAATATAAGATCTATACAACGAATTGAACAAATATCACTACTTACCTCATGTATTTTCCAAGATCATATATAACTTGCTTGACATTGTTGTCGAAGTTGTCTGGGAGAGATAGAGGTATAACATACTGCAACAATTATAAAATGATCTTTTCATTATTTTTCTAAAACTAGCAAACATAATACACTGAAAAATACATGCAATATACAAATATATATATAAAATATACTAGAATAATTACCTTAATGAAGGTATGCCAATCATACATTTTCATCCCTGACCCAAATTCACCTTTCTTTGTTATGATATTGTTTATGTTCGCAACAAATCCTATGAGAAATTGAATTTTTTGTATGACTTCTTTTATAGCATTGCTTTGCTGCTTTGTTAATAACCAAGGAAGGGTGCTTATATTAATTTGGTCTCCATCGCTATTTAATTGAATGACATTTTTCATTGCATGATTGGCTTCCTGAATGTCACTACAAATTTTGACAATTTTTTTTTTGTCATGCCCTCCATCCAATATTTTCCATAATGTTTCTGTTATATTCTTTCCAATATGCATTGTATCAAACAAATGCACAATTTGTAGCTGCTCATAGTAGGATAACCTACTAAATTGTTTGGGATAACTTTTCAGTCCCTGTGGAAGCTGACCATTAATTCCTTGATGATCTTCATGAAGCATATAAGTTAAAAAAATTAACAATGACAATAATTGTCAATTACAACATGAGTAAACAAAACACAATATAAAAATATAAATTCCAAACATATCATTTATGATAGATAAACAGTTTGATCCGATTTATAACCTTGACGATTAATTCTATTATATTCCAACTTTCATAGGCGAGGTGTCATTCTTCGTGGTTTTGATGTAGTCTCTTCTTTCCCATTGAAAATATGTTTTTCAGTAGTTCGATACTTATGATTTATGTGGAGGAAGTGCCTATACTCATCAAACACCTGCTTTCCTAAACTTGTTGAACGATGAGATTTCATCTTTGGACCACAAACTGGACATGCAATTTTTCTCTTTGTTTGAAGACCTACAAGATCATATATAATTGGATTAAATATATTATTTTTTATAATTATATATAATGAGTAGATTATTTAAAAAACATGCATGATATCTACTTCATAAAATTAAATATCGTTAAAGTGTAGTCGAACGTTATAACATACCACAAAAATCTGTTAGCCCTAGGGCATCATAAATTGTCCATACAAGCATTGCATGGAATTGAAATTGTCTTTGTCCTATTGGTCTAGAGATGTCATACATAGTGATGCCATTCCATAACTTTAGCAACTCGTCGATAACAGGCTTGATATATACATTCATATCTTTAACTTGGTACTTACCTAGTTGAATGAACATAAACATTACATAATTATTATAACCATTTTACTACAATATATATAAATTAATGTACATGACTATTAAATGAAAAAATATAAGTCATTATGCAACAAATAAGACAAATGAGATGCTACTACGTTAAAGAAAATTGATGTAAACAAATACCTGGAACAATCATTGCCAACATTATGTGCTCCCTCTTTATTGACATCCAAGGAGGAATGTTATTGTTGATAACAAAAACAAGCCACACTAAGTAAATAGATCTCAGCTCTCCAAATGGATTGACACCGTCCGCTGCCAATGAAAGCCTGAGATTACGAGGTTCTTCTTTAAAGTGTGGCCATTTTTCCTCCATTTCCCTAAATGCAGAACCATCTGTAGGCATTTGAAGAATGTCATCTCCACTTCTATTCTGTGCATGGTAATCCATAAATTGTGCTAAGCTTTTGCACCTAAATAATCATTGCATATCTAGAATAATGGGAATATAATGAAGAACCTTGCGAGACACCTTTTTTGTTAGTTGATATGTTCGATATCTACTAATATGACATTCTAGGCATTCTGTTGCAAATTCATGTTGTTTATGATATATAATATGATCACTGGGACATGCATCTATTGCTTGATACTCCATTCCAATATCTTTCATAATGGTAGATAAATCTCGGTATGAGCGAGGTAAAATATTTGATGGTGGTAACAAAAATTCACCTATCAATCTACAACAATTTTTTTTTTGTTAATATAAAGAATATTAATGGTACATATTTCATCCTTTATTTACTAGTGATGAACTAACAACAAAAATAGATGAAAAAATATGGCATACCTTAACATCCGTGAGATTGCTATGTTGGATAAACCATTCATAACCTTCAAGTTCGCCAACAACAATACAATAGAGAGAAGAGTTTTTTGGGAGCCTTCATAAAGGGGCTCATATGCCTTCTCAAGTATAGGTAAATCATGAACATCATCAAAGTCATCTCGATCATCATGATCAGTTGCACCACTAAATGTGTCATGGATTAATGTATTTGTACCATCATCTTCAACTATGTTTTCTGGCGCATGATCATCTTCTTCCATAGGATCATTAACTTCATCTTCGATATTCACAGCTCCATGTTCCTCTGCTTGTAAAACCACATTCTCTGAGCCGTGATAATCCATATCATGTGCCCTAGGGCACCCCACCTTTATAATAATGATCGACAAAAATAAACCATGATCATGATCAAGTGATTTTTTTATATATAAAAAATGTTAAAATGATATAAACATTTACAAATTCAATCAATATAAAGACATATAATGAACAACTTACCAATGGACGATAATCATGCCCCCCTTCAACATGACCATGATGCCTACAATGATTCTCAACTGTTGTGATTAAAAGTCTTCTCATCTTTAAGCCCTTGTAATTATTACAAGGACAATAACATTTCCCATCACCCTTTCTTTTAAATCTAGCCCACAATCTAGCAAGTGTCTCTTCATTTTGTTCTGCACTAATATTATCTGACATGATTTTTATTTACCAAGCTTGAATATTTAGATCTTCAAAAAATATCAAATTCACACTTTAATAATTTTTAATCATAGATAGGTAACAAAATCTAATAATTCTGATATTTTGCACCAAAAAAAATTGGCCTATAACCTCCACAAATTGTCACAAGTATAGAAAATTCGCAAGTATAACAAATTCACAAGTATAGCAAAACACTGTCGCAAGTATAGATAAATTGTCGAACTCACTTTTATTTATTAAAAAACATTTGTCGGAACCCCAACGAATGCTAAACATACCTGTCAACCCACAAATTAAGGAGGCTAACCATATGTCGACCCAAAAATTGATGGAAGGGGATGGTTGACTTTAAGTGTATGTCGAAATAGCGACGAAAATCACAGAGCATCACAATTTCGACAAACGTCGGGCATAAATTTTAATTTTTTTTGAAAATTTCACATTAAATACATAGGTACCCGATGATACATCTAATTATACATCTTTCATCGGAAAGTTTCGTCGTATTTTGCAGTCAAATGAGTTAGTGTATGCTTGCAATTTTTCTATCAAATTCTTTAATTCTTTCTTTATCTTCTCATCTTTATTCATCCTTGAGACCATAATGGAAACTACTAATTGAACCTATTTTTCTTGATCTTTGGTTGGTTGTCCCATGTTTCTAATAGTAATTTTATAATCCTCCACTCTTAATTCTTTATCATCCTTATACACCAATGGAGGAGCTATTTCAGTAATCTTAGATCTTGAAACATATTTAGATATGGTAGAGAGGACTCTAGGCTCCTTCATATCTTTATGTGTCTCCATCTTATTTTTAATACTAAGAATATCTATTGATAAAGTTCTTATCCTTCTATTTTTATATAAGTGAATTTAGGAAATCAAATGAACCAATCACCATATTAGCTAATAGCCTAAAAAAATTCAAGGATAATCTTTCATTTGTCTCACTTTCTAACATTTTAACTATGTACAATTTTATTAGTATTATATTTTTTCATGATTGTTTAATGTAAGAGTTGGTATAAAATATTCTATACAATGAAATATTTGGCTAAAGATGTAGCCACCCAAAATCTAGGAGCTTCAATGAAAGAACAAGAGAGATCAAATATGAGAGAATGATGTTATTCTATCAAAGGATCATGTAAATATTCAATGAGGATGAATTAATAATACAAAGATAACTACTTGGTTATATAGACTAAGGTGAAATGCATGATTACATAAGATTATGACATGTGTCTTAGTATTATGAATTGAGACATAAAGTAATAAATATCATATGTGTTTCCTAAGTAAACTTAAGTAACTAGTGTGAATAGGACCTGGGTGATGAACCAATTAGGTAGAACACCCCATTTGCATCAACATTTAATTTCTATTGTAGGTTCAAAATATATCATGTCTATCATAATAAATATATGCAATTATTAAACTTATAAATTTATAAATAAATGCATCTAAATGTATAGGATATAATATGGTGAAACACAACTATATTAGTTTAATGTAGGCACTCTTATATACCTTAGAGATTAATTTATTTCCTTTCAAATGGAAATCATAGGACTTCCTATTTTGAATTAACCTTAGTTCTAATTTCTTTGGCTTTTGTATTGACACAATGACCAATAATTATAGAGATATCCTTCACTTTATTCTTTTACTTTTGTTGTTGTTGATTTCACCCATGAAATCCCTTTCCATGATCTTATCTCACTTTATTGTGTGGCATAGAGACCAAAGTCAAGGCTAATGTTTCTAGATTAATTTACTAAGCCTAATCATTATAGGGGTATGCTTGGGTTGTTTGTGTCATTTATTAACCGATTTTTAGGTTCACTTGTTTAAATACCAATCATAACATCAAACTACTGATGTGTGGATTGTAGTTTCATTTGACCAAGAGATAATTTTACATCCCTTTTATGTGCTTTTGATTATTTTGATTAAAATAAATGAACTTTTTTTCTTTCCTTGTGTGTCCAAGGGTGTGTTTTCTCTTCCCTCACATTGTAAGGCGATCTTGGGAATCAAAAGTATCCCTTGCACACACTTTTCTCCATATCTAACAGTTTCAATTCTAAGGTTGATGAACTTTCTTTTCATGTTTGCATGAGATACAAGTGTGTATGCTCTTCCCTTACACCATAAGGAAAACTTAGGAATCAAATTCATCCCTTTAATAAATTTGTGTTTCCCCCCAAAAGGATAATGTAGTGCCCCTCCCCGATTCACCATTTCATGATTTAGATTATTTGATTTTATGTGTTTGGTTATTTAAATTGTAAACCATTTGATAAACGAGGGTTTTTTGAGTCGAGTTGAGATATAAGCTATATTTTATTCATAAGCTAGCATTATTCCTAATCATCACTTTTAAGTAATCCTCACTCGACTTGGGAATATGTATATATAACAAAATTTAATATTAAAATAAAATTAAATTGAATGTGAACGTAATAATAATAATATAATAAATAAATTAATATGTCTGTCCAGATCAAATGTGGTGTAACTGCTTAAATGCAGTCCATATCTGGAGATTTCCGGTAATGCAATTTATGTAAGTATGGATTCTTGTTTGAATGAACCTGGCAACCGTCCCTGTACTTTTTCCAAATTAGGACTTGGGTTGGTATATTTTATGTGCCTCTATTAATATGAATTTAACTTTTATTAAAAAAAAAAAACAACTGGTAAATAAGAGTAATTCAAAAATTCAGGATGTGAATTTAATCTTGTTCACTATATTAGAAATTGCTCTCCCAAAGGACGAATATCCGATATGATGAAAGTGTAAAGGTCAATCAGGGGTCAAAATTTCTTCACCAGTTGAAAGTGACTAGGTTTAGCCTTGCTTTTTTAACTACCAAATTAAGCATGATCTGTGAGTGTTTTTCAAATATTCAAGGTGCATTCTATTGTAAAGTTTACCATCTGTGGGATAGTTCAGTTCGTCATCTGGAATTTTGGGAATCTGGAATTAGGAATTGAACTCAATCTAAAATGATCTTCTACATATAGCAAAAAAATGATCGTCATGTATCTGCCTTTTTTCCCTCTGATACACAAAACACATGAAGACAAATATTGTTATATATTGTAAATTTGTATCTCAACTCAATCAGATGTCAACTTCTATCAATTGATTTCACTAATAGTAATTTAAACTTTAACCAATTCTAGGTGTGAGCAAAAGAGAGATTTTAGGCATGTACGGTTCTGCATGCGGGTTTTTTGTTGGAATGATAACTACGCAAAAATGGGGCCGGCGGTTATTGCTTTTAGTATGTGATAGCAGGGCTCTTTGCGTTGCGCTCGGTTTTCTGCTACACGAAGTTTTCCGTCGCCATGCCTATTGCTGGTGGAGCCTTCAGCTACCTTAGAACTACGTTAGGTGAATAGGTGGCGTATATGACTGGTGTAAATTTTCTAATGGAGTATGTTCTGTCGAATACGGCTGTGGCACGAAGCTTGACATCTTATTTGGGTGCTGCAATTGGTATCAATACTGATAGCTGGTAGTTGCGGATATGCATGTATTGCGTGAAAAATATCTCTTTCTATTGCGAATCAAGAAAATATCTCGGTGGAAACCTATAGAGGGGTCGGTTACAACGTAACGGGCGAAACGCCGAGAAGCGCCCCGGGACTCTGAAATATCTACTTTTACTACGAAGCCATTGCAACGCTACCAAGCTCATTGTTTCTTCTACATACCAGTTATTTTATTGCAAGTAAGCTAATCTATTTTTGTTTTTGTTTTTTTTTTTTTTTTTAAGAACAGTAATCTAGGCTTTCAAAATCCTGGACTCGACAGTAAAATATTGTCTACATTGAATTTTTGGGAGCAACGCAACTTGCTTGCATTTATTTTACTGATTGAATCTGGGAATGATTGTCGATGAAAGCAAAATTGATAGTTTATGAAAACCCTAGATTTCTTTTCATTCTGGAGATTAATATTCAGCATCAGTACTACTTAATTGATGGGAAGGCCTTAAACGAATAAAATGGGCAACTTTTACTTCTAAAGTTTTCAAGGTTCCGAGGAACCCACCTCACTATTAGTAAGCTTTCTGTAATCCATACTTTTGCGCACTACAACGGACCTAATCCGACCAAGAAGATGTATTTCTTAATCATTTAACGAAAACATGAAGCCAAAATAAGTGCCAGCCACCTTATATGCTTTTGTTGGTACATCACGACTTGATGGAAGGAAATCTTAGTTTTGGCTCTGCATCGTAACGTTATTACGACTTTCAATTGCAATTGCAATCCTTGTTAAATTCTGCAGAGCCCGGCTAAATCTGGAGTGAATATCGATTGTTGGAGGAAAACAAAAACTCAGAATCGGCGGATTTCCAGTAAAAATGGCGGCGCAAGCTGGTATTGGGTTTTCAAAAATTGTGCTTCTCGTAGGCGCAGGTATGATGGGGTCCGTTGTACTGAAGTATACTCACTTATCTGATATCTTATCAAAAATTTAGTCACTGACAAGCCGATTGGACAAAGGAGGAGAATCGTTACGTGACACCTCTGATCATATCACTGCGCTTGCAGCTCAGGTAAATTGGCTTAGCAATTCAAGTAACTGGCAAATAAATCCTTACATGTCTTCCATGGGAAACTAGTGTTGACAAATAAACTACATGCCAGAGTTTTACAACTATCCTTGAGCATCCATGTCTTTCTAAGGAGAGGATCTTGCCAAGAAACAGAATTCTATTAGCTGTTATGAAGCTAGCCATGCAGTTTCAGGGATTGAATATGTAGATATTAGCAGGGTTTTTGGTATTTTGCATATAGCTTATCACTGGTCTTAGGAGGTGTATTTTGTTTTGTGCAAATTGTAATGTAACTTTCTGCCAGATTACCTTCCCTCGAGGATTTTCCCAAACAGATTATATGTTTTTCCTTACTTGGCATTCGTGACTTTTAAGGGCATTCGTGATAATACATCTTCTCGCTCCTTAATTTCAAATCACTTAATTCATATCATTTACATGGGATGTTAAAAAGAATCCGCTTTTCCTTGGGGCAATATGGAGTATAGTCTGCATGTAACCACAGTCTGCATGAGATCTTTAGTTCTCTAATCTAGGTCACATAACTCTTAAATGTTTTCAATCCCTTATCCTCTCTAAATGTTTTTGAATCCGCAAATACTTGAAATCCTTGCCCTATCAGACTCTTTCCTTGCTGCAGATCGTCGGTGGGATATAATCATACGTACTGCATTGTAGATGTGCTTAAAATCTTTGGTTCTAAAGGAAATTTCCTTACATAAATACCGTCGCCTTTGGTCTCCCCTGTATGCTAGCTGAAGTTTCTCGAGTCACCAACGTAGTCTCTCTTCCTTTTTAGACTCTTTCATTGCTTCAGGTCAGCTGTGAGATGTAGTCAGTAGTACTGCATGGTTGATGTGTTTTGAATCCCTGAATCTAAAGAAAATTGCCTTTTAGTTAATGTACAAAATTAAATAGCCTCTCTGAAACCACTAGAAATCTGTTACAGCTGTAACTTTTAGTCTTACTAAAGTGTAGTAAATTCGATAGTTTCTCTAATTTTTATGTGCAATCTGTCACCATTCTGTTTGAAGCTTATAAGATCACCGAGATTACGTAGATGATCTGACTGTAGCTATATTGAACCTTTACTTAGGTCGTTGGATCTGAGTGTAAACCTTACCTTGTTACCTTAGAAATACTTTGAATCAACAGATAACTCTAGTATTAAGTTTTCTTTGGTTTAGTTCACTGTAACACTTATGATATACATTTTATTTTTCCTACTACTAATATGGTAGGGTCATTGATGGTTGTTAAGAGACACGGTATGTGGTTGTTAGGACTAGTTTTGTTTTCTCTTCATAGGGTTCTTATTTTGATTTGCATCAATTTGGGTGCAAGTAAACAATAATATATTAATACGATGTTGAAACCATGTAAATTAATTATAATAAAAATGGATAATATGACTTCCAATGATGATTAGAAATGTATATATGTATATACATCTATATATCTTTATGTTTATTTGATATTGCGGTTTTCTTGAAAAGTAAATTCCAAGCTATTGTGAATGCTTCTTGAGGTATAATTCATGATGTATTGTTGTTTGACATTGTCGTTGGTAATTGTGGTGGATCATGTTGGTTATTGCTTGAATTGAAGTTCTAGTTGTGAGGTCATCCCTTGTTTATATGTAAATTGTGATTTAATTTTAGTCTTTTGAGATCTTGTTGATCTTGCAATGGGAAAACCCTTGTTTTAGTGATTTATCAGATTTCCAGAGAAAGGGAAAGAAGGGTGTTGCTTTATTATTGGTTTTCACTTTTGGTTCTTTGTGAACTATTGATTATGTAATCTATTTAATGATTGGGTTTAGTCTTGCACTTGAAAATAGTTTCATTATGAAGATTTTGTGTAGAATGGTGTATGTCTTGCTTAATGCAAATTATCATGTGGCTTTATTTGTTGTGCAAGGGGCTTACCCTGATAGTGTCTTTTGAGTTTTGTTGTTCATAAGGGGAGTGGCTTTCAATGGGGGCCGAGATCCGGAAGAGGTCTCAGGGTAACTCTTTGGAAGTTTACTAATCAAGTGAAAACATTAATATTTAATTAGGGGTTTTGGATAGAATCATACATTAACAAGATATAAGTGAATGCCTCACTCATGACTCAAGTGCTTGTATGGGCTTGAGATGAGTTGAGAAGGCCTGGAATGGCGAAATCATTGTCTTGTCCCTATGAAAGATAATTGATGCCGCATTGGATTGCATGTGGGGCCGGGTTTTGTAAGAGGTCACCAGGGTAACCCAAGTTGGGGGCCGGGGCCTAGGAAGATTCGCTAGGGTAACCCATGCAACTTTGCGATGACACTCTTCCTTTAACAACTATGTATGCTTGTTTCCCTCTATGTTATTCTTGGGTCTCTGGAAGCACATGTTGGCATTTGTATGTTGATGTTTATTTGGTTATTCCTTATGTTGGACACATCTTGTGTTGGTTATATTTTGTGTTGAGATTGCCTTATGTTATTGTGGATCTTGTTGTGAAGTCTTGTACCCTTGTTCTGTATGATGGTTATTGTTGGGGATCCTTCTTGTCATCTCTTAGCACGGGGGGTGGGCCTTTGGGTCCACATGGTTGGGTGGAACGTGCTATGCACCCCATTGGGTCCCTAGTCATCGATCATGAAGTGCGAAATTGTACCTTGTAGTGACTCTGGAATTGTACCAGAGTTTGGATTCAGTATTGAAGCTTTGTACTCCTTCATTTCAGATGTATCATTCCATATTATTGTATCTTCCCTATTCATGTTGGGAAGTGGCATTGTAATATTGTAACCCTTGATTAATGTGATGATCATGTTCATGCTATTTTATGGTTACTGGTGTATACTTACCATCCTTGTGATGTAATAATGTTGTTATGAAAAGTGATGCAGTCTTGTAAACCCGATGGATTTGATATATGCAGTTCATGTTTAGTTTACATATCGTGTGATATATGATTATTATGATGTATGTTAGTACTTTAAAAAAAAATTGGTGCCATAAATGTTAGATATATTAGTATCCTTTCGGGTTGCTTGGCGGTGCATTACAGATAAAGCCATGTATGTACTCTTCCCTCATGTTGCAAGTGGTTAGTCCATTGAGTTTCTTTTTGGTGGGCCTAACTTAGGTTTCATCACCCAGTGGCAACCAAGAACCCTTATGTTATAATGAGGAATATAAATTAGAGAATGAAATGAATCCCCCTTTGAGGTATATTTTTTATTAGCTAAGGTTGCAAGAAATTTAATATCTTCCAATGTGATGACAACGAGAGTTATATTCTTGCACCAAGCCATTAGGCATGCACCAACTTTAGATACATTTTAGAATGATGAGGCTATCATTAAATTCATGGGGATTTACAATAGTACCCCTATATAATATCACAAGAAATGATTTTAAATTGATAAAAACTTCTGTGAGACATGAACCATTGAAGAAATTGACCTACTACCAACATCTTTGTAGTGACAATGTTAGTTAATAATTCTAGTTGAAGACACACATGAGCTTAATATCTGGCCTCTAGATAATTCAAAGATCACTTACATTGCAACAACCTTGGGACCCACAAAATAGGAAACTATCAATTCTATCCTCTAAAATTATACTAACATCTTTGCCTAGTCATATGTAGATATCCTTGGCTTTTATCTATCTCTAATAATTCACCACCTTATGGTACATCTTGATGCTAAATTAGTCAAACAAAAGCTTAGGAAGATCAATCCCCAAATTACTCTCTCGATCAAAGAAAACTAGATAGAAACTAGTAGAGGTATGTTTCATCCAACTCATTGACTATAAGCAAGAAATCAAAGGGCACTCACATATGTACTAATTTTTAGAGATCTAAATATTTCTTGTCTAAAAATTGACTTTTACTTACCTATCATCAACATGATCATTAGCCTCATGATATGTTATGAAATTATATCCCATGTATGTATTTTTTGGTTACAACTAGATATAGATTGCTTCTAAAGATTGGCATAAATTTTTTTCTAAATATTTGAATTTGATATTAGAAGTTCTATCTTGAATTATATTGGATATCACCTACAACAACTACCTGTGTTAACTTAGGGAGGGCTAGAGCCTTAATGGTAGCATGACCAATTACATCCTTAAGGTTAGATTTTTCCTTATTCCTATCCCTCCTCATTAGGCACTCAACTATAAGAAGTCAAATTTACGTACCCTCAAATTCCCTACCAAGATATTGAGTTTTCATTGATGATAAATCAATCCTTAACCGATCCTACACATTCTTTAGAGTTTTTTTGCTTGTGTTGTTCTTTCTTACTATTTATTTTAGAGAATGAAGGCCAATTTTGAAGTGATTTTTAATTTGGGGAACTCATGGGTATCAAATCCATGAAGTATCATCATGTAGGCTTGGCTCATCAAATGATTAATAGATCATATACATCAAATGGTCAATGAGCACCCATAAGCATTGAACTTCTTAAGAATTGTTTTAACTCCCACAACCTATTAGATTTTTGAGTTATGGTTTATAAGGTATTAAGTGCAATACCACCTCATGCATTTTTCCATTTATGATCCATCCAAAGACAATTGAAATGTCGTGTCACACCTTGGGATCTTGTTATTGCATTGAACATGAAACTTTCCAATTGCTCAAAGAGATCAATGAAAATGCATATCATTGTGAAGGGGCCCACTATATTGTTGTAATTAAATGGTTAACCTAACATAGACAAAAGATAACATAATTAATCCAAACAAAAGAACTATAAAAAATGACAAATGTGATTGTGAGCACCCCTCTCAAATTTCCTACTATTCAAGCATCTTTAAATTTACTTGAAGCATTCCTCACCTTTTATTTTTTTACTCGTTCTCACCTCCTCCATTTTTTCATATTATATATGTTGATTTTATGGAAAAATCATTAAATATCCATGTTATCATAAAACTAATCTTTGATAGATACCCCAATAGCATATATAAGTAGTGATCTACATTGCACCCTATGCATATAATTTTACAACTTGTCAATGTCATAGTCTATAATGCCAAATTCTCAAAATAAAAAAGAAAAGAAAAATAAGTTTCTAGAAACTAAAAAAAGGCTTCTTCCTTCAATATTTGTTTAGGTATGACACAATGCAGATTATTATAGTGCGAGCCTATTTTTCATATCACTTCAAGAACTACCTCCATGCGAAAATAGTTCTCGAAGCCCCTCCATATAAATCTCTCTACCTTGGTGTGCCTATCTATGGTTCTTGTCTTCATTTTCTTTCAAATTGTTTTATGCCTTAATTCATATATGTGAACATTTGTAAGATCAAGCAAAATAATAATCATGCTAATTGCAAATTATTTTATAAATCAAGTATCACATTTAAAATTTCCCGTGTTGGTATAGGGATACATGAAAGGTAAAATCTCATTATCAACATGATGCATAATATGTCTATCAAAATGTGCACAAAAGAACCTATTCACCTTTATCATTTTTATAATTGAATCAATCAAGATGGTCTTTAAGGACAACATTTCAAATTTTGTTGACTCAATCTATGAATGAGTTCTCCTAAGTCAAACCCCTTTGGTGGGTGGGATTAATAGTAAGGAGAGATATTACCAACATGTGGTTGGCCTTTATGGAAATGAAAAATTTTCCCTTTAAAATATGAAGTGTATTCTAATGGAATCCCTTTTAATTCTCTACATGAAATTAAGTGCATATTGAATGTCTTTTAAAACCATGGCATAGCAAAATGTCACACAAAAATGTGTGAAGTTGGTACACAACAACTAGTAGAAAGAGGTATGAAGCTTATAATTTAAATTTAAAAACGTAAATTTCAATTTCATTGTCACACATCACAAGATTGAACTAGGTCAATCTTGAGCCACACAAAGTGCACCTTGGGGTAAAATGGTACTTGTGAGGTAGAGGAAAATGTATGGAAGTGTGATTGAGGGTGCTATCATAATGAGTAAATTGCATGATATTTCAAATTAAGTGTGAATGGTGGTTAATAAAGGTTGATAGAGAATTAGGGCATGACCTAAACTTAGCACAAAAGTGTACCACTTATGGATATGTTATTACATTAAGACATTTCATAAATGCAAGCACAAATCTAAATGAGAAATGACATGGATATGAAATCAAGTGTATTTTTATTAATTTTAATGTTTCAATCTTTTTTTTTGTGACTATGAAGTCATGATTCCTTATACTAGTTTTCATTTTTATAACTATGAGTGTACTTCATGTGTATGATACAAGTTTTTTTTTATTAGAGATCAATAGGTTTTGAGGGGATCAGAAACCCCATACAAATAGGTTTTGAGGGGACCTGAAACCCCTTACAAACAAAGGACAACTGCAGAAAGATAAGAACACAAACAATCAGTAACCCAACATCGACAGTTTACCAAAAGATGGACAAGACACAACAGACTGCAAGAGAACCGCAATGAAGGGACTAAAACCAAAAACAACTGACAAGGGCCTTACCCCAGAAACAACATTATGAGACTGCTTGAATCCGCCAGGCACCAAACACAACTAGCAACTACAAAAAGGCTGCCACAACACCCTTCAAGACTAGTCATTTTCCCCCACCTCCCTACCTTAATAAGAGAGCAACAAGAAAAAATCCAAACAGTGTAAAACACCAACCAAACCCTGCTTCCCAAAGGAAACAAAGACCAAACACCCCACCTGAATAGGGGTAATGGGAAACATAGTAAAGCAAAGCCAAGCAACAATCTTCCAACATCACCAAAAAACCTGAGAAGCCAAGCCAACCTCCACCTCTAAAAGAGAGGGCTCCCCTTTATAGGAGAAGATGAACTAAAACCACTTACCACCAAAATCATGACACTCCACGCCAAAAAGGCTCTCCCTCAATAGAAGCCAACACTCCACCTCAACAAGAGCCATCTCCCCCTCTATAGGAGACACCGACTGAAGAATCTAGAAAATAGTTTCAGTAGGAAGGGCTGGCAAGACATCCCTTAGCAGTCAGGTACCATGTAGAAGAAACATAAACCTCCTCAAAGAGCTCACACAACTAAGTCCAAAGATAGAACAAAGTGCATAACCCAACCATCAACCAATGAGCATCAACTTGGACTAAGTTTGTTATTCATTCTTAAAAAAAAAAAAAAACTATTTTGAGTTTAATAATGAATTTTTTTTCTTAAGGTATATCTAAATTTGGTCAAATATTGTTTGATGGTCCATGTACACTCTATTTAAATATCACTCTTGAAAAATCAAATGATCAATATCAATCTTACACCTCATCCCTACAAATAAATGATAAATAAGTACCCTACTACTATTGACCAAAGTTAAGAATAACTCTATATAAGAGCTGATAGAAACTTAATTTAAATTCATAGAACTATTTGATAGCCTTTCAAAGGTACTGGTTATAGGATGTAACGCCCCGCCACACAACCCTAGGGGAAGTTGCAATTTACTACACAAACGTACTAATTTTTTTTTCGTTTAAGAACTATTAACATGCAAGTTCACTACCCATTGCCAACAACCCCTAAGGTTACGAGACTGAGTTTACTTAAACCCAAACAAGAAACATGAATTGAAACCATATCATTTAATTACTTAATAAATTAAATACACATACATTCCATACATGATAAAATTACATCAAAGTATAAGAGATACCACATGTTCCAATAACAATAATTTACAATATGATTACAACTCTCATTCCCCGAATGAGGTAAATCCAATAAGCATGGTTACAAATTACATCTTCCACCTTGACACAAATGAGGGGTAATAAATTACAATAACAACTAAAATGAATAAAGCATAAAAAGAAACTAGATCCCACGAACTCTCCAACTAGAAATCTTGTCCACATGAACAAGAGGACGACCCAATGGATTAAAGTGCACGTTCTACCCAACCATGTGATACCCGAAGGCTCACCCCCCGTGCTAGGAGATAGTAACAAGGAATCCTATACAAGACCATCAACCCCTAGACACAGGCTAACTGACACTGACACAACCAATCACATGAACCATACAACCATAAGAATAACACAAGTACGACTCTAACATCACTGACATAAGTCACATTGCTTCCAGAAATAAAATAGATCAGGTAAGATAAGAAGACCATACACATAAAACCAAATACCAACTGTTGTCGTAGAAAGAGTGTCATCACATAACTCGACATGGGATATCCTCTAGGAATCTTTATAGGTTCTGGCTGCCACTATGGGTTATCCTGGTGGCCTCAACTGAATCCCGACACCCATACTCACTCATGCAGAATCAAATACCTCTCGTAAAGACAATATAGACGACCTTTCCATTCCAGGCCTTCCCACTCATCCCAAGCCTATACTAGCACTTGTGTCTATGAGTGAGGCTAAATTATCTTGATTAATGTGAAATACTACCTAACTTCTAAGTATATTGTTTGGGAAGGTTGCTGTGGCGTGTGTGGGTTTAGAGTGTTCTGGTGGGGTGTGGTGTGGTGGAAGGTGGGGTTTGGTGTGGGGTGAGGTGTGTGGGTTGTGTTGGGGTTGGGGGTGTTTGGCGATACGGCTGGTGGTTTTGTGTACCCTCCTCTGAGGAGGTGTGGGGCTATTCCTCTAGGGCTTCTATGGGTTTGCATGATAGATTGGGGTTTTTTTTCCTCTATGTTGCAAGGGGAATCTTCTGGGGTTTGCCCCAAAATGGACTTCCGCTCGACGTTTGGTTCGAAACCATCTCTATAGGGCTCAAAGTTTTTTGATAATAATCTTTTTTCAGTGGAACCTGAAAAAGTTGTGACGGGATCGGCAGGAGGGCCTAGAATTTTGAAGATTAATGGGTGCATCAAACGGTGTAAAGAGAGGCCGAATGTAGTCATTCCAATGGAGATGCTGGCAGAGGATATCGATTATTATTCAAGGCATTCTCTTTATTGTAAATTCTTGGGTTTGAAAATTTTGTTGCAATTTTTGGATTCGTGGGCTCAAAGGACATGGATGCCTGAGGGGGAGATGGAGATCCGCCTCTTGGAAAATAATTATTTCATGGTTACTTTTGAGTACATGGCTGATCGAAATAGGGTTTTTGAAGCTTATTATGTTGCACTTATTAGCTTCAAAGCTGGGAAAACCTGTGGGTTCGTCACAGCTTACGCAATTCAAAAAGGTAATAACTTTTGCCTGATTCTGTGTAGAAATTGACTTAAGTAAGCCATTGCTAGACTCTTTGGAAGTGAGTGTAGGAGATTATTCGTGGGTGTAGTAGCTTGATTATGAAACACTACCTTTCTGTTGTTGTTTCTATCATGAGTACGGTCACCTCCAACGCAAATGTCCAAAGGCCAAGCCTTTGGAGGCTCAACCTCCTCAGCCTTCAAATAATTCACCTAGAGTGGATAAGGGCAAGGAGCCCATTCAGGGTTTTGGTGGTAGGGAAGATGGTTTCATTCCTATTAAAGGATGAAACAAAAATAAAGGTCATAAAAGGACTTTGAAGGACAGGCAGGAGGAGGATACCTTCAATAGGTTCGAGGTGTTGGAAGACCTTAGCCAGCATGAGGTGAACCCAGGATTTTTAGATCTAGATCGTGGGACTTTGGATATGGATCAGCATGGCCCTTTGGTGGAGGAAATGCTTACTCCCCAACAGGAGGAGGGTACAGGAGTGCCATGCATAGAGGAGGTTGGGAATGATCCTGGACAAGCAAAGCTCAATTTAGAGGTGATTGTGGTTCCACATGTTGATGGGACTTTGGACCTAGTGACAGATCGGTAGATGGGGGTTCAAGATGAGTCGGGTCGTAGTGCTGAGGCAGTGAAAGATAGTGTGGATAAGGCTCACCTCTTGCATAAAGTAGGTTCAGAGGTGGGGAAGAAGAATATTAAGTCATCCTCTCAGTTGGGTATTTTGCAAAAAGATCTTAAAAAGGGGGGGCCAGAGAAAACTTCTAAGCTGGGAAGGAAGAAGGATGTGGAAAAGATTAAGATGATTGGGGAGACTTTGGTGGAGTCGGGGTTAGTCAAGACTCTGGATTCACATTTTTCTTCTCCCTTGAAATTATAGTTCTTTCTTGGAATGTACAGGGCTTGAACAGTGGCCCTAGACAAAAAGTTGTTCGGGATTTGATTAGGCTTCATTCACCTGATGTTCTTTTTCTTTAGGAGACTAAGCTCTCTGTGGAAGGTATGATGGATTTATCTCCTAAGTTATGGAGGAATGGTGATTGCCAATGCACTGGTGCTCAAGGGTCTTCTGGTGGGGTGGCGTGCTTTTGGAACCCACGGAAGATATGCTCCCAATGGCGGGTGTCTTTTAAATCCTCCCTTTCCATGGTGGCTTCTTGTTTTGTATCTGGGGAAATTGTTCTCCTCTCCAATGTGTATGCGCCGGTGGAGTTGCAGGGCAAGCACCTCTTGTGGTCCAACATTCGTTTAGTTTGTAGCCTATTTCCTTACCATCCTTGGATTATTGGAGGTGATTTTAATGCTATCACGGAGCTTGCAAAGAAGCGGGGTGGTACTGCTAGGTTGGAGGCTTCTGCGTTGTTGCTCTGGGACAATATCTCTACTCTGAATCTTGTGGATATCAAGCTGGGTAATGGTCTATTTACATGGAATAATAGGAGAATTGGAGATGCTTCTATTTCAGAAAGACTTGATAGATTCTTGGTGTCTAGTTTTTGGTTGGGGGACAGGTGGAGGACTAGTTCTGAAATACTAGATGGTCGAGGTTCTGACCATTGGCCAATTAAGCTAGTGGCTGAAATGCCTCAGCGGTGTGCTAGACAGACCTTTAAGTTCCAAATCATGTGGCTTAGGGATGAATCTCTTCATGATTTGCTCCCTGGCTGGTGGGATCTTGGGAATCCAGCTTATGGCACTACTATGTACTCTTTCTCAAAGAGGCTCCAGTATGTTAAATACAGGTTGAAGAGATGGAATAGGCAACATTTTGCTAATTTGTTTCAAGAAAAACAGAAAGCTCAGGATCATCTTGATCTAATTACCAGACAAATTTGTGATCAAGGCCTCTCGAAAGATTTGATTTTGTTAGAGGTTGTTGCGACTAAAGAGGTTGAGGAATGGGAGCTAAGAGAAGATTTTTTTTGGAAACAGAAGTCCCGTATTGAATGGCTACAGGCTGGTGATAGGAACACCTCTTTTTTTCATAACTCAGTTAAGGATCGGAGGCAAGGCAATGCTATTTCTTCTCTCTTGCTGTTTGATGGGGAAATTTTGTCCTCTTCCGCTTCTATTTTTGTTGAATGCATTCAATATTTTTCTACCTTATTCTCTGAGGATTCGCCTCCTGCGGAGGAGGATGAAGCAAGGATTTTAGATTGTATCCCGCAGCTGGTGACTAATGAAATGAATGAATCGCTGCTCTCTCCTATTACCTTGTCAGAGCTTGAGAATGTTGTGTTCTAAATGAAGAAAGGTAAAGCACCGGGGCCTGATGGATTCCCTGTCAAATTTTTTCAGGAGTTCTAGGAAGTGGTTAAATTGGACCTTTTAGAGGTTGTTCAGGAATCCTTTATGCATAAAAAGATGTTGAAGTTTCTGAATGCTACTTTTTTAGCTCTTATTCCAAAGAGGGAGGGGGCTAATTCTTTGGATATTTTTAAGCCTATTGCGCTATGTAATGTTTTGTATAAAATTATTACCAAGTTGATTATGGAAAGGTTGAAACCTTGACTTGGTGGGTTAATCTCTGAGGAGCAGGGGGGTTTGTTGCTGGCAGGAAGATCATGGATGGGGTTGTTATTGTGGCTAAGACCATCCATTCTATGGAATCCTCAAAAGAAAAATCTATGTTTATCAAGTTGGACATGGCCAAAGTGTATGATCGTGTTAAGTGGAGCTTTCTCTTTAAAATTCTTGGAGATTTTGGCTTTGCTAAGGGTTGGATTGATTGGGTAAGGAGTTGTGTCACTTCTTCTTCCTTTTCGGTGCTTATTAATGGTGAGCCCACTTGTTTGTTTGGTGCTTCTAGAGGCCTCAGGCAAGGAGATCCCCTATCTCCCTACTTATTCATCCTTCTTGCGGATGGCCTGGGAAGGCTCATTCGTGCTCAAGTTGCTAGCGGCTTGCTTCAGGGTTGGATTTGGGGAAATCACATTCCCCCTCAGTCTCATCTTCAGTTCGTTGATGATACTACCTTGATGGGTAGGGAAAAGGTTGAGGAGGCTCTCAACTGGCGCAGTGTGTAACTGGACAGTTACTTGGCAGCTTCTAGGTAGTGCATTAATGAGGGGAAGTCCTTCATTTATTTCTTCCATAATCCTAAGGTTATCCAAAGGAGAATTGTTGGTATTCTTCATTTCCAGATTGGTTCGCTTCCTTTCTCCTACCTTGGAATCCCTCTTGCCATTCGTTCTCTCCCCAAAAGGTTTTGGCAAGAGACTCTTGACAAGTTTCAAAGATTGGTCAGTCATTGGACTTGCAGGGTGGCTTTCTTCAGTAGGTAGAGTGACTCTTCTAAAGTCTTTGGTCCAGGCTCTCCCTCTTTATAGATGCTTTGTTCTTTATGCTCCTTCAAGCTTTGTTAAGGACTTCGAGAAATTGTCCAGTCAGTTTCTATGGGCTGGAAATCTTCTTCATAGAAAATGGAGTTTGGTGAGGTGGGATGTTGTTTGTAGGCCAAAGCAGGAGGGGGGTCTTGGTCTACGATGGACGGACTTGAGTGGGCAGGCCTTGGCTGCTAAGTTGTATTGGCGCTGGTGCTCACAACAACACATGGGGTGGGCTAAAATTCTAACCTTCAAATATTTGGGAGCAGTGGAAAGTAGGGAGGTTGTTAGATTCAGTATGGAGGGGAAAGGTTCTATGATCTGGAGTACCCTCAAACGGGGTGCCAAGCTTGTTAAGCAAGGTCTTTTTTGGATTGGCAATGGGGGTCGGGATGCTCTCTTTTGGCATGATTCCTGGGATGGACATCCACCCATTGTGTCCTCTCATCCTCACCTCCACGATTTGTGCTAGGTTTTCGAGGAGGCGGGTTGGTATCATGTGGAAGACTTCAAATCGCAAGAATATTTGGGTCAGATTTCTGTGTCCAGATGGAAGGATCCCTTGGAATGGCCTCATGGTGGTGCGGTGGAGGATTGTTAAGAGATTGCTAAGATTTTATCGGGTTGTTCCTGCAACTCTCTCCAAGGGAGTGATGTGCTTGCTTGGGGTCCAGATTTGAAAGGAAAATTTTTGGTGGCCTCTGGTTATCAGGTTCTGGATAAACAGGTTTTTGGGAGCTCCCAGGTTACTTGGTGGAAGCATGTTTGGAATAAATTTGCTTGGCCTAAGTGTAATTTTTTCTCTTGGCTCGTGGTCCAAGGTAAGTGTCTTACTTGGTACAATCTTTGGAAATGGGGATTCCAGGGACCCTCCATGTGTATTCTATGTGGTCAACATGAAGAATGCTTATCACATCTCTTTTTTCAGTGTTCTTTTGTTAAGACTATCTGGCATCACTGGTGGAATCTTTGGAGATTACCATGTTGCCATGTTTCTTCTTTGGAGGATTTTTGGTCGAGACAGGGATCTCCTTTTGCCAGAACCTCTTTTCTTAAAATTGCTTGGAGCATTGGTCCTAGTTTGATTGTTTGGAAAATTTGGTTGGAGCGTAACAAAAGAATTTTCCTGGATAAAAAATTGCTCATGGGGCAACTTTGGAGGTGAATTCTTGGGGCTCTGTAGGAGACTTTGACTACAAAGTGTGACTTGTCTGTGCTGATTGATCCTGGGGACTTGGGTGTTTTTAATGCCCTGGGTCTTGTCACAGGGGACAAGAGTATTTGGAGAAAAGTGCATTGTAGGCGTGGGCATGAGAGGGTTGCTCGTGAGGGATTTTGGTGTCTGCCGGCTCCGGGGGAGTTAAAAATCAATACAGATGGGTCGTCCAGAGGTAATCCTAGGCATGCTGGGGTTGGTGGTATTGGTAGGGATAGCCTTGGAGTGGTGGTTTTTTTCTTCTCTATGTATCGTGGCTTGCAAACTAATAACCTTATGGAGGCGAGTGCTATTCTCTTGGCGTTGGAGTGCGCGGTTGGCCTTGGATGGCGGCAGATTGTTTGTGAGTCTGATTCTCAGGTGGTGATTGATATGTTGAATAAGCAAAATTTGGAGGATGTGAATTGGTAGCTTGCTGTGGTTGTCAAGCAGATTATTTCTTTGTGTTCTTCTTTGGAATCCATTGTTTTCCATCATATTCCGCAGGAGTGGAATAGGGCGGCTGATGGGTTGGCTAGATGGGCGTCAGAGAGGACTGATTCTTGGTATGTGGATGACTAGGGCAACCTTCCTGAGGACATGGAGCCTGTTCTTGAGGAGTGGGTTGTGGAGGATATGAGGTGTTTCTTGGGTGTGAATTAATTCTTGTATTGTTGGGCCCCTTTGTGGCTTCTTTCTTTGGACTTTGTAATGCTGTTCTGATGCAATAAAAAATTTTACCCTCTTTTTAAAAATAAAATAAAATAAATCCCTATTATTTAAAATATATATAATAAAAATATTTATTTAAATTATAATATATTATATATATATAATATATACATATTATATATAATATATAAATATTATATATAATATATATTATATAATATATATAATACAAAATAAAATTAATAAATAATTAAAAAAATAAAATTAAAAATTAAAAAAAAAGCAAATTTCTTTTCGTAGCCCTACGGGCCCCCAAAGGGGAGAGGGGACGTAGCCATAGGCTGCACCCAACCTCCCCTGTGGAGGCCAGAGCTGCCACAACAACGCCCCTCCACTGGGGCGTGGCTGTCCAGCCATGGCTGCGGCCTCCCCCAAAAAATACCAAAAATATATATATATATATTTTTATTTATATTTTATTTCAATAAAAACAAACAAAACATTCTCCCCTGTTTTGCACAGAAAATTTTTTGTGTAAAATTTTTTAAAAACATTTCCAGAATGAACAAAAAAAAATATATATTTATAAAATATGTATGTATATATATATATAACAATATATATATATATATTTATAAATATATACCTAAATTTCCATTTTACAATCAAATTGTGCAACTTTTCTACAAAATTTTTACAATAAAACTAATTTCTCAAACACAATTTCTTGGTTTAAATTTCAAATTTGATAAGAACCATTTCAACTCCAAAATATAGGTTTTCAAATTTCATTTTGTTTCATTCCATTTTCTATTGTTGAAATTGAAAATTTCTATTGCAAGTTTTGTTTTTCAACAAACAATCTAAATTTCTTCAAGATTTAAGCAGGGTTTTCAAAAAGATTTACAAGCAAGTTTTTAAATTGAAAATGAAAATTTCCAAACAATAAACAAGGAGAACCTGTAATCTGAAGCTTGAAGGAGAGTTTGAAGAAGACAGTTGAGCTTCCCTGCAAGAAGATTTTTCTAAAGCTCTTCTAAAATCCTCACCCAAAATCCAAAAATGCATAAACAAACCTCAAGAACTCCCTTTCCTTTTAACAACAATATATTTTAAAAAATGAAATATCTTCCCCAAATTTAGTCAACCTTCCCCAAAATATCCCATCCACCATAGTTATTGCTCCTCTATCCAATTTGGAGATATTTTTGTTTTTTTTTAAATTTAAAACTAAAAACAATTTTTTTTTCAACATGACTTTATTATTTATTTTAAAATTTCTATTTCAAATGAATTTAAATGATTTTAACAATTTTTATTTACAAAAGAATTTAACTTTAAAAATCTTCTTTTCAAAAACTTTAACACTTTTTTTTAAATCTTTATTTCAAAAAGAATTTAACAATTGTAATTTCCAAAAAGAACAACTTGATTTAATCCCACACAATTAATTTAAATAATCAATAAAATAAATCTAATCCAAGATTAGATTATTTTATTAATTAAATTAAATTAATTAATAATTTAAGTAACATTTCTAACACTACAACTAGATTTATTTAATAACATCCGAAATACAAAAAGCCATTTATTTACCTTTTTTTTTCAACTTGAAATTAAATAAATCAAGGAGAGATGAACAACAAATAAACAACTTAACCTGACTAAAACCCGACCACACACTATGACTAGGCTGATGATTTGGCACGAAAAACCTAGCTACTATCTCCCAATTGAAAACCGTTGGCCAATGGACACACTCAAACCTGGGAAATCAGGTGGAGTTGGTGTCATGTTCCTGTCAACCTGTGAACAAAGAGTATATCAAACATGCATATATATATATATATCATTATAAAACACACCGTGAAGAGGAAATCTCAGAATCGTAGGGCACTTGCAAGTGAGTGATACAATCCCGTCCCCTTCACCAATACATAATTACTAACTGACGAATCTAACATCAATAATATAATCAACAACATAAAGCATTAGTAATTCAAATATATGCTAAGCTAATTCCAAGCATGCCATAATGATAACATCAAAGTGAAATACCATCTCATCAAAATATAACATTCGCATCGCTTAACATATTAAATAGTAACAAAACATAACAAAGAAGAACTCTATACGATCAAAAGAGCCAAAATGGAGGGGTGTTTTGCATGTGGCCAACAGGGTCATATTGCTAGAATGTGTCCCAATAGGGGCACATCTGAGTTTTCTTAGAGGCTAGCAGCGTTTGAGCTGATAGTAGGAGATGCAAGTAGATCGCATAGGGCATTTACTGCGGTGGATAGCCGTCAGGCCGAGCATCGGGGTGCAGTTCATCCTTCAGCATCAGGAGTTGATCCTCAGGGATCGAGATACTGAGTAGGTTAGGGTGTAGTTGGTTCTGAGGGAGCTTTATCCCTATTTTTTCGCAGGCTTCTAGGAGTAAGCCTGACCCTAGGGGGGGATGTAGCACCCCTCCATTTTGGCTCTTTTGATCGTACAATGTTCTTCTTTGTTATGTTTGTTTCTGTTATACTTTGACTATGGTACTTGGTTACTATTTGATCGCAAACTGTTAAGCGATGCGAATGTTATATTTTGATGAGATGGTATTTCATTCTGATGTTATCATTATGGCATGCTTGGAATTAGCTTAGCAGATATTTGAATTAATGATGCTTTATGTTGTTGATTATATTATTGATGTTAGATTCGTCAGTTAGTAATTTTGTATTGGTGAAGGGGATGGGATTGTATCACTCACTTGCAGCGCCCTACGATTAAGATTTCCTCTTCACGATATATATATATATATATATATATATATATATATATATATATATATATATATATATGCATGTTCAATATACTCTTTGTTCGCAGGTTGATAGGTACATGACATCGACTCCACCTGATTTCTCAGGTTTAAGCGTGTCCATTGGCCAACAGTTTTCAATTGGGAGATAATAGCTAGGATTTCTGTGCCAAGTCATCACCCTAGTCATAGTGTGTTGTTGGGTTTTAGTTGGGTTAAGTTGCTTATTTGTTGTTCATCTCTCCTTGATTTATTTAATTTCAAGTTGAAAAAAAAAGGTAAATAAATGACTTTTTGTATTTCGGATGTTATTAAATAAATCTAGTTGTAGTGTTAGAAATGTTACTTAAATTATTAATTAATTTAATTTAATTAATAAAATAATCTAATCTTGGATTAGATTTATTTTATTGATTATTTAAATTAATTGTGTGGGATTAAGTCAAGTTGTTATTTTTGGAAATTATAATTGTTAAATTCTTTTTGAAATAAAGATTTTAAAAAAAAGTGTTAAAGTTTTTGAAAAAAAGATTTTTAAAGTTAAATTCAAATGAAAATTGTTAAAAGAATTTAAATTCATTTGAAATTCATTTGAAATAGAAATTTTAAAATAAATAATAAATTCATGTTGAAAAGAAATTTGTTTTTAGTTTTAAATTTCAAAAAAAACAAAAATATCTTCAAATTGGATAGAGGAGCAATAACTATTGTAACACCCCTGCCACACAACCCTAGAGGAAGTTGCAATAACTACACAAATGTACTAATTTTTTTTTTTTTGTTTAAGTACAATTAACATGCAAGTACACTACCCATTGCAACAACCTCTAAGGTTACGAGACTGAGATTAATTTTAAAACCTAAACAAGAAACATGAATTGATATCATAACATTTAATTACTTAACAAATAAAGTTCACATACATTCCAATCATATTAATTTACATCCAAGAATATGAGATACCACTTGATTCCAATAATATAACTTACAACATGAATTACAACACATTCCCCGAATGAGGCAATTCCAATAAGCAAGGTTACATATTACATCCTCCACCTCTATTACAAATGAGGGGTAATAATTACAAGATTCAACTAAAATAAAAGAAACCTGAAAAGCAACAGGATCCGTCGAGCTCTCCCACAGAATCTCGTCCACACGAACAAGAAGCCAACCCAACGGATTAAGGAGCATGTTCCACCCAACCATGTGATACCCGAAGGCTCACCCCCCGTGCTAGGAGATAGTAACAAGGCATCCTATACAAGACCAAAATCCTCTAGACACAGGCTAATTCACACTAACACAAAAACTCACCTGAACCAAACAGCCAGATTAAATCACCTCTACTTTAGGAGGAACCTATAATGAAAACTCACTCCAAACACTAGAGGCAACAAAACACATAGTCCACTCCTTCCAAAGGAGGCACGAATTACAAAACCCTCTCCTAATCTCAAGGAGGCACACACCATCCCCGTTCGTGAAAATCGGGTGGAACAACAGGGTGTTAAAAAAAAACCCACATCAAGAGTTGACTAACATAATAACAACCCATAGCAATAAACAAACCTCTATCTGGAAGACTTCCAAAACATTTACTCTAGCTCCACAATATTGAGGACGGACATTATAACACTACAAGCACTTCAGACAGTTAAATAAGCTAATGTTCGGACTTCCTAAATCCAGTCAATCACAATTTCCATTTCATGCAAATAACCAATCAAATACACTAATTTCATTTCACGACATAGAAATACTTCAAAACCAATCATTTTGCTCTAAGGTTCCCAATTAAATTCATATTTAAAGCCTCTTAGTGATTAAAGTCATCTGACTTAGATAAATCATTCATTAACTTCTAATTTCCACAATTATAACATAATCATAACACTTAAATCAATGAAGTCATCTGATTAAAGTTTAAACCAATCATTATCTCTAAGTTCTGCAATCGTATTTTATAATTAATTTTTTTTAATAAATAAACATTTAGATTAAATAATTAGTCTTTATTTCATCTTAGCATCAAATAAATCAACTAAGTCTTATATCTACTTGAATACAATTATATTCCAAAACAAATATACGTAATAGTAAATCAAAGTACGTTGACAACTTAAGGAGTTAAAAACCAATAATTATATTTTGTTTTCCCAATTACTTATATTAATGAAAATCAACTTTTAAAGTAAAAGCATTTGATTATTCGAAATCCACTTTTAAATTTATCATTCGTTTATTAAAATTCATCGTTCTAAATAAATTCCTGCATATAAAATCCACTTTTGCTTCTATTTCGTAACAAAATCATCTTAAGATAATCTATATTTTAAATCTATCTATTTAATTTCATTGTCACGATTATCCGTAATAATCAAAACCAAATTATAAATAAATCAAACATTTTAATGAATAAACACTTAATTAAATCACTTAATCTATATTTCAACATAGAATAAATAAATTAATCAAAATCAATATTTTAAATAAAACGTTTGATCATACATCAATTTTCATTTCCTCTATACCAATGCGATAATCATTTCAAAGTTCCTACTTTAGATATTTAATATCATTTTAACATATGCCTCTAAAACATTATTTTATACTCTAAGGTTTATTGATTATTCCTGATAATCGAAAATGAAATCTCTAAATAAAGATATCTGTTTATAAAATCAACTCTTTCAATAATCCTTAAATTACCTAATGTTCACTTGGCACCATTAAGGAATTAAATTTAATATCTTAATTCTATTTGCTCAATCATGGGTGAGGATTAAAATAGTCTCTTTTAAATATCATTGTTTAATAAAATGACCATTCCATTTCAACTATATTATTGCTATAATCATTTTAAAACAATTCCTATTTAAAATAATTAATCATCATTTAAATGTCTTAAATAACAAATATTATCGTTATAATCCCATTGATTAAACTTTAATACCTTATTATCCATAATAATAAAAAATGGAATTCTAAATAAAGATATTTGATTTTCAACTTTTTAAATAATCATTAAATTATCTAAATCACCTTGATATTCCACAATTTAACCAAACTAAATAATTTATTTAAGAAAACTAAATATATATATATATAAAATATATATACATGAATAAATTATTATATAAATGAATATTATTCAAATATTAAAATAATATTAAATATATATTTATATACATATAACTTATATATATATATAATATATATTATATATATAGTACATATATATATTATTATATAATATATATGTAATATTAAAATAATATTAAATAAAAATGATTTTTTTTTTTGAAAGAATTAGAAATGTCTTTTTAACCAAATGAAGCCCTAATTAGGGCGCATGGTGCCCTGCCTCCCCATGGGCGGCAGGCCTGTGTGTGCCGCACATAGTCCGTCCCCCATGGCGGCGGGGCTGTGTGCTCGGCACACATCGTCCGCCTCCCCATGGCAGCGGGCCTATGTGTGTTGCACACACTGTCCGCCTCCCACGGCGACGGGGCTGTGTGCTTGGCACATAGCGTCCGTCACCCACAGGTGACGGGGCTATGTGCTCCGCACACAGTCCGTCTGCCATGGGCGCGGAGGCGGCGGCGAATGGGTGGCGGTGGGGGATTGGCCTCCCCTACCTCCCCTCAAACATAAAAAAAAAAAAATATTATTTTATTCAATGCGTTTTTCCAGAAACAAAAATATAGGGTTTTTCCCAAAATCCATTTTTTTTTAAAATATAACAAATATATTTGTATATATAATTGTAAATATATCCATGTATTGATATGCATGGGTATATTTACAAATATATATACCCAAATTTTGATTTCCAACACAAATTGTGAAAATAATCCAAATCCATTGCAGGAACAGAAATTATTTTCCAAAACAATAAAAAGGGTTTCAAAATCTAGTTCTAAAATAGAGTTTTCTTTGATTTTCATCCTATTTTTTTGGGTGTAAATTCTTGTTTGGTTTCCTTTTCCCAAATCTATCTACAAGTTTGCAAATTTGAAAGCATTTCCATGGACTTTTATTGAATCTAAAACTACATTTTCAATCCTTTAAATCTTATTCAAAATGAAGCAAGAAGTAGAAGGAAGAAATGATGGAACCTTGTATTTTCTCCCCAATTTGAAGCTTTTTTTTTCAATGGAGGTTTTTCCTTTGCTTTGCAATTCAACTTTTCCAATTCTTCAATCTTTTCTTCCCAATTTCTTCCAAGAATTTCAATCTAAGTTTGCTCACCAAAATTGCCAATTAAAATTTCAAAATAAAAAAACACAATTACCTTATGCAATCCCTTCTCCAAATTTGTCAAAACCCCTATTTTTTTAACTCACCCACCAAAATTTATTGCTAAAGTAGATATTTTATTTTTGCAATTTAATAAAACAATTTCCATTTTCCATTGAATTTGCATAATATTTATTTAAAACAAAGTTCTATTTTGCAACCAAAAGATAATTACATTTTCCTTTTTCCACAAAATTGAATTTACCCATCTACATTTAATTTTTTTATTTATTTTTTCAAAAAGGAATGCAAGGCAATTTCTATTTTGATTTGATCTCAAAATTTAATAATGCTAACACAACATTTTAATTTAATTTATCAATAAATAAATCTAATCCATGATTAAATTATTTATTGATTGAATTAAACTAACTAATCAATTAATGAGCACTCCTTTATTTATTTTGACAATGAAATTAAATAAAACAAACACCATTTTTCTTGCAAATTTAAATACGCAAGTAAGGAGAGAAGAGGCAATAAATAAAATAACTTATCCCAACTAACAACTCGACAACACACTATGACTAGGGTGATGTCATGACACAAAAAACTTAGCTACTATCTCCCAATCATTTTCTGTTGGACAATGGACACGCTCAAACCTGTGAACCAGGTGGAGTCGATGTCATGTACCTACCAACCTGCAACAAAGAGCATGTCGAACGTGCAATATATATATAATATGATCAAACACACCGTGAAGAGGAAATTGTGAAATTCGTAGAGCACTCGCAAGTGAGTGGAGCAATCACGTCCCCTTCACCAATACAGTGTTACAAAACTGACGAATCTAACATCAATACTTAAGTCAACAATATTTTTACCATATTAATTCAAATATACACAATGCTAATCTAAAGCATGCCATAATGATAACATCGTAATCAAATACCATCACATTGAAATGCATCATCACCTCGCGTTACAGATAGCGATCAAGTAGTAACCAAGCACCAAGGTAAAGTACTAGCAGAGAACACAACATAAAGGAGAACACTGATCGATCAAAAGAGAAAAATGGAGGGGTGCTACAACTATGGTGGATGAGATATTTTTGGGAAGGTTGACTAAATTTGGGGAAGATATTTCATTTTTAAAAATATATTGCTGTTAAAAGGAAAGGGAGTTCTTGAGGTTTATTTATGCATTTTTGGATTTTGGGTGAGGATTTTGGAAGAGCTTTGGAAAAATCTTCTTGTAGGGAAGCTCAACTATCTTCTTCAAACTCTCCTTCAAGCTTCAGATTACAGGTTTCCTTGTTTATTGTTTGGAAATTTGCATTTTTAATTTAAAAACTTGCTTGTAAATCTTTTTGAAAACCCTGTTTAAATCTTGAAGAAATTTAGATTGTTTGTTGAAAAACAAAACTTGCAACAGAAAATGGAATGAAACAAAATAAAATTTGAAAACCTCTATTTTGGAGTTGAAATGGTTCTTATCAAATTTGAAATTTAAGCCAAGAAATTGTGTTTAACAAATTAGTTTTATTGTAAAATTTCTATAGAAAAGTTGCACAATTTGACTGTAAAATGGAAATTTAGGTATATATTTATAAATATGTCTGTATATATATATAGTACATACATATTTTATATATATTTTTTTTTGTTCATTCTGAAAATGTTTTTAAAAAAAATTACACAAAAATTTTTCTGTGCAAAATAGGGGAGAATATTTTGTTTGTTTTTATTGAAATAAAATATAAATAATTTTTTTTTTTTTGGGTATGTTTTGGGGGAGGCCGCAGCCATGGTTGCACAACCACGCCCCAGTGGAGGGGCGCTGTTGTGGTAGCATTGGCCTCCACAGGGGAGGTTGGGCACTGCGTCCCCTCTCCCCTTTGGGGGCCTGTGGGGCCATGAAAAGAAATTCATTTTTTTTTTTTAAATTTTAAATTTTGTTTTTTTTATTATTTATTAATTTTATTTTATATTATATATATTATGTAATATATATATTTATATTATATATAATATTTATATATTATATATATAATATGTATATGTATATATATAATATATTATAATTTAAATAAATATTTTTATTATATATATTTTAAATAATAGGGATTTATTTTAATTAGCTGCAATATAAAATGTTTTTTCTTAAAATATATATTTAAATAATATTTAAATATATGAATTTTAAAAAGATTATTCTATTATCATAGATTGAAATAAAATGGACTTTACAATAAATGACTTTATTTGAAAAGTTGATTTTTAGTATTATGGGTAATTGGAGAAACATGGAGTTAAATTATTAGTTTTAAATTCCTCAATATTGCAATTGTAATTTTAATTACTTTTGAGTAGTTGTGAATAAGGTTAATTATTCTTATTTGATTACATGCAATATGTTATCGCCTTGCTTGGATTTAGGAAATTCTAAAGTAGGATAGTAATTTGCCTGATTTGTCTTTTCGTTATGAAATCTCCCTCTTTCGTGATGTTGGAAAAATAAAGTTTTTTGTTATGTAATTCTTCCAGATGGGGTTTTCATGTGATTGTGTGGGTTGTCGTGATTTGTTAGTCAACCTGTGAATTGCCTTGGGTAGTGCATCTTATTGGATCCAGTTAGATACCCGATTTTCACGAACGGGGATGGTTTGTGCCTCCTTTGGATTAGAAGTGGATTATGTGAATTGTGCCTCCTTTGGAAGGAGTGGATTATGTGTTTTGTTGCCTCCAGTGTTTGGAGTGAGTTTTCATTATTTGGTCCTCCTAGAGTTGGAGTGGTTTTATCTTGTTAGTATGCACTTGGGATTCTCTTGGTGATTGGTTTTTATGTGTTGTCAAGTAGAAGAGTGGCTTCTGTTAGGCACTAGAGCCCAACGAAGTAAACTAGGTAACATTCAGAGGTGGTTTAATCAAGTGATAACTAAAACAATATACTTAGAAGTTAGGTAGTATTTCATATTAATCAAGATAATTTAGGTGATCCCACAAAGCTGGTTTACAATTTTTGGGAGGAACTGATTTTTGCTGAAATTGCATATTTTTAGAAAATATAATGATTTAAGCCTTAAAAGGTTCCATTTAAAGAATTCCAATTGAAGAGGGTTTGATCAAACTACCTTAAATCAAACCCCCTTGGATAGAACCCTGGTAATTTTAAACCATACCTATAACAAAGTCTCCTTTACACCTATCAAAATGCTGATAAAAAACCACTTTTGATTTACCTTTTGGCGGATCAAATAAATTCATTTAAAATTCATTTTTTTGCAAGTATGTAGTCCTTATTATAAGCTTCCCAAAAAGTATAATTTTAAATCAATTTAATTTTATTATTATATTTATTTTTTATTTCTCATGAATGTAGGTTTTTCACCGAAAATAAAGCTCTTTGTTCTGCACATGTGGAAAAATAGCATATTATTAAAAAAAAAAAATTAAAAATATTACTGCACTAGATATTTAAGTCCTTGATCCAACAAAGAAAAAAAAATTGAATTTCGATACACACAAAAAAAGTTATGCGTTATACGGTTGCACTATGTCTAAATTATAATTGGTTTGAATTCAAAACTTGATTAAAGATAAAATATTCAATAAAAAACTATCTAACCAAGTGGAAACACTAGATATCAGAGTTAAAAATCTAAATTCAAAAGAATTAGAATTTTATCCTTCATGGAAAAAAAGTTATGCATTATACGGTGAGCGTCACTTTTTAAAAATGTTGTTTTCTGAAAAAAACTAGTTTTTGAGGGAGATGGAAAAAGAAGTGCAATTTGATTCCAAAATTTTTGAAAAAAATATATTTAGAATCTAAAGACAAAATTTCATGAAACTCTAGTTTGCATCATCTTCAAATTCCTCACGGTTTAGCTGCTATAAGTGCCTGAAAGTGAAGATTTAGTTAAAAAAATTTATTTTAGTGTCCAGTTTGGCCAAAAATTGTAAACCACTATTGTGGGGAGCTCATAGACATAAGTGATAGTATAGGCTTGAGATAAGTGGGAAGGCCTGGAATGGCAAGGTCATCTATCTTGTCTTTACGAGATGTATTTGATTCTGCATGAGTGAGTATGGGTGTCGGGATTCGATTGAGGCCACCAAGATAACCCATAGTGGGGGTCGGAGCCTATGAAGATTCCCAGAGGATATCCCATGTCGAGCTATGTGATGAAACTCTTTCTACGAAAATAGTTGGTATTTGGTTTTATGTGTATGGTCTTCTTATCTTACCTGATCTGTTTTATTTCTGGAAGCAATGTGACTTATGTTAGTGATGTTAGAGTCGTACTTGTGTTATTCTTATGGTTGTATGGTTCATGTGATTGGTTGTGTCAGTGTGTGTTAGCCTGTTTCTAGGGGTTGATGGTCTTGTATAGGATTCCTTGTTACTATTTCCTAGCATAGGGGGTGAGCCTTTGGGTATCACATGGTTGGGTAGAATGTGCACCTTAATCCATTGGGTCGTCTTCTTGTTCATGTGGACAAGATTTCTAGTTGGAGAGTTCGTGGGATCCAGTTTCTTTTTATGCTTTATTCATTTCAGTTGTTATTGTAATTTATTACCCCTCATTTGTATCGAAGTGGAAGATGTAATTTGTAACCATGTGTAGCACCCGAGCTCCATTTTGGCTCTTTGGTGTGTACAGTGTTTTCTTTGTTATGCTTTGTTCTACTATTACTTTGACTATGGTACTTGGTTCTATTTGATCGCATACTGTTAAGCGATGAGTATGTTATATTTTAATGTGATAGAATTTTACTCTGATGTTATCATTATGGCCTATTTTGAATTAGCTTAGTAGATATTTAATTAATGATGCTTTATGCTTTTGAGTATATTATTGATATTAGACTCGTCAGTTAGAAAGTCTGTATTGGTGAAGGGGACGGGATTGTATCAGTCGCTTGCGAGTGCCCTATGATTTTGAGATTTCCTCTTCACGGTGTGTTTTATTATATCATATATATGCATGTTCGATATACTCTTTGTTCGCAGGTTGATAGGTACAAGACATCGACTCCACCTGATTTCACAAGTTTGAGCATGTCTATTGACCAACAGTAATCGATTGGGAGATAGTAGCTGAGTTTTCTGTGCCAAGTCATCACCCTAGTCATAGTGTGTCGTCGGGTTGTAGTCGGGTTTAGTTGTTTTAATGTTGTCCATTTCACCTTGGTTTTTATTTAATTTCAAATTATAAAGGTAAATAAATGGCTTGTGTAGTTAAATTGATGATTAAATATATCTGGTTGTAATGTTAGAAATGTTAGTTATTTTATTAATTAATTTAATTTAATTAATAAAATAATATAATCTTGGATTATATTTATTTTATTGATTAATTAAATTAATTGTGAGTAATTGAATTAAGTTATCCATCTTGGAATTAAAAGTGTTAGATTCTTTTTGAAAAGAAAAAAATTTAAAAGTTTTAAATTCTTTTTGTGAAAAGAAATTTTTAAATGTATGAAATTCTTTTGGAAATGAAAATGTTTAAAAGCATTTAAATTCTTTTGAAATAGAAATTTAGAAAAATGAAATAATGAAATAAAGTCATGTTGAAAGAAATTTTGGGTTTTAAATTTAAAAAAAAGAAAAGAAAATCAAATATCTCCAAATTTGCAATAACTATGGTGGATGGGATATTTTAGGGTATTTGACCAAATTTGGGGAAAAAAATAGAGAAGGCTTTTCATTCTTAAAAATTTGGGCTATGAGAAAAAAAGGAAAGAGAGTTCTTCATGATTTGTGGATGCAATTTGGATTTTGGGTGAGGATTTGGAAAAAGCTTTGAAAAATCTTCTTGCAGGAAGCTCAACTATCTTCTTCAAACTCTCCTTCAAGCTGCAGATCATAGGTTTTCCTTGCTTATTGTTTTAGAAAATTGCATTTTCAATTTGAAAACTTTCTTGGAAATCTTTTGAAAACCCTGTTTAAATCTTGAAAATAATTTAGATTGTTGTTAAAAAACAAAGCTTGCAACAAGGAATCTTCAATTTCAACAATAGAAAATGTCAAGAAACAAAATGAAATTTGAAAACCTCTTTTTTTTTGGATTTGAAATAGTTCATATTTAATTTGAAGATTAAACCCATATATTGTGTTGATAAATTAGTTTCATTGCAAAAAATTATGTTGAGAAGTTGCACAATTTGTGTGAAAATGGAAATCTTTGGTATATATTTATACATATATTTGCATATATATATATATATATACACACACACACACACAAACATATATTATAAATATGTTTGATCTTTCTGGGAAATGTTTTTTTTGAAAATCATTTTACACAGAAATTTTGTTCTGTGAAAACAGGGGAGGTTATTTTTTTTTTGTTGTTTGAAAATAAATTAATATTTTTTATTTTTTTTGGGTTTAATGGTGGGGGACCGTAGCCATGCTGCACACAACCACGCCCCATGGAGGGGTGTTGTTGTGGCAACGCTTCCCCACAGCCCATGGGGAGGGCACTGCCGCTGCGCCGACCTCCATAGGGGAGGCTGGGCGCAGCCTTGGCTGCGTCCTTCCTTCCCTTTGGGGGCCCCATGGGGCCAGAATAAAAGAATTCATTTTTTTTAAAAGAGATTTTTTAATTTCATTTTTTAATTATTATTTATTTATTAATATTATTATATATTATATATTATAATATGTATATATTATATATATATATATATATAATATTATAATTTAAATAAATAATTTATTTTATTATTTAAATATATATGTTAAATAATAAGGAATTAATTTTTAATTAGTTGGATTATAAAATAATATATTTTTTTTATAGACATATATTTAAATGATATTTAAATATTTAAAATAGGAATTTTAAAATGATTATTTCATTATCATAGTAGAAATAAAATTGACTTTATAGCAAATGTTTTTATTTAAAAAGTTGACTTTTATTATTATGTGTAATTGGAGAAATAGGGAGATAAACTATTAGTTTAAATTCTTTAATATTGCAATTGTAATTTTTAATTACTTTTGAGTAGTTGCAAATAATGAGAATTATTGTACTTGATTATGTGCAATATGTTATCACCTTGTTTGGATTTAGGAAATCCTAAAGTAGGATAATGACTTGCCTATTTTATCTTTCTGTTATGAAATCTCCCTCTTTCTTGATGTTGGGCAATGGAGTTATCTGTTAGGTAAGTCTTCCAGGTTTGGTTTTCTTTTAATTTCGTGGGTTGTCGTAAAATGTTAGTCAACCTTGGTTTTGTCTTGGGTAGTGCATATATGTAAGGCCCCACCTTTAAGGAAACCCTCAGAACTACTCATGAATTCATAATAATCGTGGTCATCCCTAGTACATAGGCGCATCAATAAATCGCATGTTATGATAATACTTGGTTTGTTTGGTCATCGTCTCAGTTGTTGTTATAACCTATTGTAATATAAGTAGATATTGCTAATTAATAGCTCAAGGAATGAGAAAGAATTTCCATTTTAAAGCCATGTGTTTTATTTATATGAATTATATTATTATAGTAAATGATAAAGAACATTCTACCGATCTATGTATATATAGACTATGTTGAAATGCATATACTTATATCAAAAGTAGGGGGATGTAATGCCCCGCCCTTTGTGTGATTCACTTTACCTTCTGATGCACATTTCATTAACCATGGGGATGGGTTTAGATAAATCAAAAGTTAAAATAAAGTGACTATTAATTGCCATTTAATAGTTTCGGTTGGTATTACGATGTTACTATTACTTCTTGGATGAAACATTTAACCCTATTCAAGCATTTAATATGTTATCATAATAAATATTTCTTGAACTCAATTTTATAACTTCTTGGAAAGTTAAGGATCTAGTAGATTATAAAAAAGAAAAAGAAAAAAAAGTGATTTGTTGTTGCAATTGTGTTAGTAAGAGGTTGTAATTCATTTTAGAACCAATAAATAATATTAATTCCTTGTAACTTGAGTAGGTTTGTGAGGAAGTATGAGGTCCTCGCCCCATTTGACATTATGTTTCCTTAGTATAGCTCTTGGTTTTGAAATCTTACTTTATTATGTAGAGTTGGTATGACCTCGATGTTAGAGTAGGTGAATATTTTAGGTTCCTCCTTTTTAATTATGTGAGGAAGGGGAGTATAAATAATCAATAGGGCTCATTGGAAAATTGGATGAATTTTTTTAACTAATTTATAACATTATTGTTTTTAATGTTCAAATCTTTACTAAATAGTGACATTATTATTATGGTTAAAAAAATAAAAATGAATAAATAATAATAATTACACCCTCTAGTACATACTCTTTTTGTATTAAGACAATTAAAATACATGGAGATTATATAGCTATAAATACTTCATATTAATAATAATACTTTGCCTAAAGAAAATGGAACTACACTTATATTGTCATGCCATAACCATAATTCTTTTGAATGAAGGAAAAGATGGTATCTAGTATTAGCATGGGTTTAATTTACAAAAAAAAAAGTTAGCCGTAGCAAATATATATATTGATAAAGCATTAAAAGTAAATTAAATTTCCTCAAGCAAAAAGAACTTCAAATAAAATCTTGTGAGGGGGTCTTAATGATAAGAAAGATAATTAAATAAATGCTCATCGTGAAATCCTTCAACCCTCGAAGCTGCTAAACGCAAGGCCACCCTATGTTATGGGTATATGTGTAGGAGAAGGATTTGAGTAGAGTAGATGATCTCTATGCTCATAAACCAAAGAGTTCACCTTGGGAGATGAGAATAGCGAACGAATGCAACCCATAGAAGGATTTGAAAACAGAAAAGAAGTTTTGCAAGGGAATTTATGCCAGAAGCAAGGACATGGAGTGGACGGTAGTTTAATGCTTGAAAATGACTTCACTGTGGCATGCCTGTCTTTACGGCGATGTTCACTCCAATATAATAAATAAGGGAATCTTCTGGGTTACTCCACAAAATGCAATTGGTGGGAGCATTATTCATCTCTGTCATCGATAGGGATTGAGGTAAAACAGCTCATACACCTCATCTTTTTCTGACACATTTTTATGAGAGGCTGCGTAGTTTGTGGGAGGGAGCAGACTCCTTGATAGAACGTTAGCTCCTCATCTCTCATGCAACACTGAGCGCTGGGGAGTCGCGCGGGTGAAGTGGACAGATGAGATAATGTAGCATGAAATAGGGGAGTTCAAGGAGAGGTTAGGGGGGGTCTAGACAGGAAGGGAGCTTCCGTCAATGGTTGGAGATGCCTGGAATGCAGAGGCGAGGATTTCAAAGGCACTTCTGCTCATTGGCAGCCAAGAATGGACTCCCATCATTCTGAACCGTGCTCCACTAGTTCATTGAGTTGTACTCAACTATTTTTGTCTGGATACCGGGAAGATTGATCAGCTCATGAGGTTGATGTAGCACAATCAAGTGACTGGATGAAAACATGCAAGCAGGGAGCATGTTGTCCCGGAGATCATATACTCTTGAGGCGCAATGACAAAAAGAACATGTGACTTGTTTATGTGTCCACATTTGCATACATATCTGCTAGAGCAGTTGTAACTACAGCATCTTACAAAATTGCTTCAGCCTATATGCTTGATCGACATCCATACCGAGCTGCAAAGCTCCCATTTTGGCGCAAGTAGAGGATGCTATCAAAGGTGTGGATTCTGAACCAACATGATACAATTTTTGCAGAATCTTGAGGTAACTCGGTGGCCATTGCTGCAGTGCTTTTGTTTTGTTTTGAGAAATCTGTATGAGGCTAGACCGTTTCTGTTGCAATTCATTTCATTATTAAGCAATCTTATTTATTTTTATCTATTAAATGGAAGCATTGGTTGTAGTTTATGTGTGACAGGATAGAGGTAACCTACTCACAACTGGTACTGCCTTTATAGCAAACATAGGAATATTCTACAATAATATACACTAAATAAAATAGATGGATGTTTATGTAAGTTTGAACATAGGACAGATTTAAACCTCCCTAACATGTGTTCTCTCACAACCTCGCCACATGCCCATGAGACTATGGATTTCCTTATGCCACGAGGGAAGTATGGGCTTGAGCCACTCAGTTTCATTGATGATGTTTTTACTATGAAATAAAATACAAATTAATTCGTGAACGACCAAAAGACCAATGGAAAGTAAGGTAATATTTGTTGTTTGTAATGAAGTGAAGTTAACCAATAGACATCATCTTGGGAAAAGAAAGAAGTTTCTGTCATTCTTATATATGTGTGTTGTTTTAGATTTTATGTATTACACTTTGCACATTAACAGTTTCAACTACCCTTGGGTATACTCCACCATACCCAAAAGTAAAAGGAAGGAAATTGGCCATAGTTGAATTTTAAAGCCCTTGACCTTGAAGCCTCTACCATGCTTTCTCTTGTGAAACTTTTTGAGCTACCACAATATCTCCTTTCTAACCCTTTTGATAATCACAGTGGTGGGATTTACGATTACATTTTAATATTATTCCCCTTAGAGAATTTTAGTTAGAGTATTTGTTTAGTATTATTATTAAAATAATAATCGTTATCATTGTCAATAGTCATTGAGTTTGCTTACAATAGTATTGAGTCTCTATTCAATCTTTAGGAGGATAAAGTGGGATTGTGATTATGTTTGTTGTGATAATATTTTTTTTTATGGTGAAGTTCTACATATTATATGTGCTATAGTATTGAGGGTTTTAGAAAGTTATGGTAGCGTCAAATTAATGAAAGAAATAAGCATTCTCTTAAAACTTTATAGTTGATCAATCTACAAATCCATAATCGAATATAGTTAACGTGAAAGTTGCATTATCATTAAAATTCTCATGCATGCATCTCTATAAAACCTCAAGTTTTATTGTTGCTCAACATTGAAAAATTTGGTGATTATCATTGCACACCAAATATTTTCTAGTTGCCTTCATTATTAGTGGAAAATGTTCTAATGACACATCTAGTTTACTAATGATTGTAATAGTATAAACCATATAATTAAATATGTCATTTAATAAAAGTAAATATGTTGACTCTATAGGAACTATTACCTCTTTTTGTTATACTTGAATTGTCTTTTTGTGCCTTTGTGCTTGGTGTTTTGGAATTCCTCTAGAACAAGTTGCTTACGAGATATTGATATGTAAGTTAGGATTTTCATTAAGATTTTACTGTCATTGAGAGTACCTTCCTTCCATGTGTTTCTTTCTTTAAGTTTGATTTAAATAAAATGTGTCATTGTGTTAGTGTAAGAGCATGATATAAGATCCTTTATTTAAATTTTGGAAGTTAAAAGGGTGGGGTTGTTATTATCCATTCTTTAGTTAACAATAAAGTTATTTCAAATAGGATTTATTTTCGTGTATCATTATAATGCTTATATTGCTACTAATTTTGTCTTGAAACTATATTGTTAAACTATGATTATATTGTATCATTTCACATAGAAACTAAGTTGTTGGTTCGAGTTATAATTGAGTTTCTATATTGCTATATGTAGAATCTATTTCATGAAGCTCAACTATGGTCTATCAAATTGATATATAATTTCAAACAATGTATAGTTCAATGACTAAACGTATCATAATGACTATGAAGGTTGTTACTTTTATTCTTATCATTCCTCTTAATTGGGATTGTTGGCCTTGTAGAGAGGCAAATATTATGTCCTACCAATAAATTTCCATGTAAGTGTGATGTGCATTGTTCACGAACAAATTGTCTTTTGAAAATTGTTCATACCCTTAGCAGGTTTTCTGATCCATGGCTTCACCTAAGTGGGTGGCAGCCGATCGTAGAACTGTCTGGGGAAGTGGACCCTAGAAAGGGTTGCATACCCACTCTTTAGTTTGTAATTGGTATGGTACACAGTAATTTTGATTACAGGATCGAGTTGGCGTATATGTGTATTGGGTTAGGATTGTGTTTGAACTATGATCATCTTTTTAACCTTGCGGATATTATCCCCTTGCTATCCAACCATGGGTGAGATGGTTGAAGTTTAGTTGTCGAACTACGGTGCCTCTGCGAATTATATACGTAGGCAAGGCCGTCTAAGACGAGCCCCCGAGGACTAGGTCTGGCCCCTAGGATTTGTTCTTTTATTGTTTTTGTGATTACTACTTATATATATATGTTATTGCTGACTTGTGGCTTATATAATGTTTCAGAATTCATTTTGGGATGATTGGACTATTTAAGTCTACCTTGGAGATGTGAATTTTGTGTCTCCTATTGAATTGGCCATGATGGTCTAAACAATTTAGCTATCTAACTAAAAGAAATATAGTTTATGATTGGTCAAGAGTTGTATGTCTTTGGGTTGTGTCTGCTTTGGTAGCAAACTTTGAGAGTCTGGCAAGTGTGAGTGAACGAAATTTGGAATTTGTGTTTTGTCCTTGACTATTTTTCGAGTGTTTATTTTAGGGCATTACAATATAGATGTATCATGTTGTTTTACCCGGTTTTCACGAATGGGGATGGTTTGTGTCTCCTTTGGATTAAGAGTGGATTATGTGAGTTGTGCCTCCTTTGGAAGGAGTGGATTAGGTGTTTTGTTGCCTCCCGTGTTTGGGGTGAGTTTTCATTATGTGTTCCTCCTAGAGTTGGAGTGGTTTTACCTTGTTAATATGCACTTGAGATTCCCTTGGTGATTAGCTGTTGTGTGTTGTCAAGTAGAAGAGTGGCTTTTGTTAGGCACCAGAGCCTAAAGAGGTAAACTGGGTAACCTTCGGAGGTGGTTTAATCAAGTGATAACTAAATCAATATACTTAGAAGTTAGGTAGTATTTCACATTAATCAAGATAATTTAGCCTCACTCATAGACACAAGTGCTAGTATAGGCTTGGGATGAGTGGGAAGGCCTGGAATGGAAAGGTCATCTATCTTGTCTTTACTAGAGGTATTTGATTCCGCATGAGTGAGTATGGGTGTCAGGATTCAGTTGAGGCCACCAGGATAAACCATAGTGGGGGCCAAAGCCTATGAAGATTCCCAGAGGATATCCCATGTCGAGCTATGTGATGACACTCTTTCTACGACAACAGGTTGTATTTGGTTTTATGTGTATGGTTTTCTTATCATACTCAATCTGTTTTATTTCTGGAAGTAATGTGACTTATGTCAATGATGTTAGAGTTGTACTTGTGTTATCCTTATGGTTGTATGGTTCATGTGATTGGTTGTGTCAGTGTGAGTTAGCCTGTGTCTAGGGGTTGATAGTCTTGTAGAGGATTCCTTGTTACTATCTCCTAGCATGGGGGTGAGCCTTCGGGTATCACATGGTTGGGTGGAACGTGCACCTTAATCCATTGGGTCATCTCCTTGTTCGTGTGGATGAGATTTCCAACTGGAGCACTCATGGGATCCAGTTTCTTTCATGCTTTATTCATTTCAGTTGTTATTGTAATTTATTACCCCTCATTTGTATCGAGGTGGGAGATGTAATTTGTAACCTTTTTTATTGGATTCACCTCATTCGGGGAATGAGTGTTGTAATCGTATTGTAAATTATATTATTGGAGACATGCGGTATCTCTTATGCCTTTGATGTAATTTTATTATGTATGGAATGTATGTGTATTTAATTTAATAAATAATTAAATGTTATGGTTTCAATTCATGTTTCTTGTTTGGGTTTAAGTAAATTCAGTCTCGTAACCTTAGGGGTTGTTGGCAATGGGTAGTGATTTTGCATGTTAATAATACTTAAACAAAAAAAAATTATTGGGTTTGAGTAGTTAATTGCAACTTCCCCTAGGGTTGCGTGGTGGGGCGTTACACCATGCTTATTGGATTTACCTCATTCGGGGAATGAGAGTTGTAATTGTATTGTAAATTATTGTTATTGGAACATGTGGTATCTCTTATACTTTGATGTAATTTTATCATGTATGGAATGTATGTGTATTTAATTTATTAAGTAATTAAATGATATGGTTTCAATTCATGTTTCTTGTTTGGGTTTAAGTAAACTCAGTCTCGTAACCTTAGGGGTTGTTGGCAATGGGTAGTGAACTTGCATGTTAATAGTTCTTAAACAAAACAAAAATTAGTACGTTTGTGTAGTAAATTGCAACTTCCCCTAGGGTTGCGTGGCGGGGTGTTACAAATGACATGATATGTTGGTAGAGCAAAAATACTCCATTTTGAACAAAATAATCAAAATTTCTTTGAACAACAATTATTGACCATTATATTTTAAATTAATGAAAAAAATAAAAATAAAGCTTTTTTCTCAAACTCTTAGAAACAATTTTCTAGAAGAATTTACTCTTAAACCAAACTCTCAAAACTATCCATGTGTAGAAATTATTCTTAAGGTAAATCACACAAGGGATCTTCTATATCAATTTCATGTAGCACATAGTTTATCATTCTTGTCTCATCTTCATCAGCTTGTGCATTCCACTTGCAAGCACCTAGACATTTGCTTTAGAAGACCCTACATCTTCAACAAATTTTGCGAATATCTTCCAATCATAGGATTGGACATGAGATGGCATCTCTTTGAAGTATTTTTTCAAACAGTTCACATGCCTTGTCTATACTTCCACATTTTGCATACATGTCTACCAGGGCAGTTGCAACTACAAACAAAATTCTTCTATCCTCTGATGGATGTCCATACCTTGTTCAAAAGTTCCCATTTTAGCCTAGGAAGGGAGGATGTCAGTGAAGGTTGCGAAGACTCGTTTCATACCTGCCAATTGCATTTGCTTGAAAGTTTCTAAAGCCTTTTCAACAAATTCATTTTGCGCATATCCTGCAATCATGACATTCCATGAAACCAGATTTTTTTGAGGCATTCGGTCAAACAACTCACGTGCTTTGTATATGCTTCCATATTTTGGATGCATGTCTACCAGACCATTTCCAACTACATCTAACAAAAACCCCCTACCCTTTATGCTTTTATGGATACTTAAATGCTATTCCAAAGCTTCAATTTTGGGACAGGCTGGGAATACATGAAGAGATTCGTAGTAAGCTAAAGCAGCTATACCAGGTAATCAAGGAGCTTTAGCAGATGATGGTTGTTCTGAATTCCTTCGTCATTGTCAATAAGAGAGTAAACAGCCAGATAGATTTGCTCTTACTTTGCACGTTACTTTGCATATAAAACTCTCCCTTAAAATACAGAGTAGAAAACTAGTTCCTTTGCATCAACAAAGAAAAAAATGAGAAAATTAAAACACAAAAAATATACAGTTTTTAAACAACTTAAGCATGGAAGAAATAATTAGACACACCTTCATCAGCCACCGTGTTTAGACATCTTAATACTGCACAAGAACAAAGAACCTTCAATGTGCAAACAACAGGTTTTCGAAAGACAAAATAGTGCGTGGGATTTTGAGTCGGGAAATGGGAGCATTTAAAACCTACGGTAGAAATGAACAAAACAAGAACATAAAATGTGAAAATGAATAGTGCTACATTGAATGGGAAAGATTCGGGTTGAGGGAGTTGTGGGACCGGCCACCTAAGTAGTCAATGCTTAAAGTGTGTCGGTTAAGCCAACCCCTTAAGGATCACAAGTCTGTTAAAAGTGGGATATGGTGCGCAGGTATGTGAATTGATATTGTGAAACAAAGGTTTGGTCGACCTCTCCAACCTTGTGTGATTAACCACAGGTCACCATTTTCGATCTATAGTATGCATTCAAACTCTTGTTGGGTCACCTAGACTGGAGAAGGATGTAAAAAAAAAAACTTGAAATATACGTTAAAGGCATGGCCCTGTCTTGAGAATAGTCTACCTTTCCTCCAACGGTTACCACTATATTTTTCAGTCACATTAGGCCATGCTTAGTAATTCGAATAGGTGAAACTAGCCAAGGCGTAAGGACTTCTCCACATTAAATTTCTGTTGCCCATAGTAGGTGCTCGTATGTAGGAAATATCTATGCATTTGAGTGATTAGGTTTGGAGGATGGGATAGAAAGTCTGGTAGTCTTAATCGTCCTTTTCCCAAGTTGAACAAAGATCTCCTCAAAGATAAGGTATAGTAAAATGACAGTGAATGTTCAGAAAAATCCAAGCATGAAGTTAATTCTTGATGGCTGACAACGAATAGCATTTACCTTGATTGTCATTTAGAAAACTTATTCAACATTTATTTTATCAATCCCATGTCCAAGTTGTTGCTGCAAGTTATCAATTCATTCACCTGACAGATCTGCAAATTCTGACTATGTAGTCATAGCATTAATGGGAAGCTAACCACAATAACAAAAAAAAAGAAAGAAAGAAATAGTTCTTCCCCATATTCATTGCAGTAAATAGTAAATTCTTCCTGATAAGATCTCACATAATTTATTATGGGAGACTTCTTCTTATTACCTTCATTTATTTAATATAAAAATAGAAGATTAAATATGTAATTCTTAAACCGTTTAAATCAATTGATTTGTTAATAGACAAAATTATGTTATTTTATTTTACTGTGGGATGTGGAAAGCAGTTTGCATTGTCAAATAACATAATAATAATATCTACGATATTGTAAATATTATTATTATTGACAATTGAATAAAAATAACATTGTTCTTATTATAAAATAATAGAAACAACAGTATTGTCTAATGTCAGTTGAATAGTTGTTGTATTGGTTAAATGGTGATAAGAATTATAACTGTAACATTATTGATTAATGGAGGATAATATTTCTAAGTAGTAATAAATTGAAGTGATATAATAGATTATTTTGAGAGTACAAGTGAATATCATTATTCACGGTTAGTTATTTGATGTTATTATTTTTATTTAGATGAAAATAATTTTAGTAAGGTAAATTGAGATTAAACAATTAAAAAAAGGGTTAATTTGGGAGTAACTATTAATATTATTATCCATGGGTTAGTTATTTATGTTATTCTTGTTATTTAGATGGAAGTAATTTTATTTATGTTATTCTTTTTATTTAGATGGAAGTAATTTTAGTAAGGTCAATTGAGATTAAAAATAATAATAAATAAAATTGTTGTTAAAAGTGAATCTATTTCGTTGAAATGGTTTAAATTGTTGTTTAAGATTAAATGGTAATGATTAAATAGTTTAAACTCGGGTTAAACATGATCATCATTATAAACTTATTGAGTTAGTTATAATGTTTATATGAGATAATTAATAATATTACCATATCAAATTGTTGATTTAAAGGACAATATGGTTTAAAGAGTTACATGTTGGTGATAATATAGAAGAATGATAATATCATTTATATTTAAGTTGTGGCTAATGATAATAATATTATTATTATAAAGAGGAAATATAAATGTTCAAAAAGGGTTTTACTCTACGTATAATAATAATAATAATAATAATAATAAAATATTGGTATGGAGTAATAAAAAGTGAAACTAATATCCATTGGTATGAAGGAATATTTAGATTTCGAGTAAACTAATAGTATTAAATTATAAAAAGAATTAATAATAATAGTAGTGGTAAAATTGGCAAATTATAATTACTAAAAGGGTAGTATAGTATTGGGATACAATTAATGGTACACATTATTTCAGTAATATTATTTTATAAATAAATAAAGTTATTGTTGATTGATGAAATAATAATAAAATTACTCAAATATTATTGTATTAATGTTAAATTGAGAATAATTGTATTATGATGGCTAAATACTAAACCTATTATTGGCTCATCATTTTAATATTAAAAAACAACATACATGTAAGGTATTTAATTAAATATCATTATTGAATTATTGATAACGAATAATGTCATCACGATCTTGGAGAATGAATTAATGCATAAAGTTATATTGTCAACTTCAAAAAAAAAATGTTGCATTTTCTAGTGATTTTTTTTGGGTGTGACAGAGATATATTATACAAAGACTTATATATTGGTGCATGTATATTATATAATTTATAGATATGATGAGAGCCACAACCCGAGACTCAGAAAAGCACACAATGGAGCCAATAACAAAATTATTATTTATTTATTGGCAATATGTTCTTGTTATACATAAATTACATTCGAGAGGATCAAATCCTCATAGGCTGCAATACATGCAACTTTTACTATTTCTAAAAAGAAATTCCCCCTTTCCTGATACAATTTTCTCTTCCCCAATCTCCCCTTTGAATTTCCAAAATGAGTCCTAAATAGCCTTTTTTCGTCTTGGATCCAAAAATACAATTTGAATTTTGAATGTAGGTGGTTGGGCGCTGAAATTTGAAATTTGAAATTCAGAAATTGAGTCCCTATTCAAAAATTGGAAATTTTCTAAAAATTGACCAACTTCTAGAAGCCATAACTTGATGAGGGCCACACCTCCCTAAACCCACAAAAATCACAACAACAGATACCAACATAGAAGATGCGAGACAAAAAAATGACTCACTTTCAATTATTTTCAGAAAATGAAATTACAGATTCAAAGCTTACATGCTATAGGCTCATGGGCTTGATTCATTACAAAAAAATCAACTCTGAAAAGAAAAATCTACTATTCAGAGACACAATCTGTACTATCAGGGCCACCTTCTACAACACTCACTTAACCCTTTTTATTTTCACCAATAACCACCCAAGAATGTTCTAGAAAGTTCAAATTTCCCCTTTTTGTTTTGATGCCAAAAGTCCCACCATTTGATTTGTGGCCTAAGAAGAATTTTTTATGAAATTCACTTTTTAGAGGACCAACTTTGCAGGGCCATAATATTTGATCCAGGTGTCCGATTTGCTATTATTGCATATCGTTGGAAAGATTTTGATGATCTCTACAACATATGAATCCATCATAGGTCGGTTCAACCACTTTTTGAGTTGTTTCGGGGCCTCTAAAGTTTTATATCTGAATTTGAAGCTACATTGGAGAAAAATTTTCAATACATAAACTTTAATTTTTCTCAAACCGTGTAGGGTATTGAGGTGATTCTTTCGCGACCAAAAATATTTTTCAGCTATAACGGCTCACCATGCAAACCCCAATGGACAATATACTATCTAATATTTATAGCACAATTTTTTTTTAAAGTAAAAATATAATGAGATGTAAGTTAACATACAACACTAGAAATGAAACCATACATATACATCATCTAACTAAGTCCCTTGGGGTAACATGACTAAATTACATTGCTAACATGTCTAACATAACTCCAATCCCATAACAATACTTAAATGATAACATCCATCAGTGATCATAATATAATGCCACATAATACATTTATTACATTTATAATATGAATTTACATTGTTCAAGTATTACAATAATACAATAGTGCTTCCCAGCATGAACTAGAATAATACATCAATAACATAAAGTGATACAACTGAAATGAATGGGTACATAGCATCAAGACAAGTTCCAACACTGGAAAGCTCAAGAGTCATTGCAAATAGTACATCTCTACACATCACGATCTTCGACTGGGAACCTAATGGGGTGCATAGCAAGTTCCACCCAACCATGTGGGCCCTAAGGCCCACCCCCTGTGCTAGGAGATGACAAGAAGGAGCCACAACATAAAACAGTCAAGTGAACAAGGCTAACAAGATTCCACCACCAAAAGAAACAATAAACATCTACTTCCAGAAGTACAAGAGCAACAAGAGGGAAACAACAAACATGCAAGGTTGCTAAAGGGAAGAGTTTCATCACATAAACTCAATATGGGTTACCTAATGCGGATCTTCCTAGGTTATCGACCCCCTTCCTGGTTAAACCTTGACAACCTCTACCGATCCCCGACCCCCATTCTCACTCATGTGGAATCAACATACCTTTCAAGAGGATAAGGTAGTTGATCTTTGTCATTCTAGGCCTTCCCACTCATCTCAAGCCTAAACGAGCACTTGAGCCATGAGTGAGGCTACCTTATCTAGATTAATGTGAGATACTACCCAAACCCCTTAATTAATTATTAGGTTATCACCAATTAAAGAAAATCTCAATGAGTTACCTGTACACCACTTTGTGCACCGACCCCTATTGAAAGCCACTCCCCCTACTAGCAACAAAAGACTCACAGTCACCAACTGGGTAATCCAACTTGCACCAACTAGTAAAGCCATATAAAGTCACATGAAATGAGACATGCACCACCTCACACAAGATCTCCATAATAAAACAATTTTCACAGTGCAAGGCTCAAACCCACATAAACACAATCCAAGTATAAAGATCAACCATTATCAAAATGAAAAAATCATGAAACCACCCACTATCAAGTGAAACAACATAAAACTCATGAAAACACTTATGGATTGATATAGGTTACCCAATGCGGATCTTCCTAAGTAGCTGACCCCCATTTTGGGTTACCCTGGTTGTCTTAGCTAATCCCCGACCCCCATATCAACTCATGCAAGTAAAAACCATACTCCTCTCTAACCTATGGAAGACTAACAAATTACAACCACGACGGTTCCCCATCGAAGAGGCAACAATATCATGATCACAAAAGGACTATATAAAGCCCACAACCACAAAACGACAAGTGTAGAATAAAAGTGGTAACATCATAAAGAGATCTTCAAAATTCAACTCAAACTAACGTAATCAACTCAATACCAAACCAACCACTATTACCAATAGTAAATCAACTTATAGGGCATCCAAGGGAGACCTCAATTTTCTCCTCACATGATACCCAACCATCCATTACCCACAACTTACAATATGGCTTAAACAAAATCAATAAGCATCAACAAGCAATACTTCCAAGGATTACATTACTTTTACATTTTCTAAAATTCCTTACTTAACCACTAACCTCAAGTAATGAGCCATTCACAAAATAATTCTAGAATGTCTATGATATCCATTAATTTTATTTACAATTCAATTATAAGAGAATACAAAGAAAACAACACTTTAAAGGATTATAAAACTCATCCACCTAAACTAATTTCCATAATTACCTAAATATGTGCTTATATAATAAAACATACTTCTTGCCATGTATTATTTTCAAAGTTTATTATCTATTGTAATTATGAAATGCAAAGTGGAGTTTACCATTCAGCTATTGAGTAAGAATCATAAAATTTAGTTTTCTTAACTACTAAAGTGATTAGTCAAATTTCCTCATTTAACAAGTCGTCTAGATTGTTTACTTATATTGTAAATCAATCCTACCAAAATTTATCCCTAATTATTTATACATATAAATATATATGTATATCATAATCCTTGAATCACAATAATAATTCTTTAACATAATACAAAATTCCATACAAACCATAATTCATAATATATATATACTTGAATGCACATATATATAAATATATATTATAATCAAAGATACTGCATTCAAACCTACACAATGGATAGAATACACTTATATACTCTTAACAGTGCATATATAAATACATATATACATAGTTGAATGACTTTTAAATAATGCACTTAATGCAACTACAAAGATTGAATGCTAATTATATTATATACAAATAGATTTAAACATCGTATGTACATCAAATAGAAGACACTGATTTTCAAATAGAATTTTGAACAATGCTTTCTACTTGAATACAAATGTTCTACTGAACTAATACTCTGTAATCAATAAATCTAACAATACAAAATTATTTATTTTTATCTCTCTAAACCTATAGCCTACCAAACCGCGAATTGCCAAACCATGAATGACGCTATCAAAATGCAACTGAATACATTCATTACCAAATATAAATACGAAGATAAAAGAAAATGCAATACAAGTATCAAAATCCACGTAGGTAAGGTATCACTGTCGATATAAAACAAGCATACAACATCAAATACAGAATGCAATGACCACGGATGGAGAAGAGAGGGCGCTAAGAGATTAATATTTCTATGAAGACGAATGCCAACTAAACTTACCTCAACTATCCACAGGAAGGTCAGAATACCAGCCAAATGCATGTGAACCGAATGGTATATGATTGAAATCTATTATACATCTTTTGATTATCAAGAGAAGAGGAATACAACGAAAATTTCCATAAAAGAATATGCCCCAATCCTTACAGAAAATCAAAGGACATAGATTGCATGATAATCGCTGTGAAGCCACTAAATCTATAATGCAAGTTTGGTGAAATTTCTATCTCTGCGTATGCCCCAAAAATGAATATGATACATGCCGAATCAAGAGTAAGGATCGACCATTCACCAAATTCTACGCAAATGCATTTAAATAAAAATATGGACAAAATTTAATTCATTGAAATTAAATAAGTAATATTTGTAAGCAAGTTACAAGAAAGAGCTTTAGAAACTATCTAGCAAATGATGTAAGCATCTTCAAGCATCGATGCCAACCATAGACGGAGCATCGAATATAATCATAATACAAAGCATGGAGAACATTGATATACAATCATATTATTAACAAATTCTATCATGATAGAGGATGTATGATTCTTGAAACCATTGGCAAGTTTCAAAATTAATCATTAACCGATTCAACGAGTAAACACATAAGTGCGTACTTGAAAACAATATTTGTAGAATAAGGAGACTGTTTGCGTTCTCTGAAGAAAACAAATCAAAATCCTCATTTTCCCACAAAACTTCGAAAAGCCATTGTTTTTTCAAAAATCTATATTCATAAAAAATATATTTTTTTTAGAGCCAATTTCACGTTCGAATAACAAAATCAATTGTTTTTTGATTTCCCCCATATTCCAAAACGAGCATTATTAAAACAAGAAGGTGGTTCGATTTTTCCCAAAACAAAAATCAAGTAAAAATCTCTTAAAAAACAGATTTCCTTTTGACAATTAGTTCAAGACTATGCATGTTCTGCATGTGAACTCTTTCCATCCTTTCTAATTGCTTTAACAGCTTGTTCCTTATCTCTTATAATATTTCAACCTTCTATTAATTACACATTCCAAAAGAAATAATAATATTTTATTTTATATTATCATATTTTCTTGCACTTTAATTTATTTTATTTCATTAAATATTATTTGCACTTTTAAATTTATTATTGACCATTAATAAACAATTTTTTATAAAATACATTTACTTAATAATTTTATTTAATTTATCAAATAATTCAACAAGATTAATAAAACAAATTTAAATCAAGCAACCCAAAGCACTAATTACCAAACATCGTGAAGAGGGCAAATCGTGGAGGGACACTACATCAACTCTACTCCTTGGGGTAAATTTTCACATCCGGACGAGCCCGTTTAGGCTGACTTACTAAAAATAGTAAGTGCCCATTTTTTGCTAGTTTTGACACCTGACAATCTTATACCCCTTAAGTGCCATCATGGGACTTAAAACGACTAATGAAAATAAAGAAAATATTTTTTTGGGTGATGCAAGATTGCCTTACACCACTGGATGCTCCTACATCATCACTTTTGATCTGGGACTTCATTTGACATGTCGTTTGAAGCGTTGGAAAGGTCTCAGAGTGTAGTACATGCTAATAACTGCTTCACTAGTTCCAATAATGTTTGGGCCCATATGAGAACATTTAGTGCCTCAAACCTGGCTCAGAAGAGTTTTCAGGGCAATTTTGAGAAACTGAAACTTGAATATCTTTCAAACTAGGAATGATCTTGGCCTAATTCTTTCACCAAATTGTCTATTTTTTTATCTTGAAGCTTCCCATAATTTTTTGCCTCCTCACACCTTCAAATTCATATCTGTTAAAAATAATAGTTTGACTAGAAAAAGAAAATAAAAAGTTTTGAAAGTTGGGGATGCTTATTCGATGAAAAGGGTATCCAAAAATGCAAAAACATCTACCCAAAAGCCAACAGAAAGGAAAAATATTTTTGGGTGATCTAGGATTACCCTTACACCACTGGATGCTCCTGCATCAAGATATGTATTTTTTTCATTGAAATGCTACTTATTAGCATCCAAAGAACATGAGAGGCATAGTTACACAAGATGATCAATTTCAATAAAATTAATGTCCTTAAATATTGAACAATGACCAGTGACACCAAAAATTAGCAAAATGCTACAAAAGTGCACATTGAGAGTGTCTACTACATGTCCACTACATTAATACAAATCTCAAGAAGAATATGAGCATAAAACAATGACAAACATTACAAAATATAAAATATTAAGTAGCAAATATAACGTCTAGACATTGAAAGCCATGTCAATCAATCACTTTCTTGATTTTTAAGTCAAGATAAAATTGTGTATGGCAATAACTTAAGGAATTTTTTTAATGTAAAATATTTTGCTTGATATAGCTTTAATGACATGACATTGGTCACGATTCCTTCATTATGATTTGCGAGCTTCATTATATGATACCTTGGTGTGCGACTTAAGGAATTGATACATATTTATGAATACGAGGGGGAATTAAAGAGAATGTTATGAAATCTACATCTTAGGTGAAAGACATAAGTTGTTGGCAAAAGATACCAATCAGTCAAATATAATATAAGGTAGTCCCTTGACACTAGATGCATATTTAATTTTTATGGCTAGAATAGTTACAATTCTTTTGCAAATTTGGAGAGGTTTGTCCCTTCGAAGAGTGTATCATAACATTTTATGAAAAAAATTATTAGATATTGGAATTGGGCCATATGTAATCATACAATAAGATTCCAACTAAAAGACTTGTGCAAGCACTTAGAAGTAGGAAAATTTTACACTATTCGAGCTCTACTTGACATCTTTTCTTGGATGAAAAAAGGAGCTTAGATCATAGAGGCTCCTAAACCTAAAATGGTTTCATACCTTCTTGATAAAGTTTCTTTCAACCTTATTTTTTGTATGGTTTTATTCTTGCTGATGATAGATATAAGTAATATCATGTGGTTTCAATAATATTTGTTGGATTTTGACATTGTTGTTTGACTAGTTTGGATCTGTTTCATAAGGTCCACAAACATTAAATAGTTATCCACAATATATGAATAATAGAGAATTTGATTTGTCTATATATGCACAAAATTCATTGAGTAGTTATTCATAATAGAGATAGACATTAATGCTCATAAAGAACAAAATTTATATACATTCTAATTTTCTATGGGTAGAATGAAAATATAAATGATCAAAATGAATAGTAATATATATTAATATACAAAATAAACAAAAAACTATTTAGGAAGATATTACTTATATGTATGTACATGTATATATCTATATAAACTATGTATATATATGTCTCTACAATATATATATATATATATAACTAATAATTTAAATGCACCAATATGTGTGTGTTGTCATGCCCCAAAAGTTGCACCAATTTTTTTCTAAGATGTTATAATACGTAAAATCATATATTATACACATCAAAGGATGATGTCATGCCCATATTTTTATCTAGGAAACACAACTATTTTTTTTATTAAGCTAATTAACACTCTTTAAGTGTTTATGACGTAACACTAAAGATGAATAGAGTTGTACAACTTCATGAAGACAATTCACAAATATAAATGTAAGGATGTCTCTTCAATTAATTAGTTATGCTCTCTATGGGATGCTCTAGAAGCATGAATCTTGGATTGGATAAGGTAAGACAATGGTTTAAAAAATAATAATTTAACTTTGGGTGATCCCACAATAGTGGTTTACAATTTTTGGCCAAACTAGACACTAAAATAATTTTTTTTAATTAAATCTTCACTTTCTGGCACCTACAACAGCTAAATCGTGAGGAATTTGAAGATGATGCAAACTAGAGTTTCGTGAAATTTTATCTGTAGATTCTAATTTTTTTTTTTTTTCAAAATTTTTGGAATCATATTGCACTTATTTTTCCATCTCCCTCAAAAACTAGTTTTTTTTAGAAAACAACATTTTTAAAAGTGATGCTCACTTATAATCTTTTTTTTCCATGAAGGATAAAATTATAATTCTTTTGAATTTAGATTTGTAACTCCAATATCTAGTGCTTCCACTTGGTTAGATAGTGTTTTATTGAATATTTTTTCTTTAATCAAGTTTCATAGTCAAACCAATTACAATTCAAACATAGCGCGACCGTATAATGCGTAACTTCTTTTGTATGTATCAAAATTCAATTTTTTTTTCATTGTCCATCAAGGACTTCAATATCTGGTGTACTCATATTTTTCAAAAAAAAAATTTGACAATCTTATATTTTTCCACATGTGCAGAACAAAGAGTTTGATTTTCGGTGAAAAAACCTACATTCACAAGAAATAAAAAATAAATATAATAATAAAATTAAATTTATTTAAAATTATACTTTTTGGGAAGCTTATAATAAGGATTAAATACTTACAAAAAATAAATTTTAAATGAATTCATTTGATCCTCAAAAAGATAAATGAAAATTTGTTTTTTATCAACATTTTGATACGTGTAAAGGAGACTCCGTTATAGGTATGGTTTAAAACTAGAGGAGTTATATCCAAGGGGGTTTGATCTAAGGTAGTTTAATCAAACCCTCTTCAATTAGAATGCTTTAAATGAAACTTTTAAAAAGGCTTAAATCATTATATTTTCTTAAAATATGCGATTTCAACAAAAAATAGAATCTCCTAAAAATTGTAAACCAACTTTGTGGGATCACCCCTTTATAACCCTTAGTATGAATGTCATGCCAAAACTTTTTTGTTAGAATGACTACTTATTTCACAATATATTTTCAATTGATATTACTACTACGAATGTTAATGCTATTAACCATATTGTCATTTCTCATAAAAATGATGATCGTGATTATTACAATTATTAATTTACACATATTTTTATATGGGAAACACAACTATTTATTTATTAAGCTAATTGACACTCTTTAAGTGTTTATGACATAACAATAAAGATGAATAGAGTTGTACAACTTCATGAAGGAAATTCACAAATTTAAATGTAAGGATGTCTCTTCAATTAATTAGATATGCTCTCTATGGGATGCTCTAGAAGCATGAGCCTTGGATTGGATAAGGTAAGACAATGGTTTAAAAAATAATAATTTAACTTTATAACCATTAGTATGAATGTCATGCCCAAATTTTTTTGTTAGAATGATTACTTATTTCACTTGATACATTTTCAATTTATATTACTACTACGAATGTTAATGTTATTAACCATATTGTCATTTCTCATAAAAATGATGATTGTGATTATTACAATTATTAATTTACAAATATTTTTATCTGGGAAACACAACTATTTTTTTATTAAGCTAATTGACATTCTTTAAGTGTTTATGACGTAACACTAAAGATGAATAGAGTTGTACAACTTCATGAAGGAAATTCACAAATTTAATTGCAAGGATGTCTCTTCAATTAATTAGATATGTTCTCTATGGGATGCTCTAGAAGCACGAGTTTTGGATTGGATAAGGTAAGACAATGGTTTAAAAAATAATAATTTAACTTTATAACCCTTAGTATGAATGTCATGTCCAATTTTTTTTGTTAGAATGATTACTTATTTCACAATATACTTTCAATTGATATTACTACTACGAATGTTAATGTTATTAACCATATTGTCACTTCTCATAAAAATGATGATCACAATTATTATAATTATTAATTTACATTATTCCAAACATTGATAAGAACATCATTAAACTTTTGTTAATATAAAATTTTGGCTACAATATCAACTTTTATTGGATTAATATAACTCCAATACTAATATAATTCCCTTATTTAATACTTTTATAATTCTATTAACTACCAATGTTAATATAAATATTAAATTCAACAAGAATATTTAAATTCTTTAATCCACATTGTTACTATTACCTCATTCATTGTTATTAGTGATTATTTATATTTACCATGCAAATACTTAGTAAATTTCAACCTACGAATTGCTAATATTATATTACTGAGTTAAAATAATTTTTTTTACTCTACCTCTAATACCTATATTTACTAAAAAATTAGTTATTTAAATATGCTAACCAACAATTAATCTTTAATAAAATTAATATTGCTTAGTCTCCCAATAATAATGATATTATCATTTAATACATGATTATACCATATCATTCTCATTTAAATCAATGCACTAATAATAAGCTAATTTTATTATGGTAGAATTAATTTAAATACCTACAAAAGATATATATTCATTTTTATTTATTTTAAATAATCTTTTAACACTATTCACATTGATAAATTTCCAATATACTTAGCAGTGTTGAAGTGTGATTGTTGTGAAACAAAGATAAGGCAACCTTAAACTTTTATCCACCAACTTGGGTGATGTGCAACACCTAGGATTATTTTAACAAAATGTTTCTTGATACTAGTATTAAAATTGAATATAATTTTAATATCTCTTTTCTTTCAATAATATAAATTGGTAATACCTTCTATTTTAATATTTATTCACATTTTATGATGCAGGAGCATCTAGTGGTGTAGGGAAATCTTGCATCACAAAAAAAAAATTGTTTTCTTTATTTTCTTTAGTTGTTTTGAGTCCCATGATGGCACTTAAGGGGTATAAGATTGTCAGGCACCAAAAATAGCGAAAAACAAGCACTTACTATTTTTATAAGTCAGCCAAAATGGGCTCGTATGGAAGCGAAAATTTACCCTAAGGAGTAGAGCTGAAAAACATTTCTGGTCACGAAAGAATCACCTCAATACCTTGCATGATTTGGGAGAAATTAAAGTTTCCGTCTTGGGAAATTTCTCCAATGCAGCTTCAAATTCATATATAAAACTTTAGAGGCCCCGAAACAACTCAAAAAGTGGCCAAACTGACCTACAATGGATTACGTGTTGTAGAGCTCATCGAGAGTTTTCCAATGATATGCAATAATAGCGAATCAGACACTTAGATCAAAAGTTATGGCCCCGTGAAGTTGGTCCTCTAAAAAGTGAATTTCATAAAAAATTCTTCCTAGGCCAAAAATTAATTGGCGAGACTTTTGGTGCCAAAACAAAAGGGGAAATTTGATCTTTCTAGAACATTCTAGGGCAATTATTGGGGAAAATAAAAAAGGGTTAAGTGGGGGTTGTTGGAGGTGGCCCTGATAGTGCAAATTGTGGCTCCGAAGAAGTAGATTTTCTTTTCTGAGTTGATTTTGTTCTAATGGACCAAGCCCATGAAGCTATAGCATGTAAGTTTTGAATCTATAATTTCATTATCTGAAAATAATTGAAAGTGGGTTATTTTTTTGTCTCGTATTTTCTATGTTGGAGTTTGTTGTTGTGATTTTTGTGGATTTTGGGCGGTGTGGCCCTCATCAAGTGGTATCAGAGCCAGGTTTTCTTGAGCCTATAACAGAGCGCCAAACGTGAGGCAGTTGCAACAAGACCTGTGAGTGTGGGTTGAATTCAAGATGCTTCCAAGACTTTCCCAACATGGCAGAGGTAGAGGCCGAGGTGGAGGAGGTCCACCTAGAGATGAAATCAGAGCCCTTAGAAGGCAATTAGAAACCTTGCAATAAGAGGTTCGAAGAAGAGATGTGCAATAAGATAGAGATGATAGTGAAGATGAAATGAAAGAGGAAATGGAAGAGGAAGAGCAGGATCCAATGGATCCTAGAGAAAGAAGATTGTTGCGAGCGATCTCAAGCATTCAGAAGAGACCTAAAATGTAGGTTTCAACTTTGAGTGGAAATTTGAATCCTAAAGAATTGATTGATTGGATCAATGACATGGAGGAATTTTTTGAGTTTGAGGAGATTGAAGATCCTCACAGAGTGAGGTTTGCAAAGACAAAATTGAAAGGTCATGCCAGTATATGGTGGAAAGAGGTTCAGTTAGAAAGAGGAAGACAAGGGAAAGATAAAATTTCCAGATGGGACAGAATGGTGTCAAAACTAAAGAAACAATTTATTCTAGTTGATTACGAATTGGAGCTGCTCAAGAAGATGCAGAGCTTGAGGCAAGGGACAAGGATGATGAAAGAATACATAGAGGAATTTGATAAGGTCCTGATTCAGACTGAACATTCTAAGGTGAATAAAGAGAAAGTTGCTCATTATATTAATGGGTTGAAGCCAAGCATACATGAAGAATTGGCACTGGTAAGAATGACCACCATTCAAGATGCTTTTCAGTTTTCTCTAAAGGTTGAAGGATGACTGAACAAGAGGTTTGAGAACAAACAACGAGGTGGAGGCCGTGGAGGAAATAATGGTGGACGGTCATATGGAGGTCAAAATGAAGATAAAAAGAATGGTGAAGGCTCCAGTAGTAGCCAAAACCAGAAAGGAGATAATACCTACCATCCTCATGATTGAAATAATGGAGACCAAAGAGGAAGGGGAAGATCTGGAAGAGGACCGGGAGAGGAGGCTTTCATGGAACCTGTTTCCAGTGTGGAGAAGGACATAGAGCCTATGAGTGTCCTCAACATCAAGGAAGGACAAATAGAAGACCTGAGGGTAATGCACGAGTTGCACATGTTGATGAAGATGTCGAGTCTTCACATTCTAAGGATGCAGAAAGAGGAGAGGTTCTTGTTATTAGAAGAGCTTTGTTGAATGAGGAGAATATGCCAACTCAAAGGAAGAATTTTTTTCGCACCAGATGTAAGTGTGAAGGTAAAGTTTGCAGTGTTATTATTGATGGAGGTAGTACTGATAACTTTGTTTTAGAAGAAATGGTTAGTAAGTTGCAGTTGGAGAGAAGAAGGCATCCGAACCCATACCGGATTGCTTGGTTGCAAAAGGACCATAAAGCCTTGGTAAATGAACAATGTCTGGTAAAGTTCAAGATTGGAAATTACTATGATGAGGTATTATGTGATATTATGCCTATGAATGTTCATCATATGTTGTTAGGCAGACTGTGGCAGTTTGATCGACGAGCAACACATGATGGACATGACAACACCTATTCTTTGACAAAGGATGGAGTTTGTCATAAGTTAAAGCCCTTGAAAGAGGCAGAGGAAAAGGTATGCAGTAATGCAAAAAAATTTTTGGTTCATGGAAAAAAGTTCCTATAAGGTATGAAGCATGAGCATATGTGTTTTGCATTGATCCCTAGAGTTGATAAAGAAGATACTACTGAGGTACCTGTAGAGGTTTTAGATTTGTTGAATGAGTTTCAAGCTATTATTTTTGATAATGTACTTGAAGGTTTGCCTCCTGTAAGAAAGATTAGTCATCAGATGGACCTGATTCTTGGAGCCAGTTTTCCAAATAAGGCAGCTTATCGTATGACTATAGTAGAGAGTGAAGAGTTGAACAGACAAGTGCAAGAGTTGTTGTGGAAGGGATTTGATCAGAGAGAGTTTGAGTCCATGTGCAGTACCCACAGTACTAGCACCAAAGAAGGATGGGGAATGGTGGATGTGTACAGATTCTAGAGCCATCAACAAGATCACCATCAAGTATAGATTTCCCTTGCCGAGAATGGATGGCATTATGGATTGTTTGAGTGGAGATGAGTACTTCACGAAGACAGATTTGAAGAGTGGATATCACCAGATTTGGATTAGAGAAGGAGATGAATGGAATACAACCTTCAAAACCAAGGAGGGCTTGTATGAGTGGTTAGTCATGCCTTTCGGGCTAACCAATGCATCGAGCACCTTTACGTGGCTTATGAATGAGGTATTGAAAGAATTTTTAGGAAATTTTTTTATTGTTTATATGGATGATATTTTGATTTTTAGTAAGACATTGGAGGAGCACTTTATGCATATTTGAAAAGTTTTTGAGAAACTAAGGGAGGAGAAGCTGTTGATTAATTTGAAGAAATGTAGTTTTGTGAAGAGAGAGTTGGTGTATCTAGGATTTTTTGTCTCAACAGAGGGTCTTAAAATGGATCCAGAGAAGGTGAAAGCTATCATTGAATGGCCTACCTCGAGGAATGTTACAGAGGTAAGATCATTTCATGGTCTAGCAAGTTTTTACATAAATTTTATTAAGAGTTTCAATAGTATTTGTGCACCTCTAACTGAAGCAATGAGAGGGGATAGAAAAGAGTTTAAGTGGATCAAAAGAGAAGCTAGAAGTTTTGATATGTTGAAGAAGAAAGTTACAGAGCAACTTGTTTTGGCCCTTCTAGATTTCAATAAGATCTTTCAAGTAGATTGTGATGCTAGTGGCACTGCCATAGGAACAATTTTGAGTCAAGAAGGTAAGCCTGTTGCCTATTTTAGTGAGAAGTTAAATGATACTAAGAAGAAATATTCTATTTATGATCAAGATTTTTATGCTATAGTTTAGGCTTTGAAGAAATGGAGACACTATTTTTTGCCAAAAGAATTTATTTTATATACTGATCACTAGGCTTTGCAGTATCTCAATAGTCATGGAAAGTTGAATCAAAGGCACTTAAAATGGGTTGAGTTTTTGCAAAGTTATACTTTTGTTTTGAAGCACATGAGTGGAAGGTTAAACAAAGTGCTAGATGCCTTAAGTAGAAGGAAAAATTTGTTGATAGAGATGAATATAGAGGTTGTTGGGTTCAATGAACTCAAGAGTTTGTATCCAAAAGATCCAGACTTTGTAGAAGCTTGGAAGGCTTGTTTGGAACCTATTAAATTGGATAGGATGAGATGGTTGGATTTCTTAATCCAAGATGGGATGTTGTTTAGAGGAAGCCAATTGTGCATTCCAAGGAGTTCTATGAGAGAGAATCTAATCAAGGTGTTCAGCATAGTGGAGGATTGGCTGGACATTTTGATCGAGATAAGACCATTGCTCTTGTCAGTGAGAATTATTATTGGCCACAGTTACAACATGTGAAGAAGTTTGTATAAAGTTGCAGAGTATGTCAGACGGTGAAAGGAACAAGTCCGAATACTAGATTGTATCAGCCATTACTTGTACATGAGAGGCCATGGGAGGATATTAGCATGTATTTTGTTCTTGGCTTGCCAAGGACACAAAGAGGGCATGATTCCATATTTGTGGTGGTGGATAGATTTTCAAAGATGGCACATTTCATTCCATGTCATAAGACCAATGATGTTGTTCATGTTGCAGAGTTGTTTTTTAGAGAGGTGGTGAGACTACATGGTTTACCAAAGAGTATAGTCTCAGACAGAGATACCAAATTTGTTGGTTATTTTTGGAGGACATTATGGAAGAAGCTGAAGATAGATTTGAAGTTTAGTTCTACACACCATCCACAAAATGATGGAAAAATAGAGGTGGTGAATAGGAGTTTGGGCAACCTGCTAAGATGCTTAGTTGGAGATAAGCCCAAGGGATGGGATTTGATTATACCATAGGTGGAATTTGCTTACAACAATTCTGTCAATAGGAGCATTGGTAAATCACCATTCCAGATTGTATATGGGAGTAGTCCAAGAACTGCTTCTGAACTGAGAAAGATGGATAAGGGGGAGAATAGTAGTGCTGAAGCTAAATATTTTGTTGAGCACCTAAAGAATTTGCACGAAGAAGTGAATAAACATATCAATAAGATGAACTCACAATATAAGACTTAGGTAGATTAGAAAAGGAGGTATAAGGGGTTCTAGGTAGGAGATGAAGTCATGGTTCATTTTCGAAAGGAAAGGTTTCCAGTTGGTACATACAAGTTAAAGATGAAGAAGTTTGGACCATGCAAGATCCTGAAGAAGCATGATTCAAGAAATGCTTATGAGGTAGAGTTGCCTAGTGGAATAAACATTTCTCTTGTGTTCAACATTATTGACTTGACAGAATATCATGACGGTGATATAGAGGAGAGTTCGATAAATAAACAGTTGAAATTTCTAGCACCTATTTCAGAGAAGGAAGAGATAGAAGAAATCCTGGATAGCCGTGTGGGTAGAAGCATAAGAAATAGACAATATGTAGAGTACTTGGTGAAATGGAGAGGAAGGTCTGCTGAAGATTCATCATGGTTATCTGAGGCTGAGGTTAACCATCTTGGTTTCCCTCTAACCCCTGAGAAGTGACAGGGTCACTTTTCAAATTACCCTGGGTGTCTAATGCAAGAGCATCCAACGGTGCAGGGCAATCTTGCATCACCCAAAAATAATAATTATTTTCTTTAGTTGTTTTGAGTCCCATGATGGCACTTAAGGGGTATAAGATTGTCAGGCGTCAAAAATAATGAAAAATGAGAACTTACTATTTTTATTAAGTCGACCAAAATAGGCTCGTATGGACGTGAAAATTTACCCCAAGGAGCAAAGCTGAAAAAAATTCCGGTCATGAAAGAATCACCTCAATACCCTGCACGGTTAGCGAGAAATTAAAGTTTCCATCTTGAGAAATTTCTCCAATGTAGCTTCAAATTCAGATATAAAACTTTAGAGGCCTCGAAATAGCTAAAAAAGTGGCCAAACCAACCTACGATGGATTCATGTGTTGTAGAGCTCATTGAGAGCTTTCCGACGATATGCAACAATAGCGAATTAGACACCCACATCAAAAGTTATGGCCCCACAAAGTTGGTCCTCTAAAAGTGAATTTCATAAAAAAAATCTTCCTAGGCCAGAAATCAATCGACGGGACTTTGGCACCAAAACAAAGGGGAAATTTGATCTTTCTAGAACATTCTAGGGTGGTTATTAGGGAAAATAAAAAGGGTTAAGTGGGGGTTGTTGGAGGTGGCCCTGATAGTGCATATTGTGGCTCTGAAGAAGTAGATTTTCTTTTCTGAGTTGATTTTGTTGTAATGAACCAAGCCCATGAGGCTGTAGCATGTAAGTTTTGAATCTATAATTTCATTATCTGAAAATATTTGAAAGTGGGTTATTTTTCTGTCTCACATTTTTTGTGTTGGAGTCTGCTGTTGTGATTTATGTGGGTTTTGGGCGGTGTGGCCCCCATCATTTTACTTTAATTCTTATTATTATGCTATAATATCAATAACTTTCACCTTACGATAATTTTATCCAGCAATACCAATATATTACCTTTAAATTACAATTGAACTAGGTAGATTATGATCTCTCTCTTCTTGACAAGTGAAATTGCATAATGCTATTTTATCTATTTATTTATTTTATTTTACTTTTAAAATTTACGAATGTAAAACACACTAATTCTCAATTTTAATATCATATAGTGAATAACATTACTTTGAGTAATTTTCTACAATAATAATTCCTATATTATTATTATTTTAATATATAGCTATGCAAATATAGTTATGCAATGTTATCCTCAGTACCATTATTTATTATACTGGACATTACATTAATTTTCCAATTTGTTGTACCATTTTGCTTGGATGCTATGGTGCCCAACACCCTTTGGAATGATTTTATGAAATCACTCATTTTACAGTCTTATATGTGCAAAGCAGAGGGCATATTAGATTGTTATTTCAATAGTAATTTTAATGTTCACAGAGCTATCTCCTTCCAACTACCCCTTTTCACAACCTTGACAATATGCCTGGCACCATATGTAATGCCTTGCCGAGAACCCTAGAGGACAAAGCCTAAACAACATAAAATGGACATTTTTTTTTCTAAGTACAATGTTTTGCAATAAAATTGATCATAACCTTAGTTAATAACCTACGTCCCCTAGGGTGCATGACTGCATTACTTAAATTCCATTAACCAAATTACAAAACCAAATAACTTATTAACGATTAAACACTAATCATCATTAAGCATGCCATTAACTAATTACATATGTACATAATATCCATGTGAAACATTCATTATATAACATAAAAGAATATCTAATTACTTCATTACAATTAACAAGTATAATGTCACTAATTACAAAATACTTACATACATGAGATACATCAATTCAGTGTTCCAATTCTATCAAGTACAATCACACTTCATCGATACAAGTGAGGAGTGCACCACATAGGATACATGATGTATTTCACATTTCAGTACTTAGGCCATATTATCTTGATATATCTCACGTCCTTGATTGGAATGCATTATAGGTAGAGGATGGGTAGTTGGATTTGGAGCCCGTAGGCATAATTTAGCATTGGAGACTCACACTCAGAGGACGAGACATAGAGCAGGTTAGGGTCCAGTGGAATCCGAACAATGAGGCTTCAGCTACCTGGGAGGATGCTTCTAGGATGAGGGAGCTTTATCTGCATTTGTTTACAGGCTTCCGAGAGTAAGCTTGGTCCTAGGGGGGGAGGATGTGATGCCCCCTCAGTTTGCTTATGTTCAGACAACATTTTGGATTTCATCTAGACTTATGATGTTGTTTTGTTGACTCTATGTTACTGCTTGATAGACATTATGACTCTGTTGGATTCTATTCAAACATGGTGATATTTTGATGATTAGATGTTAAGACTGTTTGATAATATTATGATGCTTAGCTTAGTGATATTGATGATATTATGATGTTTGGTTTAACGATGTTAATGGCATTGTGATATTTGATGTCTTTTATTTATGCAATGTTTTGTAGATTAGTTAACTATTAATTTGAATATGATGGATATTATGTTATTTTAGATGTATGCGTTCATGAGTTGATATTAGTTGTTATGTGTCAGTGATGGGGATAGTGTCACATCACTCGCTTGTGAGTTCCCTACGACTCTGTGATTTCCCAATCATGGTGTGACTAAATATTTCTTTATGCATATGCTTGACACTTCGTTTTGTTGTAGGTTGTAGGTACGAGGCATCAAATCCACCTGTTTATCAGGTCTGAGCATGCCAGAGCCCAATGGAGTTGTTGTTTTAGAGGTTACACAAGGTCCCCCACTTTCGAGCCATCGTCCTTGTCGAGGACGAATTTCCAATGTTTCGTTCTGTCTATGAGTTTTGTTAGTATTGTTTCGTCTTTTTGTGGTCGTTATATCTTTGTCATGTTTCTAATTGTTATTTGTTGACTGATTTTGGAGTCAAGCCTGAGTCTTGAGCCTGGTTTGACTATTTCATTTTATTTTGAATGTTAAATTTGAAGGCTTGGCTAATGATATAAAATCTAATTAAAATAAAGGGGTTAAATTTAACTTGCTAGGGAATTAAATTTCATTAAGTCAAGAGTTAACTCTTAAAAAGGAATATATAAATAATATATATGTATATATAATTGTGTGCCTACATATATAAATTTATATATATTAATGTTTTTGTATAAATAAATTATATAAGAAATTTAATATAATAAATTAATAAAGGATTAGCATATTGTGTGTAAGTTAATTAAAAGTTGAAAATAATGGAAATTTGAATGAGTGGAGGAATAAAATTGGTTACGGGAAATTAATTGAGGAGAAGTGGAGTTAACTCCACAGGGGCAATTGGTTTTATTGCTCCCGGAAGAAAAGAAACTAATTCTAGATTTAGGGTTTTGTCGTGAAAGTTTAGGGAGGAATTCTGAAAGCTTTCTCTGTTTTCTTTGGAAGTTTTCTGGTTCTTGGAAAGGAGTTCTCTGGGTTTTATTTTGATTATGGAAATCAAATAGCTGGAGGTGTTGTTGAAGCTTGGGAGGATTATTAAATTTCAGCTTGGAGCTCTGTTTCTGCAATCAATCTAAGCTCAATATCCATTTTTATCTTTAAGATCCCAGGTTCCATGGCTTCTACCTCTATTTATTACCTTACTGTTAATTGACTAGGGGAAATAATGTCTGAAATCTGTGATATAACTAATTATTATGTTATATCTATGTAAAAGAAAATTTTGTCTTGCTCATACTTCTTATCTATTCTCTGGCATACCATAAGATAACTTGTTTAGAGTATAAGTCGCTATACACAGTGTCTTCTATTAGTCCGAAAACTTCAAAGTATTGCACAGTAAATGGATATATTCGTAGTCTTCTTCTTAAGTAGGGTATTTGGGATAAATATTCTGGTCTTCTGTTAAATCTCAAACCTTTGCAGCTGAAGCCATGATTCTGTATCTGGAATCACGCAGTCTATTAAACGTATTTTATAATTTACTTCCAATACCTGTTGAGCGCAGGAATTTTTAAATGTGTAATTTTTTTCTTATTATGGTGATAAGTGTTTTCTTGTAAGGTTAAACAAAAATTGATAACGTTGCGGACTGTAGAATGTTTTTATGCAAGTGAGGTGTCCATATATTATTCTTTGTTAACAGACTCTCAACCGCATCAAAAGTTGTAGATTAGTTAGAGTACTGTAGATTCATGAGAGAATCGTTCGTCATTGTATCTCCTTTAAGTGAGCGGCAACTGGTTATTTCACCTCTATGACTGTAGTTAAACTAATTGTATCCCTTTTTAATTTGCGTCTTTGTGTGAGTTTCCTTAGATGTAAATTTAATCATAAACATCACACATTGGTAGTCGATTGTCATTTGTGATTCTTTCATCTGTCTTCGGGCGCCATGTTAATGAAGGTATAAATTCTTTTCGGGTAGTTTGGTAGCTATGTTTGCTTCTACACGGACCTTGTTTGTATTGTAAGTTCATGATAGCCTTTCTCCTTGCAAACCGTAGGTTCATATGTCCAAATTGAAGGATGTCGAGCCTCTGTCTTGGGATATATTGGCTAGTTTAATTCTATAGATATCATCTATTAATATCGACACTCACCCTTTTTGGAATCATTGGTAATCTGTGTCGTAACCATCGTTCCAGTTGCGTGGTCAACCCCTTCTCTTCTTGCATGCTGTAGTTTCTTTTGAAATTCAACGTATGTAAAGGCGTTTTCGAGTTGGTCTGCAGTCTGGTTGCTCTAAACATTTTAGTTAACCTTGTTACTTCCAGTCTTCTCCATATTTTATCCATCGTATAACCCATATACCATTTATTCTTTATTGAATTTATGTCTCAAGTGGGACATGAGATTATGTAGTTATTGTGTAATATCTGGAGTGCGCCATAAAGTGCTGAAATCTGATTAGTTACCTCTATAATTTGAATCTTGTAGAAGGCATTGAACATTGAACCCAATTTCTAGTTTTATACTGATAGTTAATAGAAATGTAAAGTCTTTGTCACTCCATGCGCATCAGAGGCCTTCGATCTCGCTAACTACAAGTGTGTCATGTTTCCTTTTATCACGACAAGTCTAGTCTGTGACTACCAAAAGACTCCAGTGTGTGTGTTAGTGAAATATATCTTATTGAGTATATACTGTGCTTCTCCTTAGTGCGGCTGTTACTTATGCCAGAGAAAATTTATTCACAAATGTCTCAATTCTTCTACTCTTTTCATTATCTGGAGACCTTTGTAGTCATATCTGTTAAACAAGTGTACGCGAACTATTGACACAGTTTAAAGTGACTGTTAGCGCAATTCTTAAAATCGTGAATTATCCATGCTTTAGATCATACAGAGACTTAGAAGGTGTATACATATATTATATATATATATGTAAATAAAAATGCACTTATGTGTTCCCATATTAAAGTATAATACATTGAAATTAGAGCCCGTATTCACCGCACTTTATACTTCTGACAAACTTCTTAATAATAATATGTAAGGTATGTAAATATATAAACATATATATATATATATATATGAAATTAGTAAAATAATTCTTTTGAGTGTACAAGTGTATCTTTTGATGTTCTATCGTGTTCACAATATTGTTGGAGAGAAACTAATAGATTTAAATAAATTGAGGTATTTAGCTTTAAATAAACAAATTGGTGTGCTTGGAGGAAAATGTATTTGACTTAATATTTTGCATAGAATACAATGTTTCCCATGCAACCCACTTGACACCACAACCTAGAGATGCTTGAATAGTTGCTTGAATCAAATGGTAGATTATCAAGATGGAAATGGTAGAAGCTTATGTTTAATTGATTAATTTGTTTTCTAGTTGGGAAATAAGTTGAAGCCTTCCAGAGGCTAGGATGACTTAATCTTTTGGATGGTTTTATTTGTTAAGCTTGTTATAGGAAACCTTTTTGTGATTATGTTTATGTAGACCGTCCACCTTGCACGTTATTTTTTTTACCTTGTGATTGGTTTCATGGATTTCGTGAGCAGGATGGATAATGCCTCACATTGTGATTCACTTGTGTTTTGTGTCATGCAAGTGGTGATGTTTTCGGTTTTCTATGGTTTAAGGTTGGAAGTAGGGAAGTGGCTTCCAATGGGGGTCAACGCACAAAGGGGCGCTTGGGTAACTCATGAGGAATTTTTGTAACAAGTGATAACATTAAAATAATTTAGAGGGAAAAGGGTAGTTCAAATCTTAAACAAGATAAGTTGTACCTCGCTTAGCCTCAAGTGCTCATTTAGGCTTGTGGTGAGACGGGAAGGCCTGGAATGGCATAATTGGCAACTTCGTCTCCACGAGAAGTAGTGATGGGGGAGACTTACCTTTCAAGAGCACTCTTGCTCTTCCTAAGACCTATTCTCTGGTCTTCCTAGGGTATTCCTCTCTACCCTATTCAGGGATCTCTCCTAAACCCCTCTCACCTCATAAGACTCTTCACCAATTTCAAATTCTTCTCCATTACTCTCAATTCGCCACTAGGGTTCCCTGGGCTCCAAACTAACCCAAAGTGTCCTAACCACTCCAGGGGCTAGGAAAGGCTATTCTACTGTCTCTTTGTTGATTTGACACCTCACTGATCCATCTCATTGGATTCTTTCACCATTCTTCCATCGTTTTCTTCAAAAACTCCATTTTAGGCCTTGTAGCCTTTTGCCCCAACTAGGCCTCCTAGAACCCGTTTTCTTGGCTTTTCTAAAAAACGGTCTTAAGAACCCCCAAATATTTTTTGATATTCTTCCTAGTGGTACCCTAGGATTCAATATTTACCAGGTGTAAGGTCTCCCAAGTGGCCGTTCATATGACTATCCTCATACCTCCCTAATTTCAAGGGTTTCAAGGGTTTTAGCTCCTTTTTCCAACTTTGAGGGCTTCAATGACCTCCTCAACTCTCCTCCTTGCACACACATGTCTGGAATACATGTTCCCACACTCCCATGCTCTTGATTGGCACAAACCAATCCATTTAACAACTTTCTCTACTGATGTCCTCTCCAAGCCACTAGCCAGAATGCACTTGCACTCGCCTAGTGCTTGATAGTTTCTTCACTTCCCCTGCAAAAAAAGACTCCTAAACCTGTATGTAAATTATTTACACAGTCCCTAGCTTAATTCCAAGTGGCCATGAGAGGAAATCCACGGGAATTCAAGTGGGACTCATTATTCACAAAACTGGCCCAAACCGGTAGTGAGTCCAAAAACTCAAAAACTTGCAAAACCTTAACTAGTTGGTCTAAATGACTAATCTAATGCTAGGTATAGTAAGTAAATGAAACAAATGAAACACTCAAAGCATCAGGTTAGTCCTTTCAATCCATTCTTGACTGGATGAAGGCTCAAACACAAAAATGCACTCAAAAGTTGTTGAATTCCAATCACACAAAAATGCTCTCCAAGTCTCAATTCATGAAAATGAAATTCCAACCCAAGTATTAGGGTTTGGATGACCTTATATACCTTTCTCCCACGTTCTAGGACCCTTGGGTCGGACTTAGAACAACATTAATGCTATTTTTCAACTTTTAGGCCAAATTGCCAAGGCAACATTGCTAAAATGCTCAAATTGCCAAGATTTGTCTAGGAACTCATAAATTTCAAGACTCTAAGCCAAACCTACCCTAACACACTCTCAAAAAAAACCTAGGGACTTTATATCATAGTCCTTATTCCCTTGGTGGTTGACTAGAACCACCTACAAGCCAAAAATCACTAAGATCTTCCAAAAGACCTTATGTTGCTCCTGCACCATTCTCCCCCTGCAACAAAGAGGTTAAGGAACATGTGACGTCAAGAGTTCCTCACTAATTCCATGCTTCTTAAAGTCACCTTCTGCTATCCAAGTAGCCTCTGACTCTGGTTGATGTCTCCACTTCACTAGGTGCTCCATGTATGTCTTGTGCCTAGTCTTCTTCTTCACCCTTGACTCTAGAATCTTGTCCACTTGTGGGATGATCTGATCTGGTACCTTGAGTTCTTCCACATCCTTGTTTATCTCAGCATTTTACTTTTCTTCATCCATTTCTGGTCCTTTATACTTCACCAAGTCCTTCACATTGAAGATAGGAGAAATAGACATCTCCTTGGTTAACTCCACCTTGTATGCATTTGACCCATACTTAGCCAACACTTTACATTGCCCTATCCTTTTCATTTGCAGCTTGCTTGGTATTCCTTTCTGTAACCTTGCCTTGTTCAAGTATACCATCACCAAATCACCTATCTCAAATTGTAATTCTCTTCTCCCTTCATCTCTCTTAGCCTTCAACTTTTGATTAGCCTCTATCAATGTCTTCTTTACTTGCTCATGAACCTCTCTCATTGACTGAGAAAAATCGTCAGCATGTCCACTCATCCCTTCATATCCTTGTAGATCCTAATCTCAAGTACACCCCTTGGATGTAAGCCATATACTATTTCAAATGGACTCTTACCCATTGTTCTATTTGTGCTATCATTGTAAGCAAATTTAGCTTGTGGAATCACTTGTTCCCATCCTTGTCCATACTCCTTAGTTAAGCATCTCAACAAGTTTCCAAATACCCTATTGATCACCTCTGTCTGTCCATCCGTTTGAGGATGATATGCTGAGCTATGAGTCAAGTTGGTTCCTAGCCTCTTCCAAAGAGTTTTCCAAAAGTGTCCCATAAACTTCACATCTCTGTCTGCAACTATGCTCTTTGGCAACCCATGTATCCTCACTATCTCTTTGAAGAATAGGTGTGCAATGTGACTAGCATCATGTGTTGTTTTGCATGGTATGAAATGGCTCATCTTGTTGAATATGTCCACTACAACACACACACTATCCAAACCAGTTGGTGTCCTAGGTAGACCTACTATGAAGTCCATGCTTATGCATTCCCATGATCTATTTGGGATGGGTAATGGATGATAAAGACCTGCATTTGTTGATGTTCCCTTTTCCTTTTGACGCACTCCACATTGCTCTACATACCTTCTTACATCTCTTTGCATCTTAGGCCACCAATAGAACCTATCCACTAAGTCTAGTGTCTTGTTCAAACCATAGTGACCACTCAAACTGTCGTTATGCTTTTCTTGGATCAGATTCTCCCTCATGGAACCTCTAGGAACACACAATTGCTTCCCCTTAAACAATAAACCATTCTGCAAAGTGTAATCAACATATTCACTATGAAAATGATTCTCAAAATCAGTACATACCTTGTATATTTCTGAGAAATCAGAATCTCCTTCATATAGGTCTTTGAATCCTTCAACCCCTGTGCTTTGTAGCTGTATATCTTGGACAGTAAGCAACCTCCTACTAAGAGCATCAACAACCTTGTTGTTAACCCCCTTCTTATGCTTGATGGTAAAAGTGTATGACTGCAAAAACTCCATCCACTTGATATGCCTCAAACTGAGCTTCTCTTGAGTGTTGATGTAACTTAAGGCCTGATTGTCAGTGTATACCACAAATTCTTTTGGCAATAGGTAGTGCCTCCACTTCTTAAGAGCCTGCACTAAAGCATACAACTCTAAGTCATAGGATGAGTACCTAGACTTTGCTTCATTCAACCTTTCACTAAAGAATGCCACTGGCCTGCCTTCTTGGCTTAGGACAGCTCCTACTGCTATGTTACTTGCATCACATTCTACTATGAATGGTTTGTCAAAACTTGGTAAAACTAAGATAGGTTGGGTAGCTATCTCCCTCTTCAACCTTTCAAATCCTTCATTGGCTTCTTTGGTCCACACAAACTTTGTTTTCAGTCCTCCTTTGATGGTGTCAAGAACCGGTGCACAAATTTCACTAAACCTTCTCACAAATTTCCTATAGAACTGAGCTAATCCATGGAAACTCCTAACTTCTGTCCCTGTCTTTGGAGTAGACCAGCTGAGAATGGCTTCAACCTTGCTTTTGTCCATCTTCAAGTTCCCTTGGGATACTACAAATCCTAGATAGACCAATTCTTGCTTCATGAACTCACTCTTCTCAAGGTTTATGGTGAGCTTCTCCTCTTGAAGTTTTCTCAACACAAGTTCTAGGTGCTTCATATGTTCTTCTTTTGTTTTACTAAAGATGAGGATATCATCTAGGTAGACAACCACAAAGACTCCTATGTAGTCCTTCAAAACCTCATTCATCACCCTCATAAAAGTGCTAGGTGCATTTGTAGGCCTGAATGGCATCACTAACCATTCATACAACCCTTCCATGGTTTTAAATGTTGACTTCCATTCATCTCCTTCTTTCATCCTAATCTGATAATAGCCACTTTTCAAATCAATTTTGGAATAGAACTTAGCACCCCCTAAATAGTCCATTAGATCTTCTATCCTAGGAATAGGAAACCTATATCTAATGGTTATCCTATTTATGGCCATAGAATTAGTACACATCCTCCACTTGTCTCCCTTCTTAGGTGCCAACACAACTGGAACAACACATGGACTTATGCTCTTTCTGATCAGCCCTTGGTCCAAAAGTTCTTGAACTTGCCTTGCTATCTCCTTATTCTGCTCCATTGTCATCTTGTATGCAGCCTTGTTAGGTAGTGTTGCTCCTAGTATAAAGTTTATTTGATGACTGATTGCTCTCTTGGGTGGTAGTGTAGCTGGTGTACCTTCACAAATGATGTCCCTAAACTGATCCAACAGTCGCTTCACTTCTGTTGTCATAGGTAGCTGATTAGATAACTCCTCTTCCTTTGGCTTCAACATGATTGCATATGCCTCTCCTTCTTCCTCCTTTATGTCCTTTAGGAATCCCTTTCCACTCATCAAAAGTGCACTAGTTTCTGCCTTTTCCACTGTGTTTTCTTCTATCAAAGACTAAATTTTATAAGTCACTCCATCCTTTTTGAATGAGTACTTATTCTCCTTGCCATGGTGTACTGCCTCCCTGTCATATTGCCATGGTCTGCCAAGCAGAAAATGGCATACATCCATTGGTAACACATCACATAGTATCTTGTCTTGATACTTTCCTATAGCAAACTCAATCCAAACTTGTTCATTGACCAATATATTCTGCCCTTTGTTCAACCAAGTAACCTTGTAAGGACACACATGGGCTATCTTGATGAGTTTCAACTTTTGTACTGCCTCCTCTGAGATGACATTATTAGTTGATCCTAAGTCTATGATGACCTTGCAAACCTTACCTTGTATCCTGCACTTGACTCTAAAAAGAGCTCTCCTTTGTTTGTGTTCATCCTTGGTAGGTGCTTTGATCAAAATCCTTCTTAACATGAGTTGTTCTCCTTTCTCTGAATCCAAACTTACTTCTGAGTTTTTAGAGCAGTCCTCTTCTTGGACATATGTAATCTTCCTCTCACCTTGTGAAGATGCTGGCTTGTTTGGACACCTATAAATCGGATGACCCAACTGTCCACAATTGTAGCATTTCATGGAAGAAAAGTGTGAACTTCTACCAAAGCTTCCTGATCTGCCTCTTCCACCATTGTTGGAGCTTCTACCTCTGTATCCCCCTCTATTATTTTCCTCATGGGATTGTTCTCCAACCTTGGAATCCCCTTGACCTTTGTTCTTGTGGCTTCTTCCACCAAAACCTCCTCTATGTCCACCTCTAGAGTCTCTACCTCTTCCTTTACCTCTAGTATTGGAATCTTGTTTCTTTTTCAGTTTCTCTTCCACCTTAATAGCCATTTGATAGCAGCTATGGAGGGTAGTAAGTGTGAAAAGACTCAACTCCTCTTGTATGTTCCATCTAAGACCGTTTAGATACCTAGCAACCTTGATGCTTTCAACTTCTTGCACTCTAGATCTAAGGCTTAGTTTTTGGAACTCCTCTATATATGCAGCTACATCTAGGTCTCTTTGTCTGAGATTTTGACTCTTCTTGTGCAATTGAATATCATAGTCTTCAGGTAGATAGTTCTCCTTCACTTTAGTCACCATAGTTTTCCAACTTCCTATGGGTTTCTTGCCTTCCTTATCTCTTTCTTCTTGTAGAAACTTCCACCAAGTTAGTGCTTGTCCTCTTAGCCTTGATTTGGCTATCTTCACCTTTTGTGCCTCTGTAATCCCATCACATTCAAAGTGATTCTCCATTCCCTCAATCCATTCCACAACCAACTTTGCATCCATTCTTCCTGTGAACACAAGGATACCTTCAAGTGCCTTGCCACTCAAAGCCTTCAATGCTTTAAGGAAGGGTTCCTCTGCTAATGGAGGGTCAAGTTCTATTTCTATGTCTTCCTCTATTTGATTCTTACCCTTATCTTTATTCTCTCCTAATTATACCTTCATCTTGCTTGCAGTCTCTGCCACCTCTTCTAGTTTGTGCTTCATCTCTTCCATAGCCTCTTCAAAACACTTATTCTTTTCTTGTTGCTTTGTCAAGTCTCTAGCTAGCTCTGCATTGGTCACCATGGTGTTCTCTCCTATGGATTCACTTCTTTCTGACATTCACTTGTCAATTCCCAAGGCTTGTATGGCTCTGATACCAATTTGATGAGGAGACTTACCTTTCAAGAGCACTCTTGCTCTTCCCAAGACCTATTCTCTAGTCTTCCTAGGGTATTCCTCTCTACCCTATTCATGGATCTCTCCTAAACCCCTCTCACCTCATAAGACTCTCCACCAATTTCAAATTCTTCTCCATTACTCTCAATTCACCACTAGGCTTCCCTGGGCTCCAAACTGACCCAATGTGTCCTAACCACTCTAGGGGATAGGAAAGGCTATTCTACTGTCTCTTTGTTGATTTTAAACCTCACTGATCCATCTCATTGGATTCTTTCACCATTCTCCCATCATTTTCTTGAAAATCTCCATTTTAGGCCTTGTAGCCTTTTGCCCCAACTAGGCCTCCTAGAACCCGTTTTCTTAGCTTTTCTCAAAAACGGTCTTAACAACCCACAAATATTTTTTGATATTATTCCTAGTGGTACCCTAGGCTTCAATATTTACCAGGTGTAAGGTCTCTCAAGTGGCCGTTCATATGACTGTCCTCATACCTCCCTAATTTCAAGGGTTTTAGCTCATTTTTCCAACTTGAGGGCTTCAATGACCTCCTCAACTCTCCTCCTTGCACACACATGTCTAGAATACATGTGAACACACTCCCATGCTATTTATTGGCACAAACCAATCCATTTAGTAGCTTTCTTTACTGCTGTCCTCTCCAAGCCACTAGCTAGAATGCACTTGCACTCGCCTAGTGCTTGATAGTTTCTTCACTTCCCCTGCAAAAAAGGACTCCTAAACCTGTATGTACATTGTTTACACAGTCCCCAGCTTGATTCCAAGTGGCCATGAGAGGAAAGCCATGGGAATTCAAGTGGGACTCATTATTCACAAAATTGGCCCAAACTAGCAATGAGTCCAAAAACCCAAAAACTTGCAAAACCTTAACCAGTTGGTCTAAATGACTAATCTAATGCTAGGTAAAATAAGAAAATGACACAAATGAAACACTCAAAGAATTAGGTTAGTCCTTTCAATCCATTCTTGACTGGATGAAGGCTCAAACACAAAAATGCACTCAAAAGTTGTTGAATTCCAATCACACAAAAATGCTCTCCAAGTCTCAATTCATGAAAATGAACTTCCAACCTAGGTATTAGGGTTTGGATGACCTTATATACCTTTCTCCCACGTGCTAGGACCCTTGGGTCGGACTTAGAACAACATTAATGCTATTTTTCAACTTTTAGGCCAAATTGCCAAGGCAACATTGCCAAAATGCTCAAATTGCCAAGATTTGTCTAGGAACTCATAAATTTCAAGACTCTAAGCCAAACCTACCCTAACACACTCTCAAAAACAACCTAGGGACTTTATATCATAGTCCTTATTCCCTTGGTGGTTGACTATAATCACCTACAAGCCAAAAATCACTAAGATCTTCCAAAAGACCTTAAGGTGCTCCTGCACCAAGTAGGTCGATTCCGCATAAGTTGGCATGAGGGGCCAGAGTTTAGTAGAGGCTACCAGGATAACCCAGGATGGGGTTCGAGGCCTAGGAAGAATTACCTAGATAACCTATGTCCAATTATGTGATCACACTTCCCCTATGACAACCGTGAGTTTCTTTACTTCTTGTTTTAGCTTGTGTATCTATGTGCCTCTGAAAGTATGATCATTAATGTTGTTTCTCTTATTGTTGATGTGATTTGTCTTGTGTTGTGAGTTATGTCAGCCTTGTTATGTCTAGACCCTGTTCTTCAGTTGGTGGGGACCTTTGTTACCTCCTAGCATGGGGGGTGAACCTTTGGGTTCACGTGGTTGGGTGGAACATGTAACATTCTCCATTGGATTCCCCTTATGTTCGTGATGTGGCGGTTCATCTGATCCATTGTCTTCAACTTTGCACCTACTCTTGGAAGGTTGATTAATGTACTTGTAAATGTATTGTAACTCTATAATGTATCATGTATCCGATGTGGTGCGCTCCTCAATTGTATCGAGGAAGTGTGATTGTACTTGATGGAATTAGAACACTGAATTGATGTATCTCATGTAAGTAAGGATTTTGTAATTAGTGACATTGTACTTGTTAATTGTAATGAAGTAATTATATATTCTTTTATGTTATATAATGAATGTTTCACATGGATCTTATGTACATATGTAATTAGTTAATGGCATGCTTAATGATGATTATTGTTTAATCGTTAATAAGTTATTTGGTTTTGTAATTTGGTTAATGAAATTTAAGTAATGCAGTCATGCACCCTAGGGGATGTAGGCTATTAACTAAGGTTATGATCAATTTTATTGCACAACATTGTACTTAGATTTTTTTTTTTGTCCATTTTCTATTGTTTAGGCTTTGTCCTCTAGGGTTCTCGGTGGGGCATTACACCATAAATGCGTTTACAATCTATCCTAGTTTGTTTTATTTTATTTTCCAAAAAGGTTGTTTGGTCATTAAACTTACAAAACTAACATGGTCAAATCAGCTGGCTAGTTTAAGTCTTATCAATTTATTTGGTTGAGTAGCTATCATACTCACTGAAGATAGGTTAATCGACATTGCTTTTGTTCTTCGAACATTCTTCTCAAAATTGAAAACTATAAAATATAATCACACGTCTAGGTTAGTAGCAAAACTATGAAACATACTGTCTGCTATTTCTTCTGCAGAATAAAAACCAACACTAACTTGATCAAATAGAGTGTAGTGGAAGAGACAACTTGTCAAATTCTATCTACAAGTAAGATTTTTGACTTCTATTTTATCTTGAATCGTAAGTGTCACCCCTGCGGTATTTGCTTATTTTATTCAATTCATAACACATTGTTCCTCAAATTCCTTCTGATGACAACTGGTATGAATTTATCTCATATTAATTATCTTGGATACTAGTATCCCTCTTAAAAGAGTAAAGGAAAAAAAACATTAATATTGTTCTGATTTAAGTCTACTGTGTAAGAAACACTCTTGCAATTAAATGTTGGATAGAACCAAATGACTTCACTAGAAAATTGTACAATTCACGAGATGAAAATTTACAGTGTGGCAACATCCTTCACTATAATTTTACTGCCTCCACATATATTAGACTTTATTGGCTAGGTTAATTTTGATAATGTTTGACATTGACAATGATATTATCATTTAACCAATTTAGATCAAGTAATATTACTAGCTTCATTCATAAGCCAGATAACAATGTCTATGTATTATTTATACAAGTTCGTCCCCTTTCTTTTAACTATTCTGCTCTTTTACTTTCCCCTAAAGATGGTCGCAGTCTGAAGGAAACCATCATTATTTTTTCTTTTCTTTTATTTGTGCTCTCTAATTGTGGGTAAATCCTAGGTGGAGATAAAGGCATCACCATCATTTGACTTGGACAAACCATCAACAAGGGGCAATGCGACGAATTGATCATTTTGTGTTTTATCTTCAAATTTCATTTTATAGCATTTGATTGATAGTTGATTCCATATCATTATTCTATGCCAATAATAGCTTGATTTTGATCCAAAAGGAAGATTCCTAGAAATAGGGGTTTCCTTAAATGATGTTTATCTATTTGCGAATACTTGAGTAACTGCTTCTTGAGCCTAATAGTGTTTTACCAACTCAATAATACTTCTCTCCAAGTGAAAGTTTATGCTCTCAAATTTTAAGTGTAAGAATTTCTATTCAATGCCAGTTTGCAAAGAAGTAGATAAATATTATGAAACTTCCCTTTAAAATAAACACTGTATGTTAGGGAATTCTCTTCAGGGACTATTATTGGATATCAATTCATTGTTTTTTTTCTCTATCAGATATGCTTGAGCTCTCTCATCTTTTCAATGGACTGATGCTAATAGTAATTAAATGCTGATTTTATGAAATTATCCATCTTTCAAAAATCATAAGTAAATACATCATTTCAAGAAAAATAATTCAATTTTTTTTTATCAACAATCATATGTATCCAGGTATTGTATTCTACATAATGTTTAGTTGACTTATTTTTAGCCCTTTTAAAATCCAATTATTGGACTTAAAATTCTGATATTTAAACTTTCAATACAATTATTTTGATTAAATTACATGTCTTAAATTCTTAACACAACTTTGAAAGATAGATGTTTCAACTAAAATATATGTTTTAAATTCTCATAAATTGAAACACATATATTTTCGTTACTTCCTTTTTTTTTCAACAATTTACTTGTAAAAGAAAAGTTATAATGTATAGATAAAATATTTCTTTGAATATAATATTTAGTTATATGAGGGTGTGTATATTTGATAGCATGATAACTAAAATCACTTGCAAGTAAAATGAACATGTTTCTAGAACCATATATAACTAGAACAAATAATCATATCATAACATAGATTTAAAGTTGCTTCTACCATTCATTTTTGGATCAAATAAGTAGATCCTCCTTTCATATTTTCTTTATATATAATCTTGATTTCCAAAGAAAATTTCATTTAGGACCTTTAAAGAGAAACTAAGGATCCTTTGTAACACCCATTTGGAAATGGAATACAACCACAACTTGCTCTATCCCAACTCTTACTTCTATCACAAAATACCAACTTACAATACATATTATTTAGGGTAGCAAGGAATAACCCACATATGAATAAGGCCTAAATTTTTAGATTGCAACCAAATTTGTAGTTCACACTTTGGAGACTTAATGCATACACATTCATATTAAAACTAGATCAAGTTGATAGAAAATCGTCCTTGGGAAAAAACACATCAATGGGACTTTCTCTCCACCCTACCATAATGGCGTCATGGAGCTTTGTGGGCTCTAGCCATACCCCCGAGCAAGGAATTCTTTAAGCTCCACAATGATAAATAGAGTATTTTATCATTATTCAAAGGGCTAAAACTAACATAGCACCAATTTCATGCATCTAGGTTCTCTACTTCCTATTTTCAACCATAATCCATGCACTACATGTCTTCTTCTTGCAACCAATAACAAGGGTAAATGGAAAAATGAAGAACTTATCTCTTTTCTTTTAGATGAAGGAATTGAGATCTTGTATCCACCTTTCCTCTCCTAGCCAAGCCATCTTGATCACAATCTTTCCAAAGAGGAAGGACTCCTCTCCTCTTCTCATCCTTCTTCTATCTCAACTAGAGTTCTCCAATCTCAACTAGAGTTCTCCAAAAGGAGAAGTGGGTAACACCCACCCATTCTCCCTCTCCAAAATATATAGGAGTTTTCAACTTGCAAGCCCTTAGACAGGAATGTGTGGAGTGTACCTACCTCCATCAATGACAGTATTTTCCTTATCAAAGAGGAAAACATGCACTTGGACAACCCCTCCATCTTTTTATCACATCCTCTCCTCAAAACTCGTCACTCTCCATTATGAGGACTTTTCAAGGGTCAAATCATGTTCTTGGGGCACTATTTTATGCCCACTTGACCCCTACCACTATGGTATAGACCCTAGGTGTTTATTTTTGCATCCTAACTGAGAAAATTGACCAACAATCCTCTTTAAAGGCCCATTTAAGGACCCATCCGAAATTCAAACTTGGATAAGGGTTCCTAACCTCGAACCCTACTTACACCCACATGAACCATACCCTCACAACCCCAAAATAAATTATCCCTTTAATATCAACCCTCTTCACCTCAACATATTAACTTTATTTCTTTCTAATCTCCAAAAAAAAGGGTTAAATTCATAACCACAAGAAGATGTCTTTTCGATTTACCGATTGGTCTTCCTTTCTTGTACTGACACCGTTACCTTCCTACACAATACCAACACGATCATAAGTAAAAATTGTATCACATAAATCTGTTAGCTAAATATTCTAAACTTAATCATATAATAATCCATTTAAATTTTAATTTGTATTTGAATAGTATACGAGTGCATTCCACCTTCATGGTAGTGTCAATAAAACATAATGTCAAAATGAAATGCTAGACTATTGGAAAATGATCCCCTTATTTATCATTCACAACATATCTAATCAACTTAAGAAAAACACACAACCAATTAGGTTTGTATTAGGCACATGCGAGGTGGGACCTTACATGTGTGTGTGCATGTCTACAATATATATATATATATATATATATATATATATATATATATATATATATATATATATATATATATATATATATATATATATATATATATATATATCTATTTAATAAAATTTAGATGTAACAATATATTTCATAGATATATTTGTTGTGTGTGCTCACACACATACACACACATATATATGTTTGCTTACAATGTATATTTGTGTAACTAATAATTTAAATGCACCAATATCTATGTGTGTGTGTGTCTACAATATATATCTCTATACAATATAATTTAGATGCAACATTATATATATATATATATATGCAACAAATATATATACATATTATATATATGTACAATAAATATATTACATATACATATACATATATAGATATGTATATATGCATATATATACATACATACATATATACATATGTGCATATATATATATATATATATATATATATATATATATATATATATATATATCTACATATACATGCATACATACATACATACATACATACATACATACATACATACATATACATACATACATATATATACGTATATATGTATAAATACATATTTATATTTATTACACACACACACACATATATCATCTATAATTGTTGAACATATATATATATAACTATATCATAGTGATATATTAAATATGTTGTTGGATCTAAATTATATTGTATACAAATATATATTATAGACAAACATATATATACATAGTTTATATATACATATACACGTATCTATATATATATGTTTGTCTATAATATATATTTATATTTATTGCACACACACATACACACACACATATATATCATCTATAATTGTTGAATATATATATATATATATATATATATATATATATATATATATATATATTGTTGCATGTATATATATATATCATAGTTGAAATATTAAATATGTTGTTGGATCTAAATTATATTGTATACAAATATATATTATAGACAAACATATATATACATAGTTTATATATACATATATACATAGATACATATATATATATATACATATATGCATGTGTATATATATATGTATATATACATGTGTATGTGTATATATATGTATATGTGTAGATATATACATATGTACATATATACATATATATATACGTATATGTGTATATATATATGTATATGTGTATATATATATATGTACATTATGTGCATACGTGATATGTATATATATGTATATATATGTATATGTGGTGATACATTACATAACATGACATGATACGCATATATATTATTAAGACATGCATATCATATTACATCGATATTACCGCAGCATGCATTATTGACTACTATTAACGATATATACACACATATATATATACATATAAATTGTATATATGTATACATATATACGCATATATGTATATCATATACACATATTATACGCATATATACATACATATATGTTCATTATATATATAATATATACATACATACATTCACATTAATATTACATGTATAGTATATATATACACATATACATATATATATACACATATACATATATATATATACATATATATATATACACACACATATAGGTATAATATATGTATATATATATGTATATACCTATATACGTATAATTTATATGTATATATATACACATATATGCATATGTATATATATGTATATATAAACTATGTATATATATGTTTGTCTATAATATATATTTGTATACAATACAATTTAGATCCAAACAACATATATATATATATATGTCTAGCCTATATATATATATATATATGTCTAGCCTACACAATGTCCTAAGTCAAGATTTGGCTCCACAAAGTGATACACGAGAGGATTGACAAATTGAGAAAAGTTTTCTCTTAGATTCCCCTAGACTGTCTGACAACCAACCCATCAACTAGATCAAATTCTCTATAAATTATTTGAACAATCCTAAAGAGGAACAAAGGATAATATCATTATGACAAAGAGTTTGGAGTTCACATGCTGCATTTGTGATTGCACTCAACAAAGCTTGGAAGATAAGCTAAGAAAGGTCTTCAGAATATAGTTAGAGGTGAAAGAGAATCAGTCATTGGAGAGAAGCATCTTCTTCATTCCCACATCCATAATGTAACATTAATGGAGAAACTCCTATATAATACAATTAGAATGCCTAGTGATTTCAATTGGGGAGGCAGTATGGTAAGAAAAAATTATCATCCCAAGGTACCAAGCTGAGGAAGGACTGGTTGGGGATGCCATCTACATAGCCACTACAAGGAAAGATGAGAACTCGAAGTAGGCCATCACCTTGATGCGATAGGGGATCCAACAAAATAATATGGAAATATATGTCTTTTTCTTGTCCCATTATGATAGTATTTTCACCTTGACATAGATTGAGTGTCTGCAAGAGATAATCAAGGCTTTAAAAACCCTCTTCCATTATTTAGCTTGAGACAAGCAATGTAGAGAGAATTACACCTACTTTGTTTTCAATATGATATAAATCAAGTTAGCCCGTGCTAGTGATTTTTCTTAAAAAATACAAATTATCTACATATATGTTTGTCTACAATATATATATATATATATATATATATATATATATATATATATATATATAAACATATATTTTACTAAATTAACTTAAACCCTCTTGTTTACTAATTTATTAAAATATTTTTTAATATAAAAAGTTTGATAGTGTATTGTTTCCCTATTCCAACTACCACGTCAACAAATTGTGTTGGCATAGACTACAGTCCTAAGAAAATCCAATTTATATCTATTTAGTTCTAATTAGGGGATTATTTCCTACAATTATTTTATTGTTTTCATCAATTGTCATCATGCATGTAAATATATTAGCTAGATATAATATATGTATTAGATAAAGAGAACCTTGAATCTATAGCAGTCATTAAAACTAGAACCCCATAAAGTAAAGGTGATTGTATACAAGTTATATAGTCAAATCATCAATATATATTAATGAATATGTATGGTGCTATATTCTTTGGTAAGAAAAACATCACAAATGTAAGATAACTTCCTCAATTATGTGCACCTACACACACATATATAACTTATATGATAATCAAAATGTATATTGTTGTGCTCAATTGACAAGTGAAACAACACAATTATATAAATAGTTTCATAAATTAATCCTGTAAGAAATGATAACATTGAATTTATAACAGTGTTTTAAATTGGAACCCCATGAAGTAAACATGACTATATACAAATTATAAACCAAACCATCAAGCATATACATACACATATGCATATATATGTATATATAATACACACACACACACACACACACATATAACTTATATGATAATTAAAATGTATGCTGTTGTGTTCAATTGGCAAGTGAAAAAACACAATTATATACACAGTTTCATGAATTGAACCCATAAAAAATGATAACCTTGAATTTATAATAGTGATTAAAATTGGAACCCCACAAAGTAAATGTGACAAATTATAAATCAAACCATTGACCATATATATATACATGTATATGTGTATATATATACATGTATATGTATATATACATATATATATATGTGTGTATGTGTATACATAAATGCATGTGTATATATATGTATGTATATACATGTATGCATATATGTATAATTTATATATAATATATATACACACACACACATATATAACCTATATGATAATTAAAATGTATGTTGTTATGTTCAATTGGCAAGTGAAAAAACACAATTATATACACAGTTTCATGAATCAAACCTGTAAAATAATAACCTTGAATGTATAATAGTGATTAAAATTGGAACCCCACAAATTAAATGTGACTATATACAAATTATAAATCAAACCATTGACCACATATATATATACATGTACATGTATATATACATGTATATATATATATGTGTGTGTGTGTGTGTATGTGTATAAATATATGCATATGTGCATATATGTATATACATGTATGCATATATGTATAACATATATATGTGTGTGTGTGTGTATACACATGCATATGTGTATACATATATGTATATGTATATATACATATATATGTATATATACATATATATACACATATGCATATATGTATACACATACACACACATATATGTATATATACATATACATTTTCATATATATAAACATATATACATATATATTCACATATGCATATATGTATACACATACACACGCATATATATATATATATGTTAAAAATATATGCATACATGTATATACATACATATATACACATATACAATATGTATATATGTATGTACATGTATAAACCCTAATTGAACCCTAACCCTAACCCTAACCCCAAGCTTTATCATAGAATTATAACCTTAAGCCCACCCTAAACCCTAACCTTAACCCAAAGTAAACCCCATTGAGCCCTAACTCTAACCCTAAGCAAAAACTTACCCTAATTGAACTCTAACCCTAATCCTAATTAAATCCTAACCATAATTAAACCTTAACATTGACCTTGACCCTAATCATATTTTAATCTTAACCTTTATTGCACCATAATCACAATAGAACCCTAACCCTAACCCTAATTAAAACCTAATTGAATCTTGTGAATGGTGATCATAGACCTGCACAAACACAAAGAACAAACACAATATTAGTCCATTATGTAAGTTAAATCAACATTCCCCATAGAATTCATTTGAAATGCACAAAATAAGAAATAGAATGAACACAAATGAAAGCTTTCAAATCATATTTAATGCAAAAAAACTCTCAATCCCATGGGAGAATTGGTGCCATTTTGATATGGAAAATGGCCCTTTCCAAATCCCTTGTAAGCTTGAATGATGATTTGATGCTTCCTTGGTGAAATTCCTGCATAACCTAGCTATGAAAATGTGAAAATGGATGAATAATGGATGAGGAAATTCAAAATATCAAGATAATGTCTTTGCATGAAATTGTGGATCCAAAATACAAATGAGAGCCTCTTATTTATAGATGAGAATGATGGAGGATGAGGAAAAATGGATGAATGTGGGTCAAAAGACCAACCAATAGCATAAAGCCACTTGTCAACATATGATTGGACAAAGGTGGAGCACATTTTGGTCATTGTGCAATTAAATGCAATTAGGTGGATTTTCAAAATGGATGAAATGACAAGTTGGAGGGAGAAGAAAATGAAGTTAATGCCACTTGGCTCAAGGCAAAGGACATGTAAGAAACTTAAATGCCTTGTTGGATATACAAACCCTTTTGGAGGGATTTTTCAAACTTGGAGAATTTTCCCTTTTGATGCCTTTTTGAAAGTAATTAGAGATTTAATAAATCAAATAAAATGATTTTCATGAGCAAGTTGCAAAAGCTAAAGGATTTGATGGATTAAGATTAGCATTAATCAGGATTTGATTAATTAAGAGGGAGATTAGTTGATTTGACCATTTTGACTTAGACTTTTAGGATTGAAGTAAATCAAAATGAGAGGAAAATGATTTAGACTTAATTAAATAAAGATTTGATTTATTTAATTAAAGAAGATGGTGTTAGATTAAATCAAATAAGAATTAATTCATTTAATTTAATAGAATGACTTTAGAGCTTAATGAAATAAAATAAATTATTTAATTAAAAGAGGGACTATAGGATTAATTAAACAAAATAATTTATTTAATTAATAGGAGATGATGATTTAATAATATAAAATTGATTTATTTGATTAACAGATGAATTGTGATGAATTTAATCAAATAAAGATTATCTAATTAAATGACTAGCAAAGGAGATGATTCAAGATGAAGTGGTGTTAGTAAAATCAGGATCAGGTCTATAGGATCAATCGGTACATTTTTCATTTCTACAAATCTTAACCCTAATTGAACCCTAATGCTAACCCTAATTGTAATCCTGAGCTTTATCCTATAATCCTAACCCTGACCCTAATTATAACCCAAACCATAATCCTAACTCTTCTCCACCCAAATTAAACTCTAATCCAAATCTAAACGCTAATTAAATGCTAATTGAAACCTAATCATAATTAAATTATAACCTTAATTAAACCTTAAACTTGGCCCTAACCTTAACCCTATTTGAACCTTAACCCTAATTATACCCTAGAAATGTATTTGAACCCAAATTGAACCATAATCCTAACCTTATTGTAACCCCAAGATTTATCCTACAACCCTAATCTTAACCCAAACCCTAATCCTAACCCTTCTCCAACCCAAATTAAAGTCTAATCTAAATCCTAACCCTAATTAAATGGTAACTAAACCCGAATCCTAATTAAATCCTAAGCTTAATTATAATCTAACTCTAATTAAACCATGATTAGACCCTAACCTTGAACCATAATTGAATCTTAAATCTAATTAAACCCTAACCCTAACACTAACACTAACCTTTACCCTAATTGAACCCTAATTGTATCTCATTAATACCAATACAATGATACAAAATGCTGATGCATAGGAAAATTAAAAAAAGACAAGACATTATATTATATTTTATAAAAAAATTTAAATGGTATAAAAACGATGTAGAATAAAGCAAAGCAAGTATAGTATTGTCCTTGTCAAGCTAAATGCTCTATTTACAATATATTGAGTGTATGTTAAAGGAATGATACACTCTCATGCTCTTAACATATTAATTAATATATTTTAAAATCTTTATTTAATAAGTGTTGAATAGTGATTAGTTTAACATAATATATATTTTTAATGTTATAATTAATTTGATATACAACATTTTTAGATCTTGACAAATGATTATGAGATGGAGAATGATGATATAATTTTGAAGTTGTTTTTTTACTATTGAAAAGTGATGTGAATTAATGGTATGTTAATATAAATGATCACTCCACTTTTACATGAAATGAGTTTATGACATTTTCTATTGATAATTTTGGTGACAAAATTAATCTTAATTTGATAATAAGTGAAATCCTAAATATTAAATGAAATTGTAATGAATTTGTAATAAAATTTAATATCTGATTTGTAAAGGCTTTGAGGCATGATCATAAGCACGTCAAATCAAATGATTCAATAGACAGTTTATTTACTATAAATAATTTAGTGTAAATTTAGATTTCATTTTTATAGATTTAGAAATCCCCATAGTATTTAGAAAAATAAATATAATTATATATAGTTTAGGTTCATAAAAATCTCATAATCTTGAACATAAAAAATCTTTCTTTTGAAAGTTTTTGTAATAATGAATAAATGAGAGCAAAATAATAAACAATTATAGTTTGTTGTTATAAAGTAGAGAATATCATTTACCTTATATAGGCACTTTTGAAAAATATCTTCAAGAGAAAACAATGAACTTGAAATTGATAAAGAGCTTGAAGCTTCTCTTAATGATTTAAATTGTGAAGTTAGTGTTAAGTGTAATTACAATATGGATGTTTGTGTTGTCAAGTGCAATATTTTATATATATAAAAAAATTAAATGGTATGAATTATGTTTTATAGGGTATTTGTTCAAAGTGGTAGATTTTTTAAATAGTTATATACTAATTATTTATTTATTTGTTTTATTTATAGGGTATTTGTTTAAAGTGATAGATTTTTTAATTATGTATTTTTTTTAATGTTATAATTTTGATATAAAATATTTGGAATTTTATTTTTGTGGGATGGAGTTATAGATGTTGTAATTAGCTTGTTTTATGTGGTTGATATATAATGTTTAGAATTTATTAATTTTTGTGGGATATAATAGTATGTTTTTAGATGACTTTCATAAGTTATTTATAATAATGAATTTTGACTTGTATATTTTGTAATAATTACAAAGCAAAGGAATGAAATTACTACACAAGTTGCTTTATGAAGGAAAATAACTCTAAGAACAATATTAATATTAAATACTACATTTTCCAAAAAATCATGATAAAAAATTATTTGTAGATAAATGAATGGTTGATTTATAGACAAAGGGATGGTCGAGTTGGATAAAAGGACAATTATTCTCCCATGAAAAGATAAATAACACTAACTAATTATATTTTCAAATTCTAATTCTAATAGCTCACATTATTTTCTAACTTCTATAACTATGTAAACATTCCAACCTATAATACAAATATGAGATGATGAATTTTAAAAATAATCCACAAGGTGAGCCTAAGTGAAAAATAAACTACCTATATTTTATTATTCTACACCTCTCATTGATGAGTAGCAATAAACAACATTATGTTTGGATCCCCCATACATAATAGGACACTTCATTATCCTTGATACACTCTAATTGTCATTAGTTTCTCACAATGGTTACCTATATGCCAAAGATTATTTAAAGCTATATTATTTCACATATGAATCCTACTTCCCCAAACTTTGCTTCAATATAATATATGATGTAACAACTATTGAATTATTACTCAATAAACCTAAGAGGCCACTCATACTTTGACTTAGCCAAAGCTTTGTACCTAATCTCTATTGATCTCCCTCCCAAGAATATATTTAGTAGCTTCCAATTCCTTCATATTGAAAGTGCTAGAAATCAAAGTCTTGATCTCCCTAATCATTACCTTACTATTACCTATAGACACGTTATAAACATACAAGACAATTAGCATTTAATTAGTTTTGGGATTAGGGTTCAATTAGGGTAAAGATTCAATTAGGTTTTAATTAAGGTTAGGGTTAGGGTTCAAAGTTAAGCTTAGAAGTCAATTAGGGTATAAATAGGGTTAGGGATAGAGTTTAATTAGGGTTTATATTCACTTAGGTCTAGGTTTAGGGTTCAATAGAAGTTTTTATTTGGGTTTGGGTTAGGGTTAGGCTTCTACAATAAAGGTTGGGGTTAAGGTTAGGGTCAAGGTGAGGATTAGGGTTCAATTAGGGTGAGGGTTAAGGCTAGTCTTCAATTAGAGATATGGTTAGGGTTCAATTAGGGTAAAGGTTATTGTTAGTGTCAAAATTAGGATTTAATTAGAATTAAGATTTAATTATGGTTTAGGGTTAGGGTTTTGGTATTTTTATCCTATTTTGTCCCTTTGCCAAAATAGATAAAGATATCCTTTATCATTGAAAATGTCTTCAACTTTGAAAAAGGTTCTCAAAAGGAATATTATTATTTTTAAATCCTACGGGTTGCATGGAAATAACATTTTTTTTAGTGTCAAGTCTCAAACCCAAAGTATGGTAAAGTTGAAACATTCAAGTCACAATATAGGGTTGGGATAACATTTTGTATATCTCCACTTCCATGTTGTGGAGAAATTTTCAAGCAGGTGGATGTGTGCATGAAAGGATTCCTTAGTTGTTGAAGCAAGGTTTGTGAAGACAACTATCATTTTTCTCATAGATCAGCGCATTCATTTTATCAAACATTATATGTGTAAAAGGATACTTATAGATGCTCATTTAAGGAGAGGAACAGCCAAGTCAAGGTCTATATATGGTGTCATCAAGATTCACCATTAAATTCTCATTAGAGATGATGAAATGGGACTTAAAAAAGTTGTGCAAAATATCTTTCTTTAGCATCTCTTACAAAAGAGGATGTGACTTGTCCTCATTTGGTTGTGGCACCACTTTCTACATTATGTAAATGGGAATGATGATTTTGCAAGATTGGACACGCTGTCAATTTGATGTTCACACTTGTCTTGTTGCTAATCTAGATTTTACTTTTGGCTTTGCCTTTGATTTTCGCATGTAAGAGTAGCTATACCTCTGCAAACCTTGATCATACCATTAAATGCAGTAATTTGGAGAATCATTATTGGTTTATAGTAGGAATATAGAGTCCAACAGATCCGAGAAATTTAACACTAGTCAAGGATATTAGAGAAAAGATTCGAGTGTGAACCAGAATGAAGTAATAATGAGTGAGATTTAATATGAGAAGCATACAGAAATTGATCTTATGTTAGAACAAGAGAGGCAGAAAAGGATGGCCCAATTGTGGGCATGTTTATCGCATGTTGCCATAGAAGGGGCTAGAGAAATGTCAACCGTGGAGGAGTGTGCCAAGATATTACCCTAGTTTAATAGAGATACAAGCTCCACATAATGAGAAGTAGCTTGTTGGAAAATTAAATATTGCTCCTGAGCCTCTTTCCATCCACCTACCTGTCAGGGGCATTCGATGCATGCTGCTGAAGATTGTTTTGGGGATTGCCTTTCCCACTTGCTCCTAACGTGCACCTGAAGACTGCAGAAGAAGTAAATGAAGTTAGGAATTTTTGAACTCCAATTCAATGCTGGTAGGTGAATTCGAAATTGAGAAGGCATGAGTTGAAAGACAAAAAAAAGAATGAAGGTAGTTTTAATTCAGTCAGTTGGAAGAAGTTTTTTGTGCAGTAGCAGTATGTAGACAAAGAATGTTTTGTGTGAGCTTTTGAAAGCTCCTGAACAATAGCAGTTGTGTGTTCTATGTGTGAGTAGAGATTGCTCCTGAAGAGCTCTACGTAGCTCCTGTCAGTTGAGCTCTTAGCAGCTCCTGAAGTCATCTGAAGTTGGTTGAGCAGTTGTTTTCTCCCAACAGATTGTGATTCATAGTTTAAAGTTTGTTCTTTAGTAGTTTAAGTTTTATATTTCCTGTATTGTCATTTCTTGCATATTTGAATATAAAAAGGAAAACTTGCATGCCCAAATTTGTCTCCTTGTATTTTTTTTATTCCGCATTTGTATTCCCTGTTTGTGTTTTGGGGAAATAGAGCAACAACTATGTGTGAATTTCTTGTGTAATCATAAATTCTTCAGACATGGTATCAAAGCCATAGGCTCCATTTCCTTGTGAGTTAGGGCATTTGTTTTATCTAGGTATTGAGTTTATTGTGTAGGAGACATGGCTGGAGATGAAGGAAATAGCTGGCAATAGCTATCTTCCTTTAATGGACAAAACTATGATGTTTGGGCGAAAAAGATGAAGACCATTATGGTCGCCAATGATTTGTGGGAGTTTGTGGTTAGTGGTTTCAATGATGTAACTGATCTAGCAGCATTTGTTGTGCTCATAAACAACCAGAAGAACCGGTTGAAGGAGTTAAGGAGGAAGGACACTAAAGCCTTGAGTCTGATTGAAGCAGCCTTGATAGAGGCCATTTTTCCTAGAATAGCAGTAGCTAACTATGCAAAGGAAGCTTGGGAAATCCTACAAACCTGTTACAAAGGAACTAAAAAGGTCAGATTGGTGAAGCTCCAGATGCTTCGAAGAGAGTTTGAGACTCTTGAAATGAAGGACAATGAGTCCATCTTAGTTTTCCACACAAGACTCTCCGGTTTGATAAACTAGTTGAGAGTGAATGCTGAGATTATTGATGATCAGAGGATTGTGGAGAAATTCCTCAAGAGATAACCCACAAAATTTGATGCAGTGGTGATTGCCATTGAAGAGGCAAAGGATCTCACAACATTGTCTGTTGATGAGCTGATGGGTTCCTTGCAAACCCATGAGCAACGCCTAAATAGGTATGCAAGTACCTCCCAAGAGAAAGCTTTTAAAGCTCAGTCAAATGCAAGAGGAAGGGGGAAAGGAAGAAACAACTCCATATGTGGTAGAGGGAGATCTAGATGTAGTAATGCTGGAGCAGAAAGCTTGGCGTGAGAAAACAACCAAGAGGGAGCGAGCAACTCTCAGACCAGCTCCCGAAGAGGCAAGAAGAACAACAGTTCGAATATGAAGAGTGACAAGAGCAATGTAGAATGCTACTATTGTCATAAGTTCGGGCATTATGCGAGTGAATGTTGGACCAAGCAGAGAGATCAGTCAAAGCAAAGTGCGAATGTGGCTGATTCGAATGTGGATGAAGGAAGCCAGTCCACAACCTTCATCATGTGCAACATTGGTGAAGAAGGCAGCCTCAAAGTCTGGTATTTGGACAACGGTTGCAACAACCACATGAGTGGTAATGAAAGTCTTTTTTCTTTCATTAATAAAAATGATAAATCTGAAATTAGAATGGGGAACAATGGAGTAGTTCGTGTTGTTGGAAGAGTATCTATTATGATCTGAAACAAGCAAGGTGAGAAGAAGGAGATACAAAATGTATTTCTTGCTCCTAGATTAAAGCACAACCTAATGAGTGTTGGTCAGCTGATCCAAAATGGATACAAAGTGCTGATGGAGAAGGGTCAATGCGTCATTTATGACAAGAATGAGAAGACGAAGGTTTTTGTAGCAATCCAAATGACAAAGAATTGAATGTTTTCGTTGAAGATTGAGATGTGTTTCTCACTTCAGTCCATTTCTGCACCTCTCATGAATGGAGAATGTACAATAATACATCATGTAGTGCTCAAGAGCACTATTCAAGACCCCTCCAAGCTATGGCATCTCAGGTATGGACATTTAGGCTATGTTGGTTTGAGTCTTTTGTCCAAGAAAAGAATGATTGATGGTTTTCCAAGGATAGTAGAGCCTAATGTTAGATGTGAGGCTTGCATTTTGGGCAAGCAACATAGGCAGCCCTTTCAATCGGGAAACTCTACAAGGGCAAGAGCACCATTGGTGCTGGTGCATATGGATTTGGTAGGCCCTATGCAAACCATTTCTATTGGTAAGAGCAGATTTTTTATGACCTTCATTGATGATTACAGCCGTAAGACATGGGTCTATTTTTTGCAACATAAATCTGAAGCATTTGACAAGTTTTTGTTGTTTAAGGCCCAGGCTGAAAAGGAGAGTGGACACGTGCTCAAGGTCCTAAGGTCAGATAAAGGAGGAGAGTATACCTCTAATTTGTTTGTGAATTTTTGCAAGAAAAATGGAGTGGTTGAGCGAAAGAATCGAACCATTGTGGAGATGGCAAGGAGCATGATGAAAGCAAAAGGACTCCAAACTGAATATTGGGGAGAGGTTATAGCAACAACTATTTATTTGATTAATAGAAGTCCAACAAAGGTGGTTTGTGACAAGATACCTCAAGAGGCATGGACAAGAGACAAGTGGACAGTTGAGCACTTGAGAGTGTTCGGGTGTGTAGCATATGCACATGTGCCTAAAGAAAAGAGGCACAAATTGGATAACAAGGGTGAAAAATGCATTTTCACGGGCTACAGTTCAAAGTCCAAAGCCTATCAACTATATAATCTAGTCACCAAGAAGATAGTGATTAGTAGGGATATGGAGTTCCTAGAAGACAAGTCATGGGATGGAGTGGTAGAATCTAACAGCTTAGAACCGCTCCTAACAGCTCCTGAAGAAGGAAAAACTAAACATGAAGTTCAGCAAGACGAGCCAGCAGAGGCTCTTGAAAGCGTCAGATGAGCTCCTGAAGAGCTCCTGAGAGCTCCTGAAAGCTCCCGACGGCTCCTGACATCAGAGGACAATGAACAAGACAGTCAAGCAGGCTGTCACAGTCAGTCAGAGGATTGACTCCTGAAGGTACCAGTCGAGCTCCTGAAAGGCCCCCTAAGAGCTCCTGAAGTTGGTAAACAGCCAAGAAGACTGTCATAGACAACCAGAGATTCGGCTGCAGTGAGTTCTGGATGATCTCCTGAAGTGAATAGACAGAAAGGCTAGCAGCCAAAGACAGCCAAAAGATTGGCTCCTGAAAGCAGCAAAAGATCAACTCTTGAAGAGCTCTTGAGAGCTGCTGAAAGCTCTAGAAGAGCTCTTGAAATCACTAGTAGAGCTCCTGAGAGCTCTCGACAGCTCCTGAACCTTCCTGCATAGCACAATAGTAGTAGTAGTGAAGGTTCAAATCCACCTCTCGCCTCCCTAATGCCAAAGAAGACCAAGATTCTAAGGGAGATCTATCAAAATGAAAGGTATGATGAAGAACTTGATGAGAGCGTGAATTTTGCATTATTTTCTCATGGTGATCCAATTTATTTTGAAGAAGCTGTGAAGGAGGAGAAATGGTGTTAGGCCATGGATGAGGAGATAGATGCAATAGAGAGGAACAACACATGGGAGTTAACTGATTTTCCTCCCAACAAGCAAGTTATTGGAGTAAAATGGGTCTATAAGACCAAGAGCAATGCCAAAGGAAGGATAGATCGGCACAAGGAAAGATTAGTTGTCAAAGGGTACAAATAATAGTTTGGGAGAGATTATAATGAGACATTTGCACCCGTTGCAAGGATGGAAACCATGCGGGCAATCATAGCAATTGCAGCCCAACACATGTGGAAGGTATTTCAAATGGATGTGAAGTTTTCCTTCCTTAATGGAGTGTTAAATGAAGAGATTTATGTGGAGTATCCATTCAGATATGAAGTTCTGGGTCAAGAACACAAGGTTTATAGGCTGAAGAAAGTTCTCTATGGGCTGAAGCAAGCTCCATGAGCATGGTACAGTAAGATTGACTCATATTTGATGAGCAATGGCTTTAGCAAAAGTGATGGTGAGCCCACTCTTTACATCAAGGCAACAAATGGTAAGGTTTGATTGTTGTCTTGTATGTTGATGATTTAGTATTCACTGGGGATGATGATTTCCTCATTGTTGATTTTAAAGAGGCCATGAAAAGAGAATTTGAAATGACAGATTTGGGTCTTTTGAGTTATTTTCTAGGCATAGAAGTAAAAAAAATGCATGATGGTATATTCATCTCTCAAGAAAAATACGCAAATGAGATCTTGAAGAGATTTAGAATGCTTGAAAGCAAGCCTGCCCCAACACCAACAACCATAGGTCTAAAGTTGAGCAAAGAAGATTGCAGCAGCAATGTGGATCCGACCTTGTTTAAGAGTTTGGTTGGAAGCTTAATGTATTTAATAGCAACTAGGCCTAATATAATGCATAGTGGGAGTCTTATTTCCAAGTTTATGGAGACTCCACGGGACACCAATTGGAAAGCGGGTAAAAGAATCTTGAGATACATGAATGGCACCAAAGGATATGGCATTTTGTACACAACATCAAATGAGTTTGGATTGGTTGGATACACAGACAGTGATTGGGCAGGAAGTTTGGATGATAGGAAGAGCACATCGGGCTATGTGTTTCATTTAGGTTCAGGAGTCATCTCATGGGCTTCCAAGAAGCAACCTATCATTTCCCTATCAACAACAGAGGTTGAGTATATATCAGCAAATGCAGCAGCATGTCAAGCTATTTGGCTGAGAAGAATCTTGGCAGATTTGAAGGAAGAACAAGAGGATAGAACAGTAATTTTCTGTGACAATGTTTCATCAATAGCTTTGACGAAAAATCTTGTGTTTCATGGAAGAAGCAAGCACATTGAAATTAGGTATCATTTTATCAGAGAACTAGTTGAAAATGGTGAAATTAAAATGGAATTTTGTAGGTCTGGGCAGCAGCTAGCAGACATATTCACCAAGTTGTTGAGCAAGGATAGTTTCAAGCGCCTAAGAACTAGATTGGGCATTGTTGATTTGGATAAGATTTGATCCTTTTGTTGTCAGCTCAGGATCAAGGGGGAGTGTTTGAAAATTAAATATTGCTCCTGAGCCTCTTCCCGTCCACCTACTTGTCAGGGGCATTCGATGTATGTTGTTGAAGATTGTTTTGGGGATTTCCTTTCCCACTTGCTCCTGATGTGCACCTGAAGACTGCAAAAGAAGTAAATGAAGTTAGGAATTTTTGAATTCCAATTCAATGCTGGTAGGTGAATTCAAAATTGAGAGGGAATGAGTTGAAAGACAAAAAAAAGAATGAAGGCAGTTTTAATTCGGTCAGTTGGAAGAAGTTTTCTGTGCAACACTAGTCTGTAGACAGAGAATGTTTTGTGTGAGATTCTGAAAGCTCCTGAACAACATCAGCTATGTGTTTTGTTTGTGAGCAGATATTTCTCTTGAAGAGCTTTGCGTAGCTCCTGTCAGTTGAGCTCTTAGCAGCTCTTGAAGTCATCTGAAGTTGGTTGAGTAGTTGTTTTCTCCCAAAAGATTGTGATTCATAGTTTAAAGTTTGTTCTTCAGTAGTTTAAGTTTTATATTTCCTGTATTGTCATTTCTTGCATATTTGAATATAAAAAGGCAAAATTGCATGCCCAGATTTGTCTCCTTGTATTTTTGTTTATTCCGCATTTGTATTCCCTGTTTGTGTTTTGGGGAAACAGAGCAGCAACTCTATGTGTGAATTTCTTATGCAATCAGAAATTCTTCAGACATAGCTTCACACCAAATGATTAAGGATGTTGATATCATGAATGTAGATGCAAGAATACTTTTGGGTGACTCGAGGTTGTAGTCAAGACCCAACATATGACACAAGTGCATTATCCAACACTATTGGTACTCAAGTAGACCGCCATCATCTAATTTTACCATAGTGTCCTTTAAGTCTCTTGCTAGTTTAGATGTCAAGAACTATTTGTTGAGTAGAGTAGTTATTAGATATATCGTTGGGAATGTAAGACAATATGAGAAGATGCAACGAGGTTCTGAGTAAAGGCTTTCAACATTTTCCATAGTTTGTTGATGCTTCTTAGCAGGATGGCCTCTTAATCCTTACTACTAGACTAGAGTTAGATGAAGAGGTCCAAAATTACTTGGTTAAGCAGAGGGGTCTGTCATATACAGAAGCCACATGTGAGAAAGACACATACACTAATTTTTCTCAAGATGCAATTGATGAGTATAAGGCATGTGAAGCTTAAATTTCCTTTGCAAAGAAAGATGGTTGATGGTAGTAGTAAAAAAGTTGAAGTTATGCTTTGAGATTGTAAAATCCAATAATGAAACTTGGGTACATGGTTTTATAGAAGAATGTCATGAATTGACTTCTAAAGCTTGGAACAATGTGATCCTAAAATCCATAAAAAATTATATAGCTTGTGTGGTGTTTATATTTGATTACAATGGATCTAGAATGGGTTCCAAAAGCAACAGTATCGAGATGTTAGAACTTCTACTTACAAAAGATCAGGGATGTTGATATGTTTAATATGCTTAAGAATATTGCAGATACAGAAAGGATTAATTTTGATGAGAAGACATTGCGTTTAATCACAGAAAGAGTAGAAAACATGGTGGGTCTTGGGCATGAAGTCTTGATTATTGATGTAAACAATGCAGATTAAATGCAACGGGATGAAAGGGAGAACATTCGGGACTCTAATACAAATAAAGAATTAATAAACAACAATAATTCTCTGATGAATAGCTGGCAATAGGAAAGTTGGGTATAGTAGCTATGAAGATCAAGACATTGTCAAACATGAAGGCAAGGACATTTCATGGATACTGAAAATAGTGTTATTGACTTTTTTCTCTTTTCCATCTTTTTCTAGCACTAGTGATATGGTGGACACAAAGGCAGAGTCTAGAAAATCTATTTGGTCAACCAAGGGGAATATGACACTTTGTGAGGACATAGATGACTACAACAATGATGTTATTGAACATGATATTTTGACATCAAGGAGTCATAAGAGCAACAAATTTTCACTTGTTTTAAGCTCAAAGGATGAGGAAGCAGATGAAAGGTGTAAGGCTACATTGAGGGAAATATTTGTGATTCACGGTGTAGATGAAATCAATGGCAAGTCCCATATCTACAGACACTTCTTCGGCCATTAATTGTGGATGTAATCCATGGAGTACTTACGAGGGAGATACCAACCCATTAGGCCCTTATACTTTTCAAGCACCAGTGGGAATTGGGAAATTAGTAACATAGGACATTTCATGGATGCTCAACACCATTAATGGATAGTGAGAGGTGACACCTCTCGATTTTCCAAAGGAATAAATATAGAACTATATGGAACAACACGTTGTGCTTCTAGCTCCTTGAGATACTATGCATTGTGCCTTCAAAATCAACAACATGAGGAATAGTAGAGATAAAAGAAAAAAAAATAGAAGTATTGATGTAGCATGTTTTTTAAGGTAGTAATTGCTTTAGATTTCATAGTGTGTTTGTCATTTCATTATTAGAAAAGGAAATAGAATGAAGAGCCTATCTTACATCATTAAGGGACTTCAAAACAGTTACAAGAAATATGGAAGCATGCTCCTATATTTATGCAAGAGTAGTTTAAAGAGAAATTATTATTAACAAAGACAAATGTAGTGGCATGTCACTATAATCCACTGGTATGAGAGATGGAAGAAAATTGTTTAAGGAGCATATTTTTTCCATGGAGTTGAGGAATTGAACCAACATTATATTCTACGCCATGATAAATGTTGATCATAAAATCTTGCACTTCTCTAAACAACCTTATGGGAAATTCAATGAGTGGGGGAACAACTTGTGCCTCACTAAATAACCTCTGGGATTTTTATAGATGTCAGCTCTTTTGTGTGCTTGGGAAAAGGGGAAAGAGAAATGTAGTAAAAATAAAAGGTGGTGATATGCCAAAGGTTTTACAACATTTAAAAGCTTATTAGCTTCTTACTCTGGATAAAATGGACACAAAATGTTACATGCCCCTCATTTTTGGGAAGAGAATGAACAACCAAGGCCTGAAGGAGCACAATGTATCCATTCAAATCTTCCCACATGAAGCACCCATTAAGGTCGGACATAAATAAGAAATTTAGTACTAACAAAAATATTTTGGATCTTTACAAAACTCCTTTGCTCATACAACATAATATGAATTTAATCTTAATCTCCACAAAAAATGAAAGAATGCAATGAACATGATTCAATTTCTGGAAGATAGCATCAACCATAAAAGCTAATGGCATGTAAAGCAATCAGAAAGACTATATTGGCAAGACTTGACATAGAGAATTCAACATGAATGGAATAGGAAAAAGAAATTCATGACAAAGGCTATAAATGCATAATCCCAAAGATATCTCCTTTCTATTACTTGTTCATGAAAAAATCAGATGAAAGCAAAGGTCGGATGCCAATCCGATTAATGGTCTTAACAACTTAAACATGCCATAGAGTGAAAACAAAGCTCTATAAAAATCTTCCTATTCCTCCCCTATTCTAAACCTTGAATAGATAGAAAACTATATCCTAATTAAAATTGATGATTCTATACCCCCATTGCAAGCCCCTTTATATAGCCAGAGGGATGAGCTGACACTGCAGTCAATAGAGATAAACCCTGACAAGTGTCTTCGTCAAATACACCACAATCTGATCTAGGATTTGATTAGATTGTAACAATCTTCACTAGTAAGAAATGAGCTATTTCATTAATGGCTCCAGATGTTGTAGAAGATTTGTGAAGATATGTTGTCAGAGAAGGATTAGATATCATTATAGCTTGGAAAAAATATGATCCAATCAGCTACAAGGCATAATGATGTCGCCCTAAAAGACCAACCTCAAAGACATGAGACTTGCTATGCTTTCTGAAAAACTCTACTAAAGGAATGATGCACCCATAGGTAAAAGAACTCATCCAAAAAAATGGACGATGTGGCACGTTGGCGGGTGATCCCCGAATTTGTGAGAGCAGCTTGGAGAAGATCCTCGCTATGCCGCCATGTGTCCCACTTCAGGCCTAAAAAGGAAAGCAATATAATGAAAAGTCATACAACCACTACGTGGTGCATTGCACACCTTTCTGAAAAAGTAATCTTAGCCTTCAGGGTGTGGTGCCATCAAAACACAAAAAAAAGAGCCAAAAAGGAAGACTGCAAGGGCTAAAAAACAAAAGTAAATCACTTAAAGCAAAAAATGCTCCACAGTTTCTAGAAACTCACAAGGGGCCTTTGCTTGCAAAGGCCTGAACCCAAATATAAAGAATCCTCAGAGTTTGAGGAAATTTGCATGCTAGAACTCTCAGTCTTCATTGGAAGGTGGAATGAGTGTGCTCAATATCTCATAGGCTTGATCAAGATCAAGAACCTCCTTGAAAGACACCCCTCCCCATTTTGATGAAACAACTCCAATGTGATAGTAGAGTGGAGATAAATAGAGGAGCACCTTCTCAATTTCCTCAATTGAGGGAGATGGGCTCAGACCCTAGAGTGACGAGAAGTCTTGTTGTTTGAGCCTGATGGCTTAATTAATTTTCTCTATGTCATCACCCCTCTATCTAATGAGAATAGGGAGGGTAATCCAAGCTGAATTAGACCTTGTAGGTACTCCCTAATATCTCTGACATTCTTAGTCAATGCTGATTGACATGCCTTACTTTGCTAGGAAACTTGATTGCAGGTGATAAACTCATTTTCCTTTCTAGCTAGTGCCATTCGGTCCAAAATTCCAACATCTTTTAAAGATTCCTCAGTCGCCTTATATAGCTTAATGATTAACCTCCCTAACTCTTCAGAATAGGGAGTGATCATATGTAGAATCTGCTCAACTGCTAGGTTGACCTTCACATTTAGTTACTACATATCTATTAGGAACTTCAAGACTGGCTTCAGGACTACTACCGCAATCATGATCCTTTCCCAATGGGAGGATAGCATCCCTTGGAGTATCAGGAGGAGCCCAGATCCTTGTGCCACAACTAATTCCTATTGGAATTGGGCTTCCTTAGTTTTCATGCTCTCCTTGAATTGATCCATCCCCTGGAGGGCGTTTGAAAGTTTCAAGCGCAACTTCTCTATCTATCCATTACGATTTTGTAGAATATATTTGATTTCTTGCCTCTCTCATCTTTCTTTCTTTGTTTTTTCCTAGGCCTTTTGAAGATCATCGACTGCTTGAGACTAGGCATTAGCCAAGTCTTCCTGCATATCAACCTTTTACTTGTCTTTTTCTTGCAGTTCTTTTTGCAGCTCCACAGATACACCATTTTGTTGGGTTGTTGTGTCATCAAATTATTTTCACTTCCGTCGATGCTCTTCAATGATCTATTGCATCTAGAACTTCACATATTCAGTTGCTTTGCATTCGGCCTTGACCTTGCACTCCAATATCTGCACCTTGACATAAAGCCGATCTCTTTCAATTTGAACTTCCTTGAGCGACTTATCCACTTCACCTTGTTGATCATGTGTCTGCCTTAAGTGGGCCATAACCATATCTTTTGCCCTGATCTCTACTTGCAGTCTATTTACCATGGCCTTCATCTCTGCCTCGTGCTTTTTCAATTTCTTGCCAAATTTCTCATAATCAATGTAAACCACTTTCTATGTTTCTTTGGAAAGGCCTATTTTTTCATGCAGGAGAGCTTCGCTTAGGTTGAGACCCACAGTTTGGATATCGTAATCCTCAAATTGCATCTCTCCCTCTGGTTTGGATACCCATGGCCTCATAGTGAGATCATTAGAGCAGTCTGTTCTTTGTCGTCACAGGTCTCAAGCTTCAGGGTAGCTAGATTTGCCACAACTTTTACCTACAACTTCTATTTCCTTTCTTGTCGAAGCTGCTTGGTTAATTCAATATGGGTCTAGAGGCTCTGTGGAGACTCAATACTTTGTACAACAAGAGAAACTCCTACAAGGAGGCCATAGAGGGTAACAATAGGGGTGCTTTCAACTGATTCAGTTTGCAAGGAAGCAAAAGGAAGTGTTATTGGGGAAAAATTCAGGATGCCATCTACTACTTGAGGAGGAAAAGAGGTGCTCATTGGGGTAAAAGGGGTAGTGGGTGTAAAAAGAGGCATATTCTTGGAAGTAGGTAGGGGTGACAAAACTTGTAGCATGGGTGGTTTTGTGTTTACAACTTATGTCTTGGATAGGGTGATTAAAGAGTCGATTGTGAGTGAGGCGGAAGATGCACGTTCAGTGCATGAGATCTCCATATGAGGCTCGCTATCAAATATAGTCGAGGGTGTGTTAAGGATGAGTAGACTAGAATCTGTGGATGAAGGGTTTTGCTCCATGGGAGAGGGGATAGTAGCAACTAATGATGTAGTAGAAGAAAGAATGATGGGTTTGAAACTTACCTGAATTGTTGGGGCCGAAGATATCGATGGAGAAAAGTCCACTTCTTCTTCTCCCTTATCTGAGGATTTTGGCCTGCCCAAGTCTTGGATTCTCCTTTTCTTTGCAGGGGGTGCATTGGTTGCTTTGGATTCCCTAGTGACTGATCCCGATGAGTCCTAGGTCTTCTGAAGTACAGAAGGTTTTCTTGAAGTTTGTCAGGTTTGCTTACCTATTTTCAAGATGCTAGCGGAAGATGAGATCTGTGACTCCATGTGGTGTGACGCCTTGTCCTTCCTTTTCCTACTTCAGGTGCCTAATGCGGTGGATTAGAAATTGTTGTGTGCTCCTTTTCAGCCCCCTAATTGAACCCTAGATCAAAATTGAATCTAGCCTTGTCATCATAAATCTCATCAAAACACTTATCTATGGCTTTAATGGTTCCATATGGGGTGCTTAGCTATTTGATCTCCTGTCAATACCTCTAGAACTCAACCATTTTTCTTTCTGACCACTTCAGGTTTTTCAACTATGTTTTGAGAGATTTATCTATCTAGACACTCTGTTAGAATTCTGCCACTCTTCGGTAGAAGTCAAGCCATGGGGGCTGCATGAATGGTATAAAAGCTAGATAAATATAGACCTCCACCCCCTCTTTGGCTGGGTTCTTCCTTTTCTCCCAATATGACTACTTATCATGCTTGAATGAAAAATGCCCGATGAGATTGTATTTCCATCTATCATAGATAAGAACTAGGTCAAGGTAGGCCAACTTGTTGGTTAGTACATCCTACTCCTCCATCCTTACAAGCGACACCTGGCTCTCTTTTATGGTGAGGGGAAGTGTGTGGATTACTTTCTTGTGCCTCTTGGCACCACAAGCATTATTGACAATTGTTGCTTGATGGAATGTCTCCAGGGTGAGTACCTTGTCTGTAACAAACTTTGGCAATCTGAAGGGATCTTCATTAAAGCCATGGCATATGATAAAATTAAAATCAACCCCCATAAAGTAATCTACTATGGTTTGGTATCTTTTCATCCAGTCTAAACCCTCAGGGGAAAACCTACTCGAAGGATGCTCAAATAAATCTAGAAGCATGGGTTGCAATAAATAATCAACAAATGAATAATAATCCCATGTGATTGAAAGCACATGGGTCTAGGATGAGATTGGATTATATAATCTCGATGTATCAAATATATTGAGTGACAAATAGTCATTGAAGAATTCAAGGTTTTGATGTAAAATTAAATGCACTAGAAAAGAGGAATACCTGAATTTGAAAGTGATTAAAATCTCTTAATTGCTTAAGCATCATCTCTGCAATTACTTCAGCGAAATTAAAACACTTCTACCTCTTCTCCTTCTTCAACATGAAAGCCAAGCTCATTTGGAACTCATGAACTTCCTTGTCTCTTTCATGGCCATATATAAAGGCCAACATTGAAAAGATGACCTATAAATCAGAGTGGAACTGTCTGTGTGACATAGGAAAGATAATTTCCTTGTTGTTTTGCTCCTCGCCTATTTCATCCTTATAGAATTTTAGCTGTCTTTCCCTAGTTTCCTAGAAATCTTCCATTTTCCCGTGGTAGAATCTCTCATCATCTTAGTTTGAAAGGATACATAGCATATCCTGAATGGCTACCACATTGATGGTGATCTTCATCTTGTTACCATTGATGACCCCGGTGTCCTTGTCCAACTTTTATGTGTAATCTCCACCAACTCTAGGCATGGATGTGTGGAGGGCATCATGAATTGTGGAAAACCACAATACTAGAGTCATCGTACAAGTCCCTCGACTGTCCCTTTGGTGGTCATTCTCTTTAGTGCCCCTTACCTAAGGATTTTAGGGTTTAAGTGTAGCTTGGGGTCGAAGATGTTATCTACAAAATTTGTGACCGCCTCATTTTTGGTGTGGTCGCTTGGCTGTATTACTTTGGTATGCAGAAAGCTTCATTCCTATAGTGTTGGAGCATTGAAATAAGAGATATTTCCAAAGATGTTGACATAGCTTGGCTTTGTGAATGAGATTAGATAGTTTTTCGACCAGAAGATGATGCTTCAACCATTTTCATGTTCTAAGAAGGATTCAACAAACTCGACTCTCAAAGAATCCCTTGCTTAAAGGTTCAACACTTAGATTTTTCTTTTTTCTTTTTTGGCTCATTCAATTTCTAGACACACATCCAGTAAATGTGTTGTTGTTATCGATAGCTTGCTAAGTGTTGCCAGCAAGGCGATACATGTGAAGTGGGGGGCCCATACTTCTCAGAAATGCCATTCTTGTTGTAGGAACAAAAATAGTACATTCCTTATGCCAACCTTGGGGAAACATAACCTTGAGGGGTGGGACACATGTTTAGAAGAGACATTTGTATTAATTAAGTAGGAGTTGGCTCCAAAAAGCATCTTTTCACACAGGCGAGCTAGATGGCGTTGATGGAGATGATGAACACATGGTGGTAGGTCGTATATGTGAGTATTAATTTCCAACGCCTGAATTAGCTCCTCCAAGATTTTCCAAATATTTTTTGAATGATTTATCTTTTAACTCTTACTGCTGACTCATATTTTTTGTTGTTGTTTAATGGGATACAAACTTTTTGTTTGCCAGCTTTCCCGGCTCATGTTTTCCTATAAATAGTAATGTCTTTCTTGCAAAAATAGTCACTGAGTTGGAATTAAGTTGGTGAGTCTCTCCTGATGTTCCTTTTCTTTTGTGATTTTGGTAGACTTCTTGTTGCATTATGAGTGGTCTAGGTACCCCAATTCGGATCTAGAGTCGAAAGCTGCAAGTTTCCTTTGTTGGAGAGATCAGTAACGATTGACTTAAATGCTTGCTGTAAATGAAGAACTGCCTGATCATCATGGAATTTAAGTGGGTCCTAGGGAGGGACTATCTAAAATATTAGAATCATCCATGTTGCAACAACAACATTGTCTCTCACTTCGTGGCCTCGCTACTGGATTTGAACGTTAGCTGATTGTGGATCGTTGATCTCTATCAGGCGATGTTTCATTCATCACTTTTGGAGGGACTAGATGAAATTATTTAGGTTGATGTCCCCAGTGTTGGTATCCCGTTGAACATGGACATTCGAAGGCATGTAGATAATGTAGAGGTGGTGCCATAGTTGCCCTTACCGACTTCCAGACCATGGATTTGGAGCATCACTGTTAGCGGTCTCGACCTGTGGCCACCTTCCTCCTAAAAATGAACAACGTGGAGCCCTTTTACAGCGTTGAATGGATTAACACCTTTGTGAGCCTAGTCTTTAGCCATGGTATGGAGGATTGAAGCCCATGCAGAGTTCGTGTGCCCGTGTGAAGAAGAACCCTGTTGTTGTGAACTTGTGAAGTTAAAAATGTTGTGTTTTATTTTTTTCTATTCTGGAGGCTGAATTTCCTACTTTTTTGTATCACCTCCCATTTTGGTTCTGTAATGATGTATCTCTTTTTTAGCTTTTGAAGGGGAATATTTTCAAGCTTCACACTGAGCTTCAAGCTTAGAACCCATACTATATTGTAAATGATTTCCTTGTGAATATAATATAGTATATCTAGTTATTTCTGCTCATGGCTTTATTCGCAAAACACCTATTTACAAAAATTTACATATGATACATAAAGTAAAATTTTAATGAACTATGCATATTTAATTAAATATTTTTAGATGAATACCATTTACCAGTATATCTAAAGCATTTCCATCCATGTATTCAATCTCATACACATTTCTCTCCTTACATTTATGAATGTAGAAGGGGCCTTCCACAGTGAATCAAATTTTACATGCTACCCCAGTTTTGTGGCTCTTTCATCAAATTTCAGCACAAGTGGTGCAGGAGCACCCAAGCTCATTAGGAGTCAGTTCAAGAGCCAGGAGAGTGCAGGGGTTAGGAGGACCTATCCATCATATCAAAACATCAACTATGACCTTTTAAAGCCTATAATGGCATTTGGAAAGGATAAATGTGTTAAGAGAGTCAACTGTCCTAAGGGTCCTGATAAGGACCCTAGGACCAAAATGCTATGTAATTGGAATTATCATGTTATAGGGCTTTAATTAGTAATCTAATGCTTTAAGTAGGTCAAATAAGGTTGGATATTGAAGATCCAATAGTTTTTAGGTGGTAGAATTTAATAAATTTCAAGTTTGTAAATTCAAATATTTGAAAATCCACTTTAGGCGGGTAAATGGGTTTTAGGAGACTTAATCACTTTAATGAGATAAAATCAATGCAAAATAGTTTGGTCAGTTGGGGAATGGGTCTAGAACCCCAAAATAATCATTTTTACGGAGGTTGATCAACTGGTGCAAGCATTGTACGAACTGTTCTCAGAAACTCAATAAAATTTCTATTTTCTTGCATTTTTCTGTGTTTTCTTGATGAACCATTGATTCCTATTGAAGATATATGCAGTTGGATGCTTTAGGAGTTTATATTTACATGTTTTAACACCTCTTACATGCACTGATAAGCAAAGTGGATCAATTCTTGTACGTTTTTACTGACTGTCTACAAGAAAAGACAGATTGTGCACTTGTTTTGTGAGTTTTTAATGAATGAATGATCCATTTAATGGGAGATTATGACTATATCTTGTGAAATGGATCACATTTAACATGTACCAAAATAAACTAACAAAGTAATGTGCAGGGAAGAGGAAAACTAATGTGTGCACGGTGATTTAGCAAAGGAAAAAGCATGAAGATGGACCCTAGGGTATAGCAGTGGAGGATCTGCCTTAACAAGTGATATATTTTTGAGTTTTAATAGTTGAGATATGTTGAATTAATGGTGAAAAGTCTAAAATTAGGATTTGGAAGTGATTGGAAGGTTAGTTTTCAAGAAGCCCTAGTTTTGAGGTAAGTTAAGGAAGGTTTTGTGTTTGAGCATGTTAGAGGTGTCATAGAGGCCTAAAAACTTGGAATCTTTGGTTTTGAGTCATTTTAAGAGACTGTTGAAAGTTTCATGGTCAGGGGTTGAATTTAAAGAGGGGTTGCTTTGGAAAAGAGGCCTAATTAGGCCTAGTTTTTGAGGAGACAATAGGTTTTGGAAGGGATTGTCTGAAGCAAGTGATATAAAGGTTTGGATATGTTTTTTTTCATCACAAACCACATCTGAAATAGTCATTATATTGGAGGTTCCTTTGGAAGATTTGAGAGAAAAGTCAAAAATCCTTCGCTAGAGGCCTAGTTGGGCTAGTAGCCTAGTTAAGGTGAAAATTTGATTTTGTGTCTAAGTCAAAGGGTTGGGCTTTGAAATCATTCAAGACAAGTGTAATTGTGCCCCTTAGGATCATTCCTGGGTTTTAGATCCATTGGAGAAGGATTTGATTCATGAGTGAGCCATTTAGGCTTTGTCTCCATCAGGGTGCCTGAAGAAGGTTTTAAGATTGCATCATTAAGTTCCTTGAAATCTTTGTGTTTCTTTCAAAGTCCTTGAACCTCTGCATCAGAGTGGTATCAGAGCAGTAAGTAGGTCCTTTAGGGATTGAAGAAACATCAATGGCACCTAAGAATCAATTGGCAAGAGAGTTGGAAGAGTTAAGGGAAATATTGGAAAGGGAGAGAAGAGAAAGAAGGGAACAAGAAGCAGCAAGAGAGCAGGCTAGAGCAAGAGAAGAAAGGAAATGGAGAAGGGAGAGAGAGACCATGAAAGCAAGGATAAATATCCTTGAGAGGAGTAGGAGGAGAGAAGACCAAGAAGACCAAGAAGAAGACCAAGAAGACCAAGAAGACAATGATGGAGATGAAGAGCATGTGAGGGTAAATCAGGAACAACAAGTAGATGAGACAGAGGACCCTGAGGAAAGGAGGTTACTGAGATTATTGAAGGCAGTACAAGGTCATGGAGGAAAGAGTCACATAGATTTTCCTATCTATCAAGGGAATATGGATAGTGAAGAGGTGTTGGGATGGCTTGATGCCTTAGAAAACTATTTTGAGTTTGAGGAGATGGATGAAGAGAGGAAGGTTAAGTTTTCCAAAACCAAGTTGAGAGGCACAACATTGACATGGTGGACTAGTTTTCAAAATGATAGGATGGCTAGAGGATTGGAAAAAGTCTCTACATGGGCTAGGATGAAGAGTTTGGTTAAGGAACAATTCCTACCATTTGATTACACAATTCATGTGAAGAGGATGAGGCAGAATTTAAGGCAAAAGGACATGGATGTGATGTCCTATACTGAGAAATTTCACAAGCTTAGTATCAGAGGAGGTTATGAGGAAGAAGATGAGAAAGTAGCTAGGTATATCAATGGCTTGAGGTATAATCTACAAGATGAGATTGGTTTGCAAATTCCAAGGACATTGGGAGAGTGTTTTCAATTGGCCATTAGAGCAAAAGAAAAGGTGAAGAGGAAGCAAGAAAGATCAAGCAATGGTGGAAGAGGAGGTGGTTCAAACAGGGGCAGAGGTAATAGAGAACAAGGACAAGGCAGCAATGACAAGAGTAGCAATGACAAAGGCAAAGAGGTATTTTCTGATCAAAGAGGAGGATACACTCCTAGAGGAGGAGGAAGATTTGGACAAGGTAGAGGCCCATTCACAGGTAGGTGTTTCAATTGCAATGAACCAGGGCATCCTTCCTTCAAGTGTCCTAAATGGGAACAAGCTGATAAGGGCAGAGATAGGAGAGCTAACTTGGTACAAGAAGAAGAAGACAAGAAGGAGGAATCAAAAACATTCATGGCAGACCCTGTGACTGATGGTGAGTTTCTTATGGTCAAGCAAGGAGAAATACTTCATCAAGATCCAAAGGTAACTATCTTTAAGACTAATTATCTTAGTCATGGTAAGATCTACAGATTGCTCATATATTTAGGGTCACATAGAAATTTAGTTTCACTTGATATGATAACCAAGCTAGGGATTGAAACAATTGATCATCCTACTCCCTACAAGGCCACTTGGGTAACTCAAGGACAACATGTAGAGATTTGTAAGAGGGCTTATGTAGATTTCTCAATTGGATCATATCATGATAGGGTGCTTTGTGATGTCATTCCAATGACTTGTGGTCATATCATCTTGGGGAGACCATGGCAGTATGCTAGAAGGACATTGCATGATGGATTCCATAATACATATTTGGTGCATAAAGGAGATGTTAGATATCAGTTGGTTCCTTTTCCTTTGGAGCAGTCTAATGAGAGTTTTGTGATCTATTTTGAGAAGAGTTTGCAGGTGAATAAGCAGGGTGAAACAGGGGAAGACATTGGTAGGTTGAAAAAAGACAAGTTGCAGCAGGGTTATGAGGTGGACAGTCCTTCAAATCAGAGTTTGTGGGATTTGGACAGTATCAGGGTTGGAGGAATTGAATGCCCTATAGTTGAGGGTGATAATGGTGGAGTTCTTTCACAAAGTAGACAGTGGAGTAAGGGCAAGAACAGGGTACAAGGGCAGAGTGAGATCAAACAGCTAAGAGGGCAGTCTCATCAAAGTTTTGATTATGTCAAGAGTGCAGATTGGCAGAAGAGGAAGATAGTGACTTTGGGAGATTACATGCCATGTCATTTGAAGGTGCAAACATCCAGGAGCCAGGGGTCTTTTGGTGGCAACACATGGGATACTTCTTGGGACAAGAAATTTTTCCTTCTTAGGGAGAATGGTGTAGGAGCACCCAAGTTCATTAGGAGTCAGTTCAAGAGCCAGGAGAGTGCAGGGGTCAGGAGGACCTATCCATCATATCAAAGCATCAACTATGACCTTTTAAATCCTATAATGGCATTTGGAAAGGATAAATGTGTTAAGAGAGTCAACTGTCCTAAGGGTCCTGATAAGGACCCTAGGACCAAAATGCTATGTAATTGGAATTATCATGTTATAGGGCTTTAATTAGTAATATAATGCTTTAAGTAGGTCAAATAAGGTTGGATATTGAAGATCCAATAGTTTTTAGGTGGTAGAATTTAATAAATTTCAAGTTTGTAAATTCAAATATTTGAAAATCCACTTTAGGCGGGTAAATGGGTTTTAGGAGATTTAATCACTTTAATGAGATAAAATCAATGCAAAACAGTTTGGTCAGTTGGGGAATGGGTCTATAACCCCAAAAGAATCATTTGTACGGAGGTTGATCAACTGGTGCAAGCATTGTACGGACTGTTCTCAAAAAACTCAATAAAATTTCTGTTTTCTTGCATTTTTTTGTGTTTTCTTGATGAACCACTGAATCCTATTGAAGATGTATGCAATTGGATGCTTTAGGAGTTTATATTTACATGTTTTAACACCTCTTACATGCACTGATAAGCAAAGGGGATCAATTCTTGTACATTTTTACTGACTGTCTATAGGAAAAGACAGATTTTGCACTTGTTTTGTGAGTTTTTAATGAATGAATGATCCATTTAATGGGAGATATGACTGTATCTTGTGAAATGGATCACATTTAACATGTACCAAAATAAACTAACAAATTAATGTGTAGGGAAGAGGAAAACTAATGTGTGCATAGTGATTTAGCAAAGGAAAAAGCATGAAGATGGACCCTAGGGTATAGCAGTGGAGGATCTGCCTTAAAAATTGATATATTTTTGAGTTGTAATAGTTGAGATATGTTGAATTAATGGTGAAAAGTCTAAAATTAGGATCTGGAAGTGATTGGAAGGTTAGTTTTCAAGAAGCCCTAGTTTTGAGGCAAGTTAAGGAGGGTTTTGTGTTTGAGCATGTTAGATGTGTCATAGAGGCCTAAAAACTTGGAATCTTTGGTTTTGAGTCATTTTAAGAGACTAATGAAAGTTTCATGGTTAGGGGTTGAATTTAAAGAGGGGTTGCTTTGGAAAAGAGGGCTAATTAGGCCTAGTTTTTGAGGAGACAGGAGGTTTTGGAAGGGATTGTCTAAAGAAAGTGATATAAAGGTTTGGATATGTTATTTTTCATCACAAACCACATCTGAAACAGTCATTAGATTGGAGGTTCCTTTGGAAGATTTGAGAGCAAAGTAAAAAATCCTTCGCTAGAGGCCTAGTTGGGCTAATAGCCTAGTTAAGGTGAAAAATTGGTTTTGTGTCTATGTCAAAGGGTTGGGCTTTGAAATCATTCAAGAAAAGTGTAATTGTGCCCCTTAGGATCATTCCTGGGTTTTGGATCCATTGGAGAAGGATTTGATTCATGATTGAGCCATTTAGGCTTTGTCTCCATTAGGGTGCCTGAAGAAGGTTTTAAGATTGCATCATTAAGTTCCTTGAAATCAAATTTTGCATGCTACCCCAGTTTTGTAGCTCTTTCATCAAATTTCAGCACAAGACTCCCCTCCCTAAAACCTAGGTTAGAGGCCTTCTTGTCAAACCACCATTTAACCACCTACTATCATTTAGTCATGGCATCAAACACCTTTTCCCTTTTCTCTTCTAGGTTTAGAAGCTCAACTAGTCTCACTTTCATCCCATTGTCTTCCTCAACTTCCAAGGATTTTAACAGTTGCAATGTTGGGATCTGCATGGAAATGGGTAAGACTACTTCCTTGCCATACATCAACTCGTATGGGGGGTTTTTAGAATTTTATTAGGCATGATGTAGTCTACCCATAAGGCCGCTCACAAATGTATGTACCATTCTCTTTGGTATTTTGCCCCGATATGCTTTATCAACTTAATTAAGTTCTTGTTGGTGGATTCCACTAGTCCATTTCCTTACGAGTAGTAATTAGAAAAATTCTTGAGGTAGACCCCATTCTTGAGGGAGAAGTTTGACATCTCAAAGCCTATGAAGGCTCGTGCATTATCCGAGATGACAATTTTTAGCGAACCAAACCTCACCACCAATTCCTCAAGAAAATTGACAATCTCCACTTCTATAACATTGTTTACAAGAATTTCCTCTATCCATCTTGTGAAATAATCAATTTCCATGAGTATCCATCTGTGCCTTGCGCTAGATATGGGATTGATCATCCCGATAAAATCCAACCCCCACTATGCAAAGGGTTCTTCAGTCACGATCGAGCTTAAAGGCATGGCAAAGTTCTATTTTTTGAAAAAATACTAGCACTAGATGTATTTTCACACTAGATGGTGGGCCTTGGAGAACATCATAGGCTAGTAATATCTTGCTCGCATGATTTTTAAGTTGGTGGTCTTGGCAGAGAAGTGTCCACCCTCCGAGCTGCAATAGAACTAGTTTAGAATCATTTAAGCCTATGGCTTGTCCACGCAGTAGAGGAGGACTTTGTCAAAATTTCTTTTAAACAATACTTCCTCGACCATTACATTTTCAATGCCTTGCAACCTATAATATCTTCATTTGTGAGGTAGGATTTTGTTTGTGTATTGGCCAATTTTCATGAATCTCGTCCAATTAGCCACCCATGACTCATCAAATTCAAATTGATTTGCATAGACTTGGTCAATCTCTTCTTTCGTCTGAAGACCTAGCTCCTGCACGAGATATTCGCAAAGGCCTTTCCCTTAGACTAGGTTTTTCTATCAGATGTTCACATCATACTCCAGGATCTTAGTGATCCAATTGGCCCTTTTTTTGTTATCTTTCCCTCCATGATGTATTCTCTAACACTAGGATGGGCAACGAGGACTATAATCTTGCTAGTTGAAACCAAGTGTCAATTTTTTTTTAGGCTTTTGATGATGGAAAAGCCCTGATTTTCAATGAAATTATATTGTTTTCATATCCTTTAAGAGTCCTAGAATGGAAAGTAATGGGATGCTCTCTGCCTCCCTCTTTGTCCTTTTGTGTGAGTGCGAAGGCTATGTTTTGTTGGCCACAGTAAACATACAACAAGAAGTCTTTGGAGAAATTTGGGTTAGCCAACACCAAAGCTGTAGATATGGCTGCCTTAATCTGCTCAAAGGTGAGCTTGACCTCTAGGGTCCATTTGAACGTTACACCCTTATTCAATATCAATGTGATGGGCCTTGCAATGCCTGGGAATCTGAAATAAACCAGCTGGCAAAGTTAATTTTCACTAGGAAAGATTGTAATCCCTTTTGGTTGATAGGCATAAGTAGTTCCAATACAAGAAATATTGTAATCCCTTTTGGTTGACAGGCATAAATAATTTCAGTATAGCCTTCACCCTTTCAAGATCTATGGCTATTCCTTCTTTAGATACCATAAAGCCAAGCAACTTGCCATGTGGTACACCGAAAATGCATTTTTAAGATTTAAGGAAATTAGAAACCATTGGAACTTCTTGAAGACCATTTCCAGATTATCAAAATGATCATCCATTGATTTTAAAAAAATGGTCAGGTCATCTAGATATATTAGGATGATCTTATTAATCAATCCTTTCAAGGTGATATCCATCGCACATTGGAAAGTGGCACCTGCATTGGAGAGGCTGAAGGGCATCTTCACATATGCAAATGTCCCCCACTTAGTGGTGAACATCGTTTTGTGTTGGTCCTTATCCTTTAAATAGACTTGGTTATATCCCGAAAATCCATCAAGCAATGAGAACATCTCTGATCCAACCATGGTTTGTAGGATTTGCTCCATTGAGGGAAAAGGATAGTGGTCTTTTAGTGAGGATTTATTCAAGTCTCGAAAGTCCACACAAAGTCATATACCACCATTCTTCTTCCGGACCGGGACCAGATTGGATACCCAGGTGGAATGCTTAATCAAAGATATGATCTTTGATTTGATTAGCTTGGTGAGCTCTCATGCCATTAATGCTTACACCTTCAAGTTAACCGGTCTTTGCTTTTGTTAGATGGGTTTAGAGCCTTCGACTAAGTTGATAGTATGTTGGATAATGCTAGGATCGTATCCCTTGAGGTCATCATATGTCCAGGCTACAACTCCATCATATTTAGTGCACAAGTGCTTCAACCTTTCCTTGTTTTCCTATGGTACATTCCTCCCAAATTTTAACTTCTTGCCACCCCCAATGTCAAGTTCTTTGTACTCTTCTTCATCGATCTTCACTTATTATTTCTTGCATCTTCACAATCGAAGAGATTCTTGAGGGAGATCAAACCTCATGGGATTTTATTGCCTTTTAGTAGGATTACTTGTTCTTCGACAACCTCTCCAGATTCAGCCTGTGGCCGACCTGAAAAATCCCTCAACTATTGCAAGAAGGTAGCAATTTGAGCGTCATCCTTGAAAACTTGCTAGCTCTAGTCATTGTAGGGGATGTATAGTTGGACGAGGGAATGCACTTCCTGCTAGCTTTTGGCTAGTCTAGGATTTGGCTCAAATTGTGAGCTGGTAAAGGCCATCTAGTTCACAATAGAGTTATGAGATTGCAGGATAACCTGTATGTCAAAATCTTTGAACCCTTCAATTAGGTCCCATATCTTGTGCTGGTAGGATCTCATCCTTACATTTTTGGTAGTCGTCTGTACTTGGATCTAGCTTACAACTAGCTTCGAATCTTCAAACACTTGTATTCTTTTTACGCCCATTTGCTCTGCAAGAGTCAAGTTGTGAACCAATACCTCATAATTTGCATCATTATTTTAGCATGGGAATTAGAAGCAAAAAGCTCTGAGGGTTTCCAAATCAATTGGAGACATCAGTCAAATGCTGGCTCCAGAACCAACCTTACATTTGGAACTATTAAAATGTAGTGTCCATAAATTGTTATTGTCTAGCCCTCTTTGCTCCTCCTGCTCCTTTACCAACTTTGGGAGGAATTACTCCTTGTCGTAGATCATGTAAGTGCCTAATTCGGTAGCATGGAAATTCTTGAAAGGATCATAATCAATGAATTGAGTGAGCAAGACCTCCTCCTTAGGGGTTTGATCACTCGTGGCCTCCTCCTTTTCCAATATTTCTACGCAATACATCTCTTTTTTGGAAAAGGAGGTACGTGTCACTTTGAAGCTTAGTATTGAACCTTTGCTATATGTTTGGGATGCAAGGGATCAAATAAGATTTTCATCTTTGACCCATGTTTTGTCCACAATATCAAATGAGACCAATCAAGTGCTAGATATCTACCAAGCTTCTTTGTGAAGTCCCTTGAAAGGCACATTCTGAAGACAAGGGGAATGCCAATTATGACCACTTCTTTTATGATATTTTGGCTTGGACAAGAGAATAGGGTTTTAAGGAAAGATCCTTAATATGACTGATAGTCAGGACCTTCTTCCCATCTAATTGCATGATCCCTTTGTTGAGAGGCTCATACTTTAGATTCAGAGCATCGACCGCCTATTTGGGCATGACCATAGTGTTGGCCCTAGAATCGATCATATTATTGTGCAAAAGCTTATCTCTTATGATAAGCATCAAAAAGAAGGGGGTGGGATTTAGCTTACTTACCTCTTTTATGTTCACTTTATCTATTGTGTTCACATATTTCGTAGCTCTCGAGGGTTGGGGGTCACATGCGGGCCTTTTTCCTCTGTCATGTGGCGAGGTTGTGTCCACCGACAAAAATCATTCTTCATTTTTCAATGCCTCTTGGAGCAAGATCTCCTACTCCGATATGGATAGGACTGAAACATAGAAAATTTGGATCTTCTAAATGGAGATCACTAATACTCTATTTTCCATTCAAATATGAGCAATATTGGGAACATATCTAAATTATAACCATACATATAATCAAAACCCATATTTTTTAGAGGTAAGAATAATGTGTACCAGTCACCAAAGCTTCTTTTTCAAATCTTTCTCTTCATAAATCTTCAACCTAAAACCTACAAATCACACATCATAGAGAAGAAAATGTTGATTGTTAGGGCATAGGGGTTTGCCTTGGTCAAAACCCATTTTAGTAATCAAACTTGATAATGAATTGAAACATGTAATTGAAGGAATGACAAGTGAACATAACAATGTCACAACTTACCATACCAATATTGAAACCTTGGAATGAAATCAACATGTAGAAATCTCCATGGATGCGATTCTTGATCATGAATAGATATCTTGAAATACTTGAAGTGATATTGAATACTACATCAACATGATTCCTCTATCAACATGCATGACTTCAACATGATAATGGATTCTTGATTTCTACAATAAGAATTTGATAATCTTCCCTTGAATGCCTTGATAATGCTCTTGAATATTCTCTCTTGATCTAGAGTGCTTAGTGTGTAAGATCGCCTTCTTGGTGTGTGATCATCTTCTTGTTGTGTGATCCTCTTCTTGTTGTGTGTTCCTCTTCTTGTTGTGTGTTTTTAAATGAGAATGAAAGGTATCCTTTTATAGAGGAGAGTTAAGTGAGTGGCTAGAATAAGGATCACGATCAAGGGCCAATATTAAATTAGAAAATAATTTAATCAAGGGTGGAAGTTAATTAAGAGATGAAAGACATGGATCAAGGAGCTAAAGTTAAATTAAAAGGTATTTAATTTTAGTGGCCAACATAGGTTAAATAAATAAAATATTGATTTTATTTATTTAAAAAGAAAGAGGGTATGTGTAGGATCATGATGGGCCAAAAAGTGGTGATATGATGGGTATGTGGCTAATGACTTTTTTTTTAACCCAAAATTGATGAAATGAAAAATGATTTTTAAGGGAGATTCTCAGCTTTCCACCAATATAAATTATCATTTACTTTGAATTTAATAAATAATAATTATTCATTTTCTATTTGAATTACGACTAAAGTCCTAATTGATAGGCTATAACTTTCAAATGGTATCACATTTTTTGAATCTGAAACATGCATCACACTCTATGCTCCGCATACTATAGGATTTAAAAAAATTGAATTTCATGAAGTTTTGACCAAGTTAAGTTGGTCAAACATACGAGTTTTTATATTTTTTAAAAGTTGTAATAAAAAATTCATAATTAATTATTTACTTGGAAAAAAATTACAAAAAATATGCATCACATCAGGATATGAGTCCTCTACTTATATCTAAAATATTATAAAAAAATATTATCATTTTATTATGGTTAGGGTGGTTAACAAACACCTACTTCTTATTTTTTCCCTAAAATTTAAGTACTATTGCATTGAAATTTCAAATTTTCACCAAATAGATTTTAAAAAAAGAAAACCTAGTAGTTTAGAAACTACATTCAATTTGCTACATATTCTATTCTTACATATTTTTGAAATAATATAGATAACTTATTCAAATTTTTACGTCAAGTTGCCTAACTCGACAACAAATAATTAGATAATTAAATCATTAAAAACAATTATTTAATTATATAGGAAAGGTGGAGTGTTAAACATTAAATAATTAAAAATAATTATTTAATGGAGAGGGAAAGGATAATTAAATAATTAAAATAATTAAAATAATTATTTAATTGGGGAGCTGAAGGAAGGGTAAATAATTAAATAAATATAACATTTATTTAATTATAGAGAGAAAAGGCTAATGAATAATTAAATAATTGAAATAATTATTTAATTATAGAATAAGAGGGAAAAACCAACTTTTGAATTAAAATAATATTTAATCAAAAGTGGGGGAATAGGAAAAATATTAAATAATTAAAAAATATTTAATATTGGAGGGAAAGTGACAAATAATTAAATAAATAAGATTTATTTAATTATAGAAGAAAAGGGTAATGAATAATTAAATAATTGAAAATAATTATTTAATTATAGAAGGAAAATAAAATAATTAAAATAAGAATTTATTTAATTATAGAGGAAAAGGGGCTTATTTAGTGACATAATTAAATAAATGAAATTTATTTAATTAATCAAGGGAAGAATAAAGAGAAAAAAATGAATTAATTAAATAATTAAAAATTATTTAATTAATAAAAGATTGGGCTTGTAGATGCAAAATAGGACCATTTAAGGCATAAAGAAGCATAAATTTAAATAAGGCGGGCCCAAACAAGTGTGAAAATGTAAAGGGATACATTTTTCTACACTACATTTAGCCCCCACTTTAGTGAGAGGATGAACTTTCTTCAAAATCGCACTAAAGTAGACATTCAAGAATCTTATGTATGCAACAATAAAAAAGATTCACAATACAACATCAAAGACAAGCCTCAACAATAATATCAACTGATTTTCTTGGGCTGGATCAAGCCTTAACCATCATTAAAGCATGCTCACTCTGGGGCCACAAACCTTTAGGTTATTCACGGGGCGAGTATCCCAACAAAAACAAAAACAAACACAAAATGCACTCAGTCTGGGGCCACATACATTTAGGTTGTTTGTGGGGTGAGTATCCCAACAAAAACAAAAACCAGCACAAAATGCACTCACTCTGGGGCCACAAACATTTAGGTTGTCCATGGGGTGAGTATCCAAAAAGGTGGCAGATCAACCTTCAATAGGTTGCCCAACGTGTTGTGGACCAGGTTTAGGATTTTTTTCCAAGAATGCTTGCAAGTGACTTATGATGTACAAAATGCACGCTCACAAGGGCTAGTGAAGCTAGTTATCCACTAGGTGATCCCTCCAAGAGACCATACCAAAGCCATACCTCCAATGACTTTGATAAGGTACAAAATGCATGCTCATAAGGGCTAGTGAAGCTAGTTGTTCACTAGGTGAACCCCAAGAAACCATATCAAATCCATACCTCCTTGACTTTAATAAGGTACAAAAAGAAAATGCATGCTCACAAGGGCTAGTGAAGCTAGTTGTTCACTAGGTGAGCCCAAAGAAACCATATCAAAGCCATACCTCCATGACTTTAATAAGGTACAAAAAGAAAATGCAACAGGAAAGAGGGATGTTTGAAGGGATTTTTCTTAGTTCATGCAAGGTATCATCTTAGGGAACATTGTGCTTGACATCTCCAAGAGAGGAAAAATGCAAGGTCTCATCTTAGGGAACATTGGGCTTAATGTCTCCAAGAGAGGAAAAATGCAAGGTCTTGTCTTAGGAAACATTGTGCTTAATGTTTCCAAGAGAGGACAAGTCAAAGAAATATCATGCTCTTAGAGGAAATCAAACCCAATGACACCACCAAGAAGGGAACACATCATAGGAAGAAATAAAATTGCACAATGAAACATGAGTATCAATGTATGTCCCCACTTTAAAGTGGTTTTACATCATTACTGTGAGAAATTTCTTTAAAGTAGAAGAAGACATGAGAGTTTACTCGAAAAGTCCTATGCCAAGTCATATGTTTCCAATAAGCTACGTCATGCAATAGGATGGAAGGGTTGCCCCCAAAAATACAATGCTAAAGGTAACTCAATATGTCACATGTGAGCCAACTTAAGGCATGTTGTCCACATCCCAAGCTTGCTCTTACATATACATGGAAGGCGGTCAACTAGCCAAAAGAGGCAATGACAAGTGACTTATGAGGACAAGGCTACCTAACCCCTTGCCCCCACTTAGTTCAAGACAAGGATGAACCGAAATAATTGATGAGATGAATGCTAGAGTAAAAATTTGTATCAATTAGAGGAACTAGTTGCCCCCACATAAGGAAGAGTACCAAACTCCTTAAGATGTTGGATTTTACTACTCAAAGACTTAAATTCCTTAGTAGAATGACCATGAACTCTATGATATCCACAAAATGAAGTTCTATAGTAGAATTTATTTCGTGTTCTTGGAGGGAGAGATGTAAAACGATCTTGGAGGAGTCTCAACAAGATACTTTCTTGATCAAAAGTAGAGGATGCTTCATTATTTTGCAGCAAAGATATCTCTTGCTTAGTATTAGTTGTCATACCTACGTGCAAGACTCTTTAGATTGCAATATTTTGTACTCTCCTTTAAAGGAGAGTGCAAAATCTATCAATTTTGAATCATAAGTGTTTTGCATGATGAAATTGTGTTAAGTGAGGACTTCTCTATTTATTTCAAAGGATAACAATCAAAACCACTAGTGTCTATCAATTCAGGATGCACTAATGTTAAATTTGGCTTAGAGGAAACTTTTGTAATAGTGTTGATATTGAGTGAAGGCTTGTTTGTTTCTTTTGAGGGGAAATAACCAAGACCACTAGTAAGAGAGTTTTTAGGAGAGAATCAAACAAGATGTTGATCACATTACATGAATAGGTTTTGTAGAGTAACTTCATCACAAGGAGGGGAGGCATCAAGAGAAGGAAAAGCATCACATAATAGTTTTTCAATGATTAGATCCTTTTCCTCAATTATCTATTCTTGAATGGGGAAAAATTAGGAAAGGGAGCAAGAAGATTCTCATGAATTTCAATGCATAGTTCTTCTAATCCCCAAATATATTCTTCACAAGTAGGAGAGACATTAGGAGAAGAACAAGTATGATTATCATGATTATCTGTGATTACATCCCTTTGTCCAATAATTTCTTCCAAAATAGGGGAAGAAAAATAAATAGGATTGTCATAGGTCTTAAAGATTTGATTATATAATGCCAACATATCCTCCTCACAAATAATGTGATTGTCATGATTGCTCACAAAAAAATTCTCGAAAATAGGGGAGGAGTTTGGAGATGAATGTAGACTAGGTAGAGTGATGTTAAGAAATGTGTCTATGATCTCATTCTCTTGTGCCATAATATCTTCCAAATTAGGAGAGGTTATAGAAGAGGAGCTTTCAACATTGTCATGATTCTCAATAGGTGTATCTTATAGCACCAAAATATCTTCATCACATGTAGGAGAGATATTGGGAGAAGAGGATCTATGATTATCATGATTGTCTATCCTTTCATCTTCTTCTATCACTTCATTCCCACAAATAGAAGAGATATTAGAGGGTGTGGAACTATGGAGTGTGTCAACATTGTCATTCTCTTGCACTAAGAGACTCTCATAACTAGGAAAGATATTGAAAGGATGGCTATTATGTTTGTTAATGAGCTTTTTCTTAGCATACTTGGAAAGGAAAGATACTAACATTGTGTAACAATTGATCTACCCAACTTACGCAATGTTTCAAATGACTACCCTTAAATGGATGTTTAGAGCCCAACACTTAAAACATGAATAAAATGATGCAAACAAGATGCAATTTTGAATGCAATTTTCTAATATTAAGTGAATGAAAAATGACTCTAAATACAATTATGATGAATAGCAATGCAATTTTTCTATTTATTTTAGATGATACAAAGATGCAAAAATGCAACCTATATGCACTTTCATTAATGCAAGATTTAGGAACCCTAGATGCAATTTCACTAATGCAAATGCAACACAAAAATGAATGGCATCCTAGATCTAGGGACTTAATGAACTCCAAATCAATAAAATGAATGTCCAAAATGTCAGGTTCACCAAAATGAAATATAGACAATTTGGATCTTCTAAATAGAGATCACTAATTCTCTATTTTCTATGTGTATGAAAAATGTATCAGTTATAAAGGAATTCAAACACATTAATAAGACATTATATCAAGAAAACTGAAAAGGAAAATAGAATGAACAAACTGTTACTGCAGCTTCCCCGAACTTGTCTTATTTCTCTCTAACTCTAGCGTTTTGTTGTTTCCAATTACTCTTAGATTCAGCAGATCAAGCTCAACAAAATGGACAACTGAAGAACGAGATGTAAATAAAAATGCATATTATGCTCAATGCAAGACTATGCTAAGATGAAAATATTGATGTGATGCTAAAAGGATGTGAGTGCATAAGCTAACTGTGCATATGCTTGTGTGTTCGTCGTGTGTATGCGTGTAACCAAAGCTTGGATTTGCACCAGCATTTATAGAGCCTTTGAAAGGATTTGATTGGCTGATTTGATTAACGGCCTAGATTAAGCTTGTTAGAATGGACGGTGAAAGATTTTCGTAAGTTTGAGAGGGAGATAGAAGGTTTCCCTTTTCCTTCAATTTTCGTCATTGAGATCCAAAGGGAATTTGTCGTTTTGAAGAATGAGTTAAAATGAGTTTATAATTAAATAAAATAAATTTATTTAATTATAAGTGAAGATGGATATAGAAACTTGCATAATTAAATAAATTATATTTAATTATGTTTTAGAAGTGGATTTAGAGTGTAATTAAATATTTTAAAAATATTTAATTATTTGTGGAGTGAGAAGAAAATATTAAATTAAATATTTAATATTTAATTTAATTATGGGATGAAGAGAATATTCCATATTTGAATTTAAATATTCAACTTTTAGAATAATATGATAATCAATATAAATAAATTATGAAAATTTATTTAATTTAATTAAGCGGAATGTGGAAGGTGGTAATTAATTAAATAAAGTTATTTATTTAATTAATATAGAAGAATCATAAGAATGAACATTATAAATAAATAATTAAATTTATTTATATGTAGATGACTTTAGGAGAATTAATTAAATAATTTATATTTAATTAGTTAACAAGCTTAATCATGACCATTTTTAGAGGTATACATTTTCCATTCAAATATGATCAATATGGGGTACATATCTAAATTCTAACCATACATACAATCAAAAACCAAATTTTTGAGAGGTAAGAATGATGTGTACCAGTCACCAAAGCTTCATTTTCAAATCTTGCTCTTCATAAATTTTCAACCTAAAACCTGCAAATCACACATCATAAAGAAGAAAATGTTGATTGTTAGGGGATAGGGGTTTGCTTTGGCCAAATCCCGTTTTAGTAATCAAACTTGATAATGAATTGAAACATGTAATTGAAGGAATGACAAGTGAACATAACAATGTCACAACTTACTTACCATACCAATATTGAAACCTTGGAATGAAATCAACATGTAGAAATCTCCATGGATGCGATTCTTGATCATGAAGATGATATCTTGAAATAATTGAAGTGATCTTGAATGCTACATCAACATGATTCCTCTATCAACATGCATACCTTCAACATGATAATGGATCCTTGATTGCTGCAATAAGACTTTGATAATCTTCCCTTGAATTCCTTGCTAATGCTCTTGAAGATGCTCTCTTGATCTAGAGTGCTTAGTGTGTAAGATCACCTTCTTGGTGTGTGTGATCATCTTCTTGTTGTGTGATCCTCTTCTTGTTGTGTGTTCATCTTCTTGTTGTGTGTTTTTAAATGAGAATGAAAGGTCTCCTTTTATAGAGGAGAGTTAAGTGTGGTTAGAATAAGGATCACGATAAAGGGCCAAGATTAAATTAGAAAATAATTTAATCAAGGGTGGAGGTTAGTTGAGAGATGAAAGACATGGATCAAGGAGCTAAAATTAAATTAAAAGGTATTTAATTTTAGTGGTCAACATAGGAGAAATAAATAAAATATTGATTTTATTTATTTAAAAAGAAAGATGAGAACAAATAATTAGATAATTAAATAATTAAAAATAATTATTTAATGGAGAGGGAAAGGATAATTAAATAATTAAAATAACTATTTAATTGGGGAGATGAAGGAAGGATAAATAATTAAATAAATATAACATTTATTTAATTATAGAGAGAAAAGGCTAATGAATAATTAAATAATTGAAATAATTATTTAATTATAGAAGAGGGAAAAGATAACTTTTTGAATTAAAATAATATTTAATTCAAAAGTGGGGAAAAGGATAAAATATTAAATAATTAAAAATAATTATTTAATATTGGAGGGAAAGTGGGAAATAATTAAATAAATAAGATTTATTTAATTGTAGAAGAAAAAATGAAAATTCCAGGAAGGCTGAGTGATGGTGTGTAGGCGAGCTCCAAAGTTGTGCGGCTTGCATGGTCTACGGTAAGGTTTCATTCTTGTGTTGTGACCATTCCTAGCTTGTTCTTCCTTTTGTTGTGCTGGTGGAATCTTTGGGGGCAACGTTTGGGGGCTTTTTTGTGTTTGTGGTTACGTGGGGGTGCAGCTTGGGTCGGCGAGCATTTTATCTTTTTCCTGTTGTTTTTTGTTCCACTTTCCTGTATTTGGTGGTATTTTGTGTTCTTCATTTTACGGTGTGGAGTCCTTCTGGTGAGCATGGATTCCCATAAGCATTCGCTATCTTTTCAAGTCTTGAGTGGGAATGCCCCATCTTCGTCTGTGCATGACAATGCTATGGAATTTTTGAATAACTTTCAAAATGGAAGGAAAAAGCAAGTGATTGGAGGTCCACATATTTCCAAATCTAGTGGGTGCTTGGAAAGGAGCCTTGATCGCTTGGTGCTGGTGACTCAACTAGCTTCCATTGAGAAGATATTAATTATTTGGCGAATCATGCATTAATTTGTAAGTTCATGGGGATTCGAGTTTCTCTCCCCTTTTTGGATTCTTGGGCTCAATGTACTTGGGACCCTGAAGGTGAGATGGACATTATGATGGTGGCTAACAACTATTTTATGGTGGTTTTTAGTTGTATGGCTGACCGAAATAAGCCTTTTGAAGGTGGTTCGTACTTCTATAACTAGGTGGGATTGTTTATTAAACCTTGGCATGTTGGTTTCAACCCTTCAAAGGAACTTTCGTCCCGTATTCCTGTTTGGGTTCATTTTCCCTAATTCCCACTAGAATTTTGGAGGAATGATATCTTTCATTCCATTGCTTTGCTGCTTGGTAAACCAGTAGGCCCCTCTCAACAAACATTGGATAAGAAGGTAATTTCTTATGCATGTATTTGCATTGAGATTGATTTGAATAACCCTTTGCCAGATTCTCTTGAGATTCACCTTGGTTCCTCTTCCTGGATCCAACAACTGGATTACGAATCTCTTCCTTTTTTATGTCAAATTTGTCATGAATATGGCCATTTGTAGAAAAAATTTCCTAGGGTTCGATCTTCAGGGTCTCCTTAGGTCCAACCGTCTCGTCAGCCCCCCAAGGTGGATAAGGGGAAAGCTCTGGTTGTAGGTCCTACTCCTGACAATGAGGATTTTGTTCCAGTTAAACCTCGTAATCAATGAAGGGGTTGAAAATAACTTTCAAGGATAGGAAAATAGATGAGCTCTTCAACCTTTTTGATGTCCTAAATGGTTTGGATCAACAAGAAGTGAATCCTGGTATGTTGAATCTAGTGCCAAAAGCAATGGAGGGGGACCTTGAGGATGCTAGTGTTGTAGAGGCTTAGGTGGCGTAGGAGATCGATATGGTTGATGCTAGTGTGGATGCAAATCTTGTTTCTGGTACCCATATTGCACCGACTGATGTAATGGATCTGGTTAATGCTAAGGAATAGGTTTTGGATGGTAATGCTCCTTTTTTATTGGTTGTTTTGGAGCTTGGACAAGGGAATAAAACCTCCTCTCTTAGTATACTTCAAAATAGTCTTAAGAAGGGGGCTATGGAGAAGCCTTTCAAGGATGGGAGGAAGAAGGATATGGAGAAAATAAAATTAATGGGTGATCCACTCGTGGAATTGGGGTTGGTGAAGACTATCAACTCTAAAAAATGATCATTCTTTTTTGGAATGTAAGGGGCTTGAACAATGGCCCTAGACAAAAAGTTGTTCAAGATTTGGTTAAAGCTCATGTACCTGATATTTTATTTATTTAGGAAACCAAGTTGTCAGTGGAATGCATGGGTAACTTGGCTTCCAAGATCTGGTGGCGAAGTCAATGCTAGTGTATTGGTGCTCATGGCAGTGTTGGGGAATTAGCTTGCTTCTGGAACCCTTTAAAGGTTTCTCCTCTTTGGTGGTTTTCTAGCAGGTCTTCTATTTTATGGTTACTTCTTGCCAAGAGACTAGAGAGATCATTTTTCTCTCTAATGTTTATGCCCCGACTGACTTTCTTGGTAAGTCTCTTCTCTAATCTCATATTCAACACATTCAATCTATTGTTCCTTTTCATCCTTGGATTTTAGCTGGAGATTTTAATGCTATTCTCAATCTGGAAGAGAAAAGGGGTGGGTTGCAAAGGTTGGAGCCTTCATCCTTCCTCATTAGAGACAGTGTTTCTAGTCTTAATATTGTAGATGTGAGGCCTAGTAATGGCCTTTTTACCTGGAGTAATAAGAGACGTGGCAAGGATTCAATCTCTGAAAGATTGGATAGGTTTTTGGTTTCTTGTTTTTGGATAGGCAGTAACTGGAGTACAAGCTCTGATATTTTGGATTGGCGGGGATTAGATCATTGGCCAATTAAATTCTTAGCTTCTCTTGGTTGAGTCCCCAAGAATCCTTCCTTTAATTTTTAGCTTATGTGGTTGCATGACCCCCAACTTCAGGACTTAACGCTTGAGTGGGGGCCCCGAGGTAAACTGGCATATGGCACTGCTATGTATTCTTTTGTCAAACAACTGTAATTTGTTAAGATTCAACCTAAAAGGTGGAATAGGAAAAGCTTTGGTAATTTATTTCGAGCCAAGTAGGAGGCTCAATATCGTCTGGATGCTATTACCCATGAGATAAGAGATTCTGGTCTCTCAGATGAGCTTGTTAAGGAGATGCCTTTGCCACAGACTTTGGAGGAATGGGAGCTTAGAGAGGAAATTTTCTAGAAGCAAAAGGCTAGAGTTGAATGGCTTCAGGAAGGAGATAGAAACACTGCTTTCTTTTATAATTCTATCAAGGCCCGTAGGCATGGGAATTTGATTTCTTCTCTTGTGTCTTCCAGAGGTGTCTAGTTGGATTCTTTTGGGAGATTTCTAGAGAGGCAAGGCAATATTTTGCAACTTTGTTCACTGAGGACTCCCCTCAAGCAGTCAATGAGGAGAGTCGTATTCTTGGTTGTATTCCTCCTCTTTTGTTTTCTGAAATGAATGAGAGCCTTATGAGGCCCATCTCTCTTGATGAATTGGAGGGTGTTATTTTCCAGATGAAGGGTAAAGTGCCAAGCCCTGACAGTTTTCCTATTGAATTCTTTCAAAAAAATTGGGAGATTATAAAACTAGATCTTCTTGAGGTGGTTCTTGAATCTCAGAGAAGTAAGCAGATGTTGAAAGCTATGAATGCTACCTTTCTTGCTCTAATCCCAAAATGTGAAGGAGCTAATAGGATGAATTTTTTCAGACCAATTGCTTTGTGCAATGTGGTCTATAAGATTTTTTCTAAGCTTATTGCAGAGAGGCTAAAAGTTTTGATCAGCAGGCTCATCTCTAATGAACAAGGAGGTTTTGTGGTGGATAGAAAGATTTTGGATAGTGTGGTTATTGTTGTGGAGACCATTCATTCTATGTTTGTTTCTAAGGTAAATGCTATGTTCATTAAGCTTGATATGGCTAAAGCATATGATAGAGTTAAATGGTCTTTTCTTTAGAAATTGTTGTATGCCTTTGGTTTTGCCGAGGATTGGGTTTCTTGCGTTATGAGCTATGTTACCTCCACTTCCTTTTTTTTCATTGTCAATGGAGAACTGACTACCTTATTTGGTTCCTCTAGAGATCTTCGGCAAGGTGATCCTTTGTCACCTTATTTGTTTATTCTTATGGTTGAGGTCTTGTGGTGTGATATTAAACACCATGTTTCTAATGGGATTATTTAGGGTTGGAGTTGGGGTAATGGTGTTCCTCCTTAGTCTCATTTAAAGTTTTTGGATTATGTGGCTTTGATGGGTGTGGCTAAGATTAGGGAGGAAACTAACTTCCATCGGGTTTTGGATATTTATCTCAAGCCTTTAGGGCAACAAATTAATGAAGGTAAATCTTCCATCTTCTTCCTTAATACCCATTTTCTTATCCAACAATGGATTGCTCACATTTTCAGATTCCAGATTGGTTTGCTCCCTATGGTTTATCTTGGGGTTCCCTTATCTGTTGGCTCCCTTCCAAGGGCAACCTGGGAAGGCATTCTTGATAAATTTTGGTCGAGGGTGAATCATTAGACTCATAGATGGTTGTCCTTTATTGGGAGGGTGTTGCTCCTAAAATCTGTGATCTAGGACCTTCCCTATTATAGATGCATGCTTCAAGTGGCTCCTAGGAGTTTTATTAAGGATTTGTATTCTCTCTCTAGGTAATTTTTATGGGTAGGTAGTTTGGCTTCTTCAAAATGGATTTTGATTAGGTGGGAGTCTGTTTGTAGACTGAAACAAGATGGGGGCCTCGACTTGAGACAAGCTAGTCTGGTTGGTCAGGCAATGGCTACCAAGTTGTATTGGAGATGGTGCAATAATCAGGATTAGTTTTGGGATAGAATTCTTTCTACCAAGTATCTAAGGAGGGTGGCAAAGGATGAGGTCCCTTGGATTGCTTTGGTGGGAAAAGGCTCTATCATTTGGGATACTCTCAAGAAGGGCACCAATTTTATTAAGAAAGGTTTATTTTGGATTTAGGGGTTTTGAGGCCCTCTTTTAGCATGATTCCTGGGATGGTTTTCCTCCTATTTTGTCCATGTACCATCATTTTTAGGGTCTTTGTCATCTTTTCCTAGAAGTTGACTGGTCTTAGGTGGTGGATTTCAAGCATTATGTTTGATTGGGGCAGGTGGAAGTCTCCAGATGGAAGGAACCTATGGAGTGGCGATTGGTGGTTCTATGGAGGATCTTGTTGAGTTAAGGAAGATTTTAGAGGAGAGAGTTTGTAGTTCAATGGGGCTAATGATATATTGGCTTAGGGCCCTGACCCCAAGACGGTTTATTTGGTTACTTCAGGATATTAGGAGTTGTACCTTCAAAAGTATGGTGGAGGGGAAGTCAATTGGTGGAAGCCTGTGTGGAATAAATTCTCATGGCCCAAATGTAATTGCTTCTTATGGATTCTTGCTTGGAAGTGATGCCTTACATGGGATAATCAAAAATGAGGATTTCAAGGTCCATCTATTTGTGTTTTATGCGGTAATAGTGAAGAAGACTATTCTCACTTATTTTCTCAATGTTCTTTTGCTATAGACATTTGGCATCTTTGGTGGGGTTATTGGAAGAAATTTTTTGTTCATGCTACCTCCTTGGTTGAGTTCTGGAGAAGTTTGGGTAGGCCTCCTGTACATGCCTCCTTTCTTCAAATTGTGTGGTACATTGGCTCATCCTTCATTTTATGGCAGATTTGGCTTGAAAGGAACCAAAGGATTTTTAGGGGATGTAAGTTGGTGATTCAACAAGTATGCCAGAGGATTGTTGGCATGGTTCAGGAGACTGTGATTGCAAAGTGTGAAGTGTCTTTTCCTTTGGATAAAGCAGATGAGGATCTTATTTAGAGATTGGGTCTTAATGGCATTAGGCAAGGGTACACTTGTGGTAGGAGAAAATGTAATCTTTGCAAAAAGACTTAGCGAGAGGGCCAGTGGCTTCCCCCTCCTACTGGTGTTCTAAAAATAAATACTAATGGCTCTTCATGGGGTAATCTTGGGAATGTTGATCTTGGTGGAGTTGGAAGAGATATGGCAAGTAATGTCATCTTCTTTTTCTCTATCTATAAAGGGAAGAAAAGTAACAATTTTATGGAAGGATTGGCTATTCTTTATGCTATTGAGTGATCTTCTGCTCTTGGGTGACAATGGATTATTTATGAGTCGGATTCTCAAATCTTGATCAATTTATTGTTCAATCAAGAGTTGGATGGTGTTAATTGACATCTTTCCTCAGTGGTTAGGCAAATTCTTAGTTTTTCTTCCATGTTTGAGGTTATTTCCTTTATCCACATTCCACGAGAGTGGAATAGTGTGGTAGATTGTCTAGTGAAATGGGCATCTGAGAATGACAAGGGTTGGCAGGTGGAAGATTGGGAGCATTTATCCCAAGAGTATTCTGATGTTCTTGTTGGGTTGATTGTTGCAGATAAGAGAGAGTAATGGTTTTGTTCTGGTTTGCTTGGGTGTGGCTACTTTGGAGTTTTTCCTTTATGCTAGGTGGTTTGCCTGGAGTCTTGTGACTCTTTCTTTGTAATCCTTTCTTTGGTTCAATAAATTTTTACCCTCTTTTATTAAAAAAAAATTATAGAAGAAAAAGCTAATGAATAATTAAATAATTTAAAATAATTATTTAATTATAGAAGAAGAGGGAAAAGCCAACTTTTGAATTAAAATAATATTTAATTCAAAAGTGGGGGAAAAGGACAAAATATTAAATAATTAAAAATAATTATTTAATATTGGAGGGAAAGTGGGAAATAATTAAATAAATAAGATTTATTTAATTATAGAAGAAAATGGTAATGAATAATTAAATAATTATTTAATTATAGAAGGAAAAATAATAATTAAAATAAGAATTTATTTAATTATAGAGGAAATGGGGCTTATTTAGTGACGTAATTAAATAAATGAAATTTATTTAATTAATCAAGGGAAGAATAAAGAGAAAAAAATTAATTAATTAATAATTAAAAATTATTTAATTAATAAAGGATTGGGCTTATGGATGCAAAATAGGACCATTTAAGGCATAAAGAAGCATAAATTTAAATAAGGCGGGCCCAAACAAGTGTGAAAATGTAAAGGGATACATTTTTCTACACTACAAGGATGTCCCACAAGGATACGTTAATGGGTGCCTTCTTAACTTGTTCTACCACATTAAGCATTTTGGTTTGTGGAGCCTTAGGTATAAATGGTGGAGCTTCCTTTACCTTAGGGGAAGGTCAGTTTGTTGTTGGCAGGTTCGGGACCTTATCCATATCTTTTGGTGGAATTGATTGAGATGGTGACTGCTGAGTTAGTCATATCTATGGAACTTATTGTACCTATGGCTGTGGTTATTGTGGTTGTGGCCACTGGGGAACTTGGTGCACATATTCCTCGATAATTCTCCTTTTCGATTTGGTATTGTAACCCGATTGTACTTGCAAGGTGTTGGTTGTTGAGGCATCATTTGCGAATACCAAATCTTCCTCCATCCAAGAGAAAAGTGCTTGGTCAAGGGGGATGTCCAATTCTTGTTCCAAAGACATAACTTGTGTTCGCACACTGAATCAGACATTCTTCATTCTAGGAGACTGATAGTCCTTAGTATTCAAATGGCTTCTCTGTTTTTCTATCTTCTACTAAATATTTCCTCTTGGACAGTTTCGAGGCATATGGTGATCGCTACATGGGAAGCACCATGTGTTCTCATCTTCTTCCAGGTTGTTTTGGCCTAGGACCAGGTCTTTGTTTGGGCTATTCTTGACGGTTTGGAGTGGCATGGTAATTGAGACTATCTGTCCCATAGATGTCTGATGCTGATTGCCCCCTCTTGGAGCTCCCTGCTAGTTGTCATGCTGGTAAGGTGGCCTCCCTCCCTGATAATTTTTCTTGGGGGGCTTTGGAGGTGCTGATTGTTGATGCCAAATAATGACTAGCTCGTTGGAGAAGGTTCTCATTAGACTCATCATATCGTTGACATCTTCTTCCAATGAAGAGGAGCCTGACTTGTTGGGTTGTGCTCTTGAGTACACATACCTTGATGGTGGTGGTACAGTCTATGTGTTGGGGAGCGAGGCAGAGGTACTGGGAATAACCTCCTCTTGGGGTCCGCTAGAGATTTCTACGAACATGGGCATTGGTGGCCATGGTGGAAGCTTTTCAACATCTATTAGACTATTCTCTGCCTGCACATCCAAATCATATGCGTTGGGCAAGGTGTCCCCTCCTAGTGACTATACCATGACTATGATGTTTGAATTGAAAGCCTTCAAATAGGACATGAATAGTTTTCGAAGGCCTAGCTATCATAGGGATCCTCTGCCAAGTTTTATGGAACTTGGTGTTGAAGTCGATCATGGCCTCCTGCAGGGTTCTCTTGATTGTGATCAATTTCTATAATAAATAAAAGCAGTGTCCTTGCTCCGAGAAGTAGTTGAAAATATTTTCTCCAAGTTCATCCCAAGAGCAGATGGAACCAGAGGTCATGGACCTATACTAGTCTTGAGCCTTCCCTTTGAAATATGCATCTAACAATCTAAGGGCCACATTTTTCTCTGTGATGTTATGAATCTTGCAAACCTTTGCTATGTCTTGGAGGTGCTTGGAGGGGGTCTTAAAATCCTCCCTAGTGAACTTCATAATTTTTTTGAGTGCATTGGTAGGTATAGCAAGCCACACATCTAGAGGTGTAGGTGGGACTAGTGGGCTGCCACTATCCCAGGTTACAAAATTTCTAGGGGAAAGAGCACCTAGGTGAGCCATTGAAAACAAAATCCTATGGATGGTGTAGATGGGGATTCTAATTTGAAAGGTTTGGCCACCTGGAGGGGTAGATAAAGTTTTGAACTCCGGGTTGACACTTCTTACCCTATTACTTCAGACTGAGGATACAAAACCTGTGATTCACCTTCTTCTAAAGGTCGAAGTGGGTAACTAAGAATACTCAAAATTTCCTCTAGAGGATGCTCTGGTTTGGACTCTAGGCATGAGATTACCAACTTCTCTTGTTATCCTGGTTTAGAAAATGCCTCTACAAGGTTGACTACAAGACGCTATGAAAAACTCGGGTCTCACCGAGTGTTCCAGAAAAAGAACTGTTGATCATAAAAGCTTGCGCTTCTCTTAACAAACTTATGAGAAATTCAATGAGTGGGGGACCAAATTGCGCCTCACTGAATAACCTCTAGGATTTTTATAGAATTTGACTCTTATTTGTGCTTGGGAAAAGAGGAAAGAGAAATACATTAGTAAAATCAAAAGGTGGTGATACGCCAAAGGTTTTACAACGTTTTAAATCTTATCAGCTTCTTACTCTTGATAAAATGGACACAGAATGTTACAAAACCCTCATTGTTGGGAAGAGAAAAAAAAACCAAGGCCCGAAGGAGCACAATCCACCCATTCAAGTCTTCCCACAAGAACCACCCATTAAGGTCTAACAGAAGTAAGAAATTTAGTACTAATAGAAATATTTTGAATCTTTACAGAACTCCTTTGCTCATACAACATAATATGAATTTAAGCTTAATCTCCACAAAAAATGAAAGAGGGCAATGAACATGATTCAATTTCTTAAAGATAACATCAACCATAAAAGCTAATGACATGTAAAGCAATCACAAAGACTATATCAGCAAGACTTGACACAGAGCATTCAACATGCATGGAATAGGAGAAGGAAATTGGTGACAAAGGCTATAAATGCAAAATCCTAAAGATTTATCCTTACTATTACTTGTTCTTGCAAAAATCACATGAAAGAAAAGTTTGGATGCCAATCTGATTAATAGTCTTAACAATTTAAACATGCCATAGAGTGAAAACAAAGCTCTACAAAAATCTTCCCTATTCCTCCCCTATTCTAAACCTCTAACAAATAGAAAACTCTATCCTAATAATAATTGATGATTCTATACCCCCATTGCAAGCCCCTTTATATAGCCAGAGGGATGAGTTGATGTTGCAGCTAATGGAGACAAACCCCAATAGGTGTCTTCATTAGATACAATACAATCCAATCTAGGATTTGATTAGATCACAACAATCTTCACTAGTAAGAAATGAGTTATTTCATTAATGGCTTTGGATGTTGTAGAAGATTTGTAAAGATATGTTGTCAGAGAAGGATCAAATCTCGTTATAGCCTGACAAAAATATGATCTGATCAACTACGAGGCAAATGATGTCACCCCAAAAGACCAACCCTGAAGACATGAGACCTATTGCGCTTTCTGACAAACTCTGCTAAAGGAATGATGCACTCGCGGGTGAAATAACTCATCCGACAAAATCGATGATGTGGTACACTAGTGGACAATCCCCAAATTTTTGAGAGCAACTTGGAGAAGATCCTCGCTATACCACCACGTGTCCCACTTCGAGCCTAGAAGGAAAGCGCTATAAGGAAAAGTTGTGCAACCACTATATTGTGCATGGCACACCTTTTGCGAAAGTAATCTTAGCGTTCGGGGCGTAGTGCCATCAAAATGCGAAAAAGAAGTAAGAGTCAAAAAGGAAGACTGCAGGGGCTGAAAACCAAAAGTAAATCACTTAAAGCAAAAAATGCTCCACAATAAAGAATGGGGAAGGTTTTCAAAGATTCAAAGCAAGACAATGTTTCTTCCAACACTTAAGGAGGTTTGACCAATAACTAAAGGTGGTTTTAAGCCTTTAATTTCCACTAGCCATGTCTCCTATATTCTCTATTTTAGTTAAGTTTGGAGAGGAGAACACATAGTTTAGAAAAATAGCATGATATAGCAGGAATCGAATGGTAAAAAAAGGAGAATTTATCAACTATTAAGATTTTGTAACTCAATTTTCTAAGTAATAACTTTGTAGTAAGCATGCACGTAGCTATACAACACCTTTTTTATAAATGAAATCCAGCATGTTCTTTGGATTTTCTAAAATGTGTGTTTTGTGTAAAATCATGAAGTGATCGATATGGTTTTGTGATGTTTTAATAAGTCCTCAATTTCATGTTTCACTTCAATACACCTTTATGCAGAAGCATGTATATTTAATGTAGGTTATAAGCTATGTTATCTATTTATACAACTTTTAACTATGAAAAACATGTGATTTCCTCTTGAGACTATTGGATATCAACTTTCCTATAAAGCACTAATGCATAAATATGACATAAGACCAAATTTGTGCATAAGTTTATCTTATTCATTAAAAAAATTGTGCGTGTTAAGCAATAGCACATAAGTTTATCTTGTTTCACAAACATTTGGTGCTATCACCTTTTAGTCATAGGTTTCATTTTATGTTTCCTTTCACGCCTTTTCTTAGCATGTAGCAATAAGGTAGGTTAGATTAGGTGAAGTTAGAAAGAGAACCAACTCTTTACCTGGAGGTTTGGCCTCAAATGGCAGGGTCCCACACCTTGAGGCCATCTCAATGTTTCATTGAATGGTTGAATTAAGTTCAATAAGGGTGCATGTTCAGATTGATAATAGTTTTTTCATGCTCGGTGGGGCTAGTTTGGTGATCCAAACATCATCCATTGAAAAAATTTGGTGTGTTTCTCAATGAATTTTTCCATACAAGGAAAATATCCTCAACACCATGGTGACTCTAAGTTTAAATCTATTGGTTCAAGAAGATTAAGCGCTGGTATGTTTAGTTTATAAATAAAAAATCTAATTGCTCTCTTTTTTAGAAGCATTTTTGAATAAATTTCTAGCTTGTGTGGATGCTTTAGCATGTCAAAATTTTATGGAGATATGTCTTTTCCCCTCCCTTTTATGAAAAAAAAAGCTGATTTTCCTCCTTATTAGTCATGTCAAACTGAAAACACTATCCCAAATAGCTTGGTTTCAATAAACTATCAACATTTTCCTAATTCTTACAATCCTCCCAGCCTGGTTGAACCCTGTGGACAACCTTCTTATGCATACAATCAGCCTTGTGAAATTCATTTTGCTCCAAATCAACATTGTTACCTTCCTATTCAGCCCTAAAATGCTAACAGTATAGAGATTGGTAACCTGAGCATTAAAAACATATTGTTGGAATTCAAGAAGCAACTGATTGAAATTGAGAGAGAAAGGGAATTTACCTTGCAACAAGAAGAGTTTTCTTTTCAAACTTACTACCATCTGTAGGAGGTGAGAGAAAAAAAGAGACATGAAGAAGAATACTTGTTTAAACAAATTTTGGCTAAGGGGCAGCTAAGCCAAGTGCTTTCTCAAGCACCTGAATACAAGGTTTGGTCAAATTTATTTGTGCCAAGTTTTAAGAAAGAGGAGTCATTTCAACCTTCAAGTCAACTTCCTCTTTCAATACAAAAGCCTAGACATGCATAAAATCAATCCATTATTCCTCATGAATAGCTCCCTCAAAAATTCAGTCATTTGTAAGAAACCCAACAAACCCATCAAATTCCCTTACCTTCTAAATATTATTTTCCTATCACCATTCGCCTTTGTAAAGATGGGCCCATTGTCTACCAAGATAGCTAGTTTAGTGAACAAGAAGAGGAGGTTTTGGGGGAAGAACAAGGAGAGTTTTTTGTTGTTGGTACACTTGCACATGAGGTGGAAGAGGAAAAATCTGACTTGTTGCAAGAGGTTGATGAGTGTGATCAGCTAGGATAGTAGGTTGAAGAGCCTGGTTTTTGGGATAACAAGATAAAAAGAAAGAAGGTGATGTAAATGAAGTTTTGATATTATTATTTGATGAACTTCCTTGCTTTGTTGATGAGAATGAAGAGAGTATGCCAATTCCAATTTCATCACAAGTCTTGGAACATATAGAAGATAAAAATGAGCATGAAAATATGTTGGTTTGTGAGGAGATAAATGAGGATAGCTTTGTTTTGCAAGATAGAGATAAAGTTGACACACACAAGGAGGAATCCTATGAGGTCAAAATCAGTCCTCTTATACATAAAAGCAAGGAAGAGGTTGAAGATCTTTTTTGGGATGATTTGGAGGCTTTTTTTTCAAGGTTAGATGACAAGTGAACACCTTTAGAAGAGAAAAATAATGAACAACAAGATTATAAGGCAAAAATATCTATGTTTTTTCCAAAAAAGTCATAAGAAATGGTCTTCACATGTAAACAGGATGATGATGAAGCATTGCACAAACATAAGACCAACAAGGAGAACTCAAAGTTTATCCTTTCAAGAGGATTTCCTATCAAACATATAATCAAAATGGAAGCCAACAAAACACCACAAGTAATGCTTGCACCCAAGCATGAAGTTGTAGCTAAACAAGAATGCATTTAGCCCACTTATTCATTTCAAACCAACAACATGTATGGTCAAATTCAAAGGGTGAGTGAGTATGTTTTTATTCTTCAAGAAGCATTGCAACTATTCATTGACTATAAATTTGTGTTTCACCTCCTCTTGGCTATCCATAAGCATGAAAACCATTGCAAACTAATGAGAAATGTAAGCTACTTCAAAGAACTAGTCAATGGTTTTGTTTGAGCAAGTCTTGTTGTTGGTTAGTGTAGGTTAGAATAGATTTTCATTCAAGTTAATAAGTGTTTATGCACATTGTTAGTTTGTCTTTTCTCCAAGTGTTGAAACATAGTTAGTTATTCTTGAAGGTGTTATCAATTGGTTGCCAAGTCTAGTATTCAGTTTGTTTTAGGTCTCCCTTGACTTCTATGCCCAATGGATATGCAAGGCTACTAGTCTTATGAGTTTTAGGAAGAAAAACATCTATGGAGGTCGTCAAAAGTGTTATCCTATTTTTTCCCTTCACCAAAATAGATAAAGATATCCTTTATCCTTGAAAATGTCTTCAAATTTGAAAAAGGTTCTCAAAAGGAATATTATTATTTTTTAAATCCTATAGGCTACATGGAAATAAAAAAAAATTGTGTCAATTCTCAAACCCAAAGTATGGTTAAGTTGAAAGCTTCGAGTTACAATTTAGGGTTTGGGATAACATGTTATAGATCTCCACTTCCATGTTGTAGAGTCCTTTTCAAGTAGGTGGATGTGTGCATGAAAGGATTCCTTAGTTGTTGAAGTAGGGTATGTGAAGAAAACTATCATTTTTCTCATAGATCAGCGTATTCATTTTCTCAAGCATTATATTTGTAAAAGGACACCTGTAGATTCTCATTTAAGGAGAGGTAACACCAAGTCGAGGTCTATATATGGTGTCATCAAGATCCACCATTAAAGTCTCATTAGAGATGATGAAATGGGACTTAGAAAATTTGTACAAAGTATCTTTCTTTGGCATATCTTACAAAAGAGGATGTGACTTGTCCTCATTTTGTTGTTGAACCACTTTATACATTGTGTAAATGAGTGATGATTTTACAAGATTGGACACACTGTCAATTTGATGTTCACACTTGTCTTGCTGCTAATCTAGATTTTACCTTTGGATTTGCCTTTGATTTCGCATGTAAAAGTAGTTGTACCTCTGCAGACCTTGATCATACCATTAAATACAACAATTTGGAGAATCATTATTGGTTAATAGTAGGAATCCAGATTCCAACAAATCAGAGCAATTTAACACTAGTCAAGCATATCAGAGACAAGATTCAAGTGTGAACCAGAATGAAGTAATAATAAATGAGATTTAAGATGAGAAGCCTAACGAAATTTATCTTATGCTAGAATGGGAGAGGCAGAAGAGGATGGCCCAATTGTCCAAGTGTGTTCGTTGCATGCTGCCACAAAAGGATCTAGAGAAATTTCAACCATGGAGGAGTGTGCTAAGATATTATCCTAGTTTAATAGAGAGACAAGCTCCATGCAATGAGATGTAGCTTCATGCCAAATGCTTAAGGATGTTGATATCATGAATGCAGATGTAAGAATTCTTTTGGTAGACCCAAGGTTGAAGTCATGCCCCAACATATGGCATGAGTGCATTATCCAACACTATTGGTACTCAAGCAGATCACCATCATCTAATGTTACCACAATGTCCTCTAAGTCTCCTGCTAGTTTAGATACCAAGAACTATTTGTTGAGTAGAGGAGTAGTTATTAGAGATATCATTGGGAATGTAAGACAAGATGAGAAGATGCAACGAGGTTATATGTAAAGGATTTTAACATTTTACATAGTTTGTTGATGCTTCTTAGCAGGATGGCCTCTTAATCCTTACTACTAGAATAGAGTTAGATGAAGGGGTCCAAAATTACTTGGTTAAGCAGAGGGGTTTGAAATATGTAGAAGCCGCATGGGAGAAAGATGCATACATTAATTTTTCTCAAGATGTAATTAATGGGTATAAGGCATGTGAAGCTACAATTTCATTTGCAAAGAAAGATGGTTGATGCTAGTAGTAAAAAATTGAAGTTATGCTTTGAGACTATAAAATCCAATAATGAAACTTTTGGGTGTAGGGTTTTATAGAAGACTACCATGAACTAAGTTCTGAAGCTTGCAATAATGAAATCCTAAAATCCATAGAAAATTCCATGGTTGATGTGGTGTTTATTTCTGATTACAATGGATCTAGAATGGGCTCCAAAAGCAATAGTATCAAGATGTTAGAAGTTCAAGGATGTGGATATGTTTAATATGGTTAAGAATATTGCAAAAGGAGAAAGGATTAATTTTGATGAGAAGAAATTGCATTTAATCATGGAAAGAGCAAAAGACATGGTGGGTCTTGGGCATGAAGTCTCAATTATTGATGTAAATAATCCAGATTAAATGCAACGAGATGAAAGGGAGAACATTTGAGACTCCAATACGAATGAAGAATTAATAAACAACAATTAAGTCTTTGATAAATAACTGGCAATAGTCAAGTTGGGTATAGTAGCTGTGAAGATCAAAGCACTATCAAACATGAAGGCAAGGACATTTTATGGATGTTGAAAATGGTGGTCTTGACTTTGGAGGTTTCTCTTTTCCATTATTTTCTAGCATTGGTGAGATGGTGGGCACAAAGGAAGAGTCTGGAAAATCTCTTTGGTCAACCAAGGGGAATATGACACTTTGTGAGGACACGAATGACTACAGCAATGATGTTATTGAATGTGATGATATTTTGGAATTAATGAGTCGCAAGAGTGTTGGTGTTAAATTATCTTTACAATGAATTCCTTGACTAAGGAATCCCTCATTAAAACCCATCATTTTCTAAAATTTTATATTCTCTCAAGACTCCTGGATGAAATTTTCTTTTGAAAAGGACCTCATATGTTAAAGAATCTGAAAACATTCCTTTGAAAAATGAGTACTTTTTCTAAATCGAAAGAATCTAAAAACTTCTCTTTGAGAAGGAGCATTATTTCCAATGGATTCTGTGATGAAAGGACCTTTCCAAAGGATTCCTTGATAACAAAACAATTTATGGAAAATGTGATGTTTTTCAATTAGAATGTTCCTTTGAATGGACCCTTAATGTCTTGAAGGGTTCCCAAAGGCATCCCTTTTGAAAACTTCTCCTTCAATTGCATTCTCTGGTGTTTTACAAAATAATTGAGTGCCTTGTATTTTGATATTTGATGTTGCTATGTCTAACATCGTATATCCTCGCATCGAGCTTAGGGGCAACCTAACTAGGAGTATCTTTTCTCTAACTATCCTGCAACATAGTTTGCAAAAGTTGTAGCCTTACCTAACTAGTGTATTTGATTAGGATGTATTTTATCATGTCGACTTGTGTGTGTTATATTTTTTCACCTAACACATTTTGTTTGTAGCCTTATATTTTTTTGGTGAGATTGTAGCATTCTTTGTAGGATCAAGAACCTATGGAGCTTCCTTTGTTTTTCATAGCATTGTGAGACAAAGAACCTATGGATCCATCTCTCTCTCTTTCATATCCAAGTGTGCTAGATCGAATATCTGCATCCTTAATGCTATTCACATATTCTCTTAAACCTAGTTCTACTTTAGCTCATATCCACACTAGCACATATGCTCACTAAAGTGGGGGGAAAATGTAATGGCATGAATTTGCACCCTTGGAAAATTCCATATTTATTTTACATTTACTTTAGAAACTTTAAGTTTATTGATGCAATCCTTGCCATCGTCAGCTTTTCCATCGGTGTGGCCTTTTCTATTTGCATCAGTGGAGGAATATCTATTACAGACACATGCATGTTGTGTAGACATCCACACACTGCACTAGCATCTTGACAAGATTCCTACCCCTAGAATCTATAAAATTGTTATGCCTTCAGTTGGAAATGAAGGTAACATCTTTTGTGCTTCCTTGATCAGCTAGAATAAACCTCTTACCTCCATTTCATGCATTCAAACTCTAATTCTTGGACTTATTCATTCTTTATTCAGTATCTCTTCATTATTTGATGCTCTACACACTTGATTCTTGATTCTTCACCATTTCTCTTGATGCTACAAGATCTTCTCTTGGATTCGACAACACATTCTTATTGCAACACCATTGCCATTGTTGTATTTCCAAGCTTCATATTCTCTACATGGTGGTATCACTCTCTTCTTTCTACTATTGGCCTTGAGTGCTCATAGTTGGGAAGGTAATATTGTATCTTATTATTTTGGTTAAACATCATTGTACTTTTAGAGTAGAATTCTATTCGTTTATGCTCCATACTTGGTTGCATCATTTCCTTTCTATTCTCTATCACTTTCTCTATCTTGTGACATTTTTTCTTTCCATGGAGGTGAGAACACTAAAATGTGGGTCTGACTGAGGCAAACCTCAAAACATAGCTCCAACATTTTCATGTTCTTTTGTGTAGGTGTAGGCTTATTACTTGGAATCAGCTAGAAGACTAGATTGCATGTGAAAGGTACATTTTCTAACTATTCTCTATCATTTTTCATATTATAATAGCTAAAATTATTCTTCTTATTGTACCTTTTTTCTTTCTATACTCTTTTTGTAAACTGTGAAAACTTTGTTAGTCAGGTCATTAGTAGGCCCTTTATGTCTTTTATCTTTTCTCTAGACCTTTGTCTATACAGGACATAAGTGCATCCATGAGACACTAGCATTCCATGTTAGAGTCTAGTTCCCATGCTATTGTCCTCAAAGAGTGAGCTATTTTCTCAACAATCTGAAACCTTTCAGGCCAACTCACGTAGTTTCCAAAACAACTATCTTTAGTAGAAGGAAAGCAGTGTGATACTTGCCCTTCCTTTTCAACCTCTATCCCAACTCATTAAATTATCTAAGGTAGTTTAAGGAAGTTTTTTCCTTGGGACTCTCCCATGACCTAGAGTCTTAGGGTGATGAATCCCCCCTACTCTACATATACATACTTTTGTTATTCAGTAAAATAACTTGACATTTGATTTTTGAAAACTTTGATTCATGAAGTAATATAGAAACCTCTTCTAGCTAAAAATATTTTAATTCATGTTCCAAGTAGCACTATTTTATATTGTTAATGATTTTTTGAGTAAGAAAATTTAAGTCATTATCAAGCTAGACATTCAATAGAGTGATTGGAGCATATGGTAGATATAAGTAGCTCATATTTCAAATAAGTTTATGTTTTCATAGTTATGATCTTAATTTTTATAACCTATAGATTTAATATATTTGACATTATTTCTATTACCTATGATATTTATGCTATATTTGTTATTTTTTTTATTAGATTAAAATGAGAAGGGACCATACACATTACAAAATGGCCATAGAGGCAAAGTGAGGGGATCACAAGAAGTGAAACACTAAGAATTCATAAATAAAAGAGACAACTAATAGACCAACAAAGAAAAAAAAGAGTACACAAAACAAAAATAGTAAGGGGACAAACCAACTACTAGTCTCCTAGAAGCTTGAGACCACTAATGGCCTACCACACCTTAGCTAGGACATGGATTTTATCATTGAAGGGCAATGGTCCCTTTTGAGTTGCAAGAGAAAGGAATTAATGAGTCGCAAGTCCCATGTCTGTAGACACTTCTTTGGCCATTAATTATGGAGGTAATTCATGGAGTACTTACGAGGAGGATACCAACCCATTAGGCCCTTCCTCATACTTTTTGAGCACCACTGGGAATTGGGAAGTTAGTAACATAGTACATTTCACATATGCTCAACACCATCAATGGATGGTGAGAGGCAACACCTCTTGATTTTCCAAAGGAATAAATACAAAACTGCATGGAATAGCATGTTGTGCTTCTAGCTCCTTGAGATACTATGCATTGTGGCTTCAAAATCAACAGCATAAGGAATAGTAGAGATAAAAGCAACAAAATTATGACTATCAGCATGCTTTTTGGGGTAGTAATTGCTTTATGCTTCATAGTGTGTTTTTCATTCATCTTTATTAGAAAAGGAAATAAATGAAGAGCCTATCTTTCACCATTAGGGGACTTCAAAATAGTTACAAGAAATATGGAACCGTGCTCCTATATTTATGCAAGAGTAGTTTAAAGATAAACCATTATTAACAAGGACATATGTAGTGGCATGCGACTATAATCCACCTATACAAGAGATGGAATAGAACTGTTCAAGGAGCGTATTTTTTCCCATGGAGTTGAGGAATTCGACCAAACATTATATTCTATGCCATGATAAAGAATGGGGAAGGTTTTCAAAGAGTCAAAGTAAACTAATATTTCTTCCAACACTTAAGGAGGTTTGAACAATAACTAAAGGCGGTTTTAAACCTTTAATTCCCACTAGCCATGTCTCCTATATTCTCTCTTTTAGTTAGGTTTGCAGAGGGGAGAGCGTGGTTTGGAAAAATAGCATGATATAGTAGAAACCAAATGTAAAAGAAGGATAATTTATTAGCTATTAAGCTTTTGTAACTTAGCTTTCTAAAAAATAACTTTGTAGCAAGCTTGTACACAACTATACAACACCTAAATTTATAAATGAAATCAAGCATGTTCTTTGGCTTTTCTGAAATGTTTGTTTTGTGTGAAATCATGAAGTGATCAGTATGATTTTGTGATTTTTTGATAAGTCCTCAATTTCACATCTCACTTCAATACACCTTTATGTAGAAGCATGTATATTTTATGTAGGTTATAGGCTATGTTACCTATTTATACAACTCTTGACTATGAAAAACATGTGATTTCCTCTTGAGAATGTTGTATATATCAACTTTCCTATAAAGCACTAATACATAAATATGACAAAAGACCAAAGTTGTGCATAAGTTTATCTTGTTCATTAAACAAATTGTGTGTGTTAAGTAGCAATACAGGTCACAAAAATTTGGTGCTATCACTTTTTTGTCATAAATTTCATTTTATGTTTCCTTTCACCCCTTTTCTTAGCATGAAACAATAGGGTAGGTTAGATTAGGTGAAGTTACCAAGAGAACCAACCCTATAATTGGAGGTTTGGCCTCAAATAGTAGAGTCCCACACTTGAGGCCATCTCAATGTTTCACTAGATGGTTGAATTAAGTTCAATAAGGGTGCAAGTTCAGGTTGATAATACGTACAATTAGGGTTGGGTTCAATAATGGTTTATTTATGGTTGGGTTGTAATTAAGCTTATGATTTAATTAGGATTAAGGTTCACTTACCATTTAATTAGGGTTAGGATTTGGATTAGGATTTAATTTGAGTTGGAGAAGGGTTATGATTAGGGTTTAGGTTAAGGTTAGGGTTGTAGGATAAATCTTGGGGGCTGCAATTAAGGTTAGGATTACATTTCAATTAGGGTTAAGATTAAATTAGGGTTAGGATTATTATTCAATTAGGGCTCAATTAGGGTTAGGGTTCAATTACGATTAGGGTGTAATTAGGCTTAAGGTTCAAATAGGATTTAGGGTTCAATTAGGGTTAAGGTTAAGGTTAGTCTTCAATTAGAGATACAGTTAGGGTTCAATTAGGGTTAAGGTTAAGGTTAGTCTTCAATTAGAGATACAGTTAGGGTTCAATTAGGGTAAAGGTTAGTATTAGTGTTAGTGTTAATATTTCACTTGATATCAAATTAAGATTAATGTTGTCACCAAAATGAGCAATAGAAAATGTCATAAACTTAGTTTATGTAAAAGTGGAGTGATCATTTATGTTAACATACCATTCATTCACATCACTTTTCAATACTAAACAAGCAACGTCAAAAATATATCATCATTCTCCATCTCATAATCATTTGTCAAGATCTAAAAATGTTGTCTATTAAATTAATTATAACATTAAAAAAATATATTATATTAAACTAATCACTATTAAGCTCCTATTGAATAAAGATTTAAAAACATATTAATTAATATGTTAAGAGCACGAGAGTGTATTATTCATTTAACATATGCTCAATATACTATAAATAGAGCATTTATCTTAACAAGGAAAATACTATACTTGCTTTGCTTTATTCTACCTAGTCTTAATACCATTTAAAAAATACATATAAAATATAATATAATGTTTTATTTTTATAAATTTTCCTATGCATCAACATTTTGTATCATTGTATTGGCATTAGTGATTCCAATTTTATGCTTGTCAGTTATTGAACGAGTCAAAATTCCAATTTAGATTAAGCAAGGAAATTTTGAAGGAATTGATAATTTATTTAAGTATTTTGTAAGCTTCGAAAAATGTAATTTTATGTATCTTTAGAAATGGCCAATATTTTTTTAAAAAATTATCAATAATGTCCTTGTTTACCAATTTAAAAAAGAAAAGAGAATAGTATTTTATAGCATGAAGAAAACCTAGTTCAGACCATAGAGGATTAATAGAGAAATAGGCTAGCAACACTTCTGAGGTAACTAGTTTACAATAATTGGTATGAATGAATGAATGGAATATTTTAATGATGTCCATGAGACTCAACAATCTATGGGACCGAGACAAACAAACTTAATTTATCTTCATTCTCTTTTCTAAGTCGGATCTCTTGCTATTAATTTTGACTAGAAGGCTAGTTGTCTAGTTAATATTATCTTCCTCAAACAATTGGTGCATATTGTCAGCTTTCAAACTATTTTTGTGTTGCTCGTACAACTATCGTTATAATTTGTGCATTCCATGATGAAGTGCCATTTCGTTTCCATTGCCCCCTTGTTGCAGAAAATACTAGTTTTTTCTTCCAAAGTTTCTTTGCGTATCTTCCACCTACCACTCTCACACCTAAGGTGATGTGATCCTGTCTTCAATTGTGCAACTAACAACCTCACTTTCCCTTTAATAGTTACACCTAAATAATTTTTTTTCCATGATACTTTGATGGGTTAATCTCTTTGATGTAGTATTCTTTTTTTCACCCAATATGATTTGTCCACATGACAGTTCTAAATTTTTCAATCACATAGCTTTTTATTTCACTATTGGTGCTAGGAAACTCTTGCAAATTGATGTCCCACTTGTTCATCCACTTGTTGTTCTACTTCATCCAAGTTTTCTTTGTAGTATCTAGCATCTCCTCCATAACCGTTTTGGGCCAATGGTGGTTATCCATGTTTTCAACCTTCTTTAAATAACTTATCAACTGGGTTAACGATGATGCTTCCAATGGAAAAGTCCCTACTTTAGCTAAAAGAGTTTCATATGGGACTGTGGTTTTAACTTTGAAATTGCTTGTTATTAGATGTTTTTGGATTCTTTTTAGCTATCTCCAACTACACTTTGACATACTACTTCCCCACACTTCACACCCATAAAGTACAACTAGAGTGACTAGCAAACCAAAAAGGGTTTTCTTGGTTTTCCAATCCTAAAGTTTACATTTTATACACCTATTTTGTAGTAGGTAAGAGGATTTCCAACCTCCTTGTATCCTTTTCATTCAACAGGTCTCCCAACTGAGCTTATAGTGAAATTCAAACCCAAGATACTTGAATTATTTCACTATATCAAGCGGAATACCTTCAAAAAGAAAGGTATTCTACTTATCTTTTTTATTCAATGAGAAAATCATGATTTTGGTCTTAGTGACATTTAATTGCATCCCAAACTCCTAACAAAAGTGTTCTATAGATTTCATATGTTCTCTTAACCCATGAGCTATTTTTGAAATTAGGATAAGATCATCAACATATAAAAGTAGTTTCACCACATAACCTACCAATTGAATACCATCCCCATCTGCCTTGCTTAACCAAGCTTCCAACTTATCAATGTATAGCCCAAAAAGTGTGGGAGATAGAGGGCAACCTTGTTTAATTCCAATGTCACTACCAAAACACTTTTCCATACCTTCACTTGTTCTTATTTTAGCTCTAAACTTCACATACAACCTGTGAACACCTAATCTATACACATTTGGGATGCCTAATTCCTCCATTCTATTCCATATTTTGTCTCTAGGTACCGTGTCGAAAGCTTTCTTAAAGTCTACAAAACAACAATAAGCTTCCTCACCTTTGGTTTCCCAATTTTTTTCAATCAAGTGTCTAAGGGTGATGCAGTGATCAATGGTAGAGTGTCTTGACCTAAAGCCTTCCTACCCCTTTGCCATTTTTCCCTTTTTCCCTCATTTTCTTCCCAACTACTAATCCTTCGTTCAACCATGCTCCCAAAGAGCTTGCCAAAGATAGGATTGAACATAATCGTGTGGTAGTTAGATGGATTATTGATATCACCACTTTTAAATAAAGGGATGAACACACTGGTAGTCCACTCAATTGGAAATCCTTCCTGATTGACATTATTGAAATTTATTTTTATGAGGGGCAAGAGTCTCAGTCCCCCATTTTAAAAATTCAGCCTATAACCCATCTATTTCTTGAGCTTTACCGCTCGCTAAATTCTTTATTCCTTGTTTAATATCATCCACAATGAGTAGTTTCATTGATGTGTCAATAACAGGTGGATAGCTTTTCTCCTGAACCCGCTCATAAAGGAGCCTAACATATTCTAGCTATTGGACATCCATAATACTATTTTCAATCTTCTTTCTTTTACTACAATTCTCTCCAAAAACCTTAAGGATTCTATTTTCCAAGAGAGATTAGCTCCTTCCTTCTTTCATGTTTACATAATCTACTTTTTTAGACTGTACCAGTTTTTCATTTTTTTCTTGTATTCTTTGTCCATTCCTCCCTCTTTTAGTGATCTCTTGGCTACCTTACATTTGTCATCATACCATGGATTTGTCGAAAAAGTGTTTGTAGCCCCCATATTTGGGTAAAATCTTTTACATGCATTTAAAGCCTTGTGAATTGTTGGGATCAACAAATTGCTGTGAATGTGGACATCCAACTCTTTTGTTGCTTTAACCTCTCTGTTATTTTTTAAATCATAGAAATGTTGCTTAAGAACAATGCTAAATATTTCTCTATTCTCTTGATTTATGAGGATTTTACCCTTGGGGAGGATTTTTTTGCGTGTGTTGAACCTATTTATTGTATTGAGTGATTGGAGAAATGTGGACCTTAACCAAAAGAGGTAAGTGGTTAGATTTCATCTCAATAGGGTAGTCCTCAATATCAAACTCCAAAAATCTAGAAACAAAACTCTGAGAGAAAATAACGTATAAGAAAAATGAATTTTGAGAGAAGAAGAAAAGGTTTAGTTACCACTACAAATCTAGGCATGAAGACCAATGGTTATTTTGAGAATGAAAGAGGAGGGTAATTAACTACCCTTTAAATATATTATTCTTTCCTTATTTTTTGTTTCTATACGAACACACGAATGTACGCTCAATGACTCCATTCACTTATCTCTTCTCTTGTTTGCTTAACTTGCTTGATGTCAGGATCCAAATAGATGCAAATTCAGGTTTAATTTTGTAGGTTTCTTTGTAAAGAAGAAAGCCAACGATTTTAGCATAGAAATTAAATTCCAACAAAACTTATCTGGCGGTGAGTTTTGGTGGGGTGATTTATTTTTTATATCCTTCAACTATGGTATTAAATTTGTGGAGGCAAGCGTGCATTACAAGCTTCATGTCCCATTTCTTGCCATTTTGGATGCGCCTAGCGAATTTGGTGATCTATTCATCACTTTATGTTGTCAAGTATAGGTACAAAATCATTCTTGCAACATTCAAAGTAGATGCATTTTGAAGGATAGTAAAAATAAAGTTTCTAGCACCAAGTTGAGGAGGTGGAAGAGGCACAAAAAGGAAAAATTGGGATGCCTAAGAAAAACCTTTACGCTTGTTGGGACTATAAAATTTTGCTAAAATTTAAGTGCCCATGATGTAAAATTTTCCTTTGCACACTCAGAAGTGCACCTGAAAATTTTTCCCAAATGACCTACTTTGGAGGGTCATAATTTGGAGCCATTTAACTTTCATGCCAAACCCCTTGGTGAGCATATCATTTGACATATGTGAACATGCATGTCAATTTTCAGCTTCCCCAAGTATGAGTTTTGATAGGGTTTTGAAAAGAAAAGTTGGAGGGTTTTGGGACTATTTTATTTTTTGCAAACTCTCTGTCCTGCGAAGTGGCCTCTTGTTCGAGCTCATATTTCACAACTGGATGATTTTCAAGACAAATGGATTGTTGCCCTACATTCCTCCCACATTCATATGCTCCCTGGTCCAGTTTCAAAGCCTCATGATCTGGTTTGATATTTTTTTGAGATCAAAAGAAAATGTAGTTTGTTCTGATTTTACACCTGCATTTTTCAAAATTGTTTCAAGGAGGTCAACTTTGACCCTCAATATCTTGTGATGAATGATGATTGAAGGAAAACCCCCTTGCACATGTGCTCAATGGACCTAAATGAGTTTGTGTTTCCATTGGCAGCTCCCCAGAAGGTGATTTGATATTTTTTTGAAGTGGTGACTTGGTGAGCCCTAATTGGTTTTGGACAGGTGCAGTTGCAAAAAAGTCTGACTGAGCAACTTTGATATTGAATATCTTGCACCTCATGATCTTTTTTTCCAAGCCGTTTGTTGCACTACATTCTTGGATCAAATTTATATATTCCTATGAATTTTCATGACTCCACGAGGTCGTTTGACTGGTTTTCCAAAGCGATTCCAAAGCCCACTTGGCTAGTTTTGACCACTGTGCAAATATGCTAAAAAATAGATTTTAATGACAACCCACTTCATTTTTTCATCTCTAATGCATTCAAAAGCAGCCTTGGATCAGTTCAAGGTAAAACTTGTTTGAAAATTTTGAATTTTTTTAGTTGGGTCCGCGTGGGGACCCGACATGCTTTACACAGTTACGAGGGTACAAGTGTTGCATTGCAGCCTATTGGAGGAAACTTTGGTTATGAAACTACATGAATTTCAAAGCACTGTTTCATCAATTGATTTTCATTTGTCATTGTTACAAGCTTATTCAATCGACTTGTAGATGGAAAATGTTTGAGTTCCCATAGGATAAAGTCACAACACTACTTAATCTTGTTAGATTGTTTGAACAACTACATGTACTAGAAGGAAAATAATTTTATGTTGGATTGTAGTGTTTGAGTTTCTTGACAGTGTGGGTGTATACATGCTCGCAGCCATGGCTCGGACCTGGATGAAATTCAAATAAACCCAGAGTCCGATTGGGATGCATCTAGAATGAATAAAATACTTCAAATGTTTTATGTGTATGCTGGGTAGCATGGACTGAATACAGTCATTGGCTTACAACAAAAGAAACTTTTAAATTTGTACAAGGTAAACCAGATGCAAAGAATTAAATGTTGACAATTCCACTTAGAAATTAGAATGGTTTTGCAACTTTATGCTATAGAGGATGGATTCAAAGAAACAAGGAAATACATTTTTGAGAGGGTGTGAGTTGTATGGGTAAACCTGACACATGTTTACTTTGCAAAGGGTGGCTTTCTTGCAGTCAATATGTATCAAAATTGTTTGAGGATATTTTTACAAAAATGTAAGAGGTTGTTGCATGGGTGTCTTTGTTTGATGCTACTGTGTGGGTGAATACAACACATCTTGCTTTGCACAATGACAATCAGCGCTTGAAGTGCAAACGTATCAAATGGTTTGAATAAGTTCATTCTGGTACTGTGCTTGAGTCTCAACACTTTCAGCCCGAGCTCGTGGTGAAGTAGACCAATGGTTCTTAGATATGTTTGGCACCGAAAATGTAAGTGAACTTCCATGCAGGTCAAAGGCCCTGTTATTTCAACAAATTGAGGAAGCTCAAGGTTTGCATTGAAATGTGCCATCGAGCTTGTTGAAAGGAGCTAGGATGATACCACAAAGGGAAAATTCTCCACAGCTCAAACGTATTATGGAGGGGCCCTGAATTTGGGCCATCGTAGCAGAGGAGGGATCCAAAGGTGGCAACACATCTTCAAGAAGATCGCTGCAGTATTTGTAGGTGTTGGCACAAACCATGAAGGGCCTATGTTGCGCACTGGGGCAGCCTCTACACTAGCTGAAAAGAGTCCATTTGGTATTACAGGGGAATGTCACATGAATTCAGGAAGCGACTGCATGAAATTTCCTAATTCAAATGCTTTGTGAATCAAAAATCCATCGTGTTTTTTTGCAAAGGGGACAGTTTGCGCTCATGGTGAAAATGTATCAAAATTATTTGAGGACTTCTAAGCCGCCATCATGTTGCTAGAGATGGCTTGAAGACCGTATGGTACAGGGTGCTACTGCAGGAAACACCTCTGTTTGTTGCTTGGTGCGTGGGTAACCCCAGCGTGAGTTCAATCTACTACTGGAAATGCCTTTGTTTTGATGCCTGTTGAATGGCTAAGAAGATGAACATGCAAGGCGAGAAACCAGGGCAAATGGAAAAGTTGCAGAATACGGTGAGAGTTAGGGCAAGCAAGAAAATTGACGGCCAGAAAGAAGGAGCTAGCGTGACAAAATCCTCACCGTCAATCACGAACCTCGTGGGGCTAAGGATGACGTCAGGGAAATTCCTGCAAGGTTCACGAGATTTCGCCACGTGACTGTGGTAGGCCCGGAAAAACAGTTTCAAAGGAAAAACATTTAGAAAATTAAATGTTGCCCGATGAAATTTTTAATGAAGACCTTTGCCAAATAAAAGGTCAATAAAGGTGAGCGGGCAAATGCTTTTTTTAGAGGCCCGGTAGTATCATTTTTAAAAGGCCTTCATTTTAGGCAAAATATTTGGAGTTTTGAGTGGTAAATATTAAAGTATTTCCCGTGAAAAGGTTGTTGGGATTTTCACTATTTGAGAAAAAATGATTTTAAACATGAAGTGAAAATATAAAGGACACGAATGAAGGTCTCCACCTTTTTTAAAATTCAAAAAAAATATTTTGCTGGGAAGTAAAAGATAAACATAAGATAAACATACAGGTGAAAATTTTATGCAGTTGGGTAGAGATTAAAATATTACCAAGGGCCTCCAATATTAAAGCAGGGCTTCCAAATATTGCTGGGCACATTTTTAAAGAGGGCGCAGGTAAAATATTTTGCTTGCCTGATAAAATGCAAGATTTTAAATAGCACATGAAATGGCACAGGGATAATTTGATAAAGTGAATAAAATATTCACTATGTAAGCAAAAGACTTGTTTTTTTTTTGGGGAAAAAGACCATCTCATGGCAAGGCTATGCAACAAGGTAAATTGAGAGAAAAGTATTTCCATTGCAAGGAAAAACGGGAAAATGAAAGATGAAATGAAGATATTTTTATTTCACAGAAAGGTGAATTTTCTGTTGAAGAATCAAAGAGTGAATGAAGGCAAAATGCAAAGGCAAAGTTTGTTATTGCAAAGGAGGAGAGAAGAGAGGATTTTTTCTTGTTTCTTGTTGAAGACCAGATGGAGATCAAGCTGCCAGTTATCAATTGTGGATGCATTTTAGAGTTGTTTCTTCTTCTTTATCTTCCTATTCTTTCGCATTCTTTGGGGGTTCCATTTTCTAAAAGTTCTACAAGGCAAATAGAAGCTCTGTAAAAATTGTAGAGCTAGGGTGAAGTATGACCGTTAGTCATTAATATGAAGTGTTTTTGTGTTATAAATTGAGTTTCATGAATATATTTTATTATATGAGTGTCTCCATGGCTGAGATGTATATTCTTTTGAATTCAATAATCAGAGATTATTTGGGTTTTTCATGCACATTTGTTGCATTTGAGTTGCAGTTGTTATTTCTTTATGTTCAAAGAACAGTGTAATTCCTTTAATGAATGTCAGTTGCATTTGTTATTGCCTATTGTTCAAAGGATAGTGTAATTTCTTTAATAAACGTAACAGGAGTATTGTGTTTCCATATGAATTTATAAGAATTGTCACTTGATAAAGCTAGTGGTCTTGTTATCATAATGTGATAACATTTTCAAAGATCTTCAAAACATGTCCAACATTGTAGGATGAAATGCTAGTTATATGACTTTGTAGCCCTTCTCTTGGCATTGTTCAATCCTTGTGCATCTTTTATTTTTAGTTTGGTCCCAATTCTTAAAATCAATTCAAACTTTTCAATTCTATTTTATGAAATTATTTGTATCTGCCATGTTCTCCATGTTGGTTAACGAAATTCACCCAATGTCTTAGCCAATGTTGAGTGATATTTCATGTTTCTTAGCATATTCTTGTGAGAGAATTATCTTATTAGGCAACACCCTATTAAGTGTGTGTCTGAATCTTTAAGTGTTGCTAAAAGGGTCACCCCTAGGTCCTACAGAGCCTAAAGTGTAGGGGAAATGTGTTTCAATCTCATTTCCTGTCAGTTGGCCACTAGCCTTGAAAGTTCTTGAGCATAAGGGCTAGCTACCCTTTAGAGAATTCTGAGGGTCTGTTGGAAAAAACACCAACAACGCCCAACAAAGAAAGAGGCATATTACATCAATAAAAAACATAGAGAAAATACTAGAAAATGCACAAAAAATAGGTGCCATAATAGGGTATTTTTCCCAACAGAGTTTTCTTTATAAACAAAGGGAGAAAACATAGAAAATTCAAAGGTTTTGGGATGCCTTGGAGAGGGTTTCTCCAAGCACTGAGAATATCTAAAAAAAAAATACATAAAATAGAGGATATTGAGGTGCCATATGCAGAGGTTTTTTGCCTAGCCAGTGAAGGGTTGAAACACAAACCATAGACCATACAGACTCTTGAAAATGTTAGGATTGAAGAACATGAACAAAATTGATTACAATGGTTGTTACTTACCAAACTATGCCAATTTTTTTGTCATAATATTGCTTTCTTTTGCTTCACCTTTCTTCTCTCTTCCCTATATTTCTTTGACAGATCTTCCCCTTTTTAAAGAACTAATGTGATGCTTCCTCTTCCGCCAATCCTTCCACTATTGTTTGTTTAAGATTTCAATTGCCAATTCCAATTGTTGTGTGAGTTGTAACACCGATAATGTTGCATGATATTCATAGTCACTTCATTGCCCTCTAACTGCCACCACTAATCACTGCAACCTGTAATAACAAGGGAGGAGAACACCAAATTAAATCACATAATTTTTGTTGACAGAGGTTTTTGTTGTCACTATAGAATGCCTCTCAATGTAATTACTTCAAAGTGTGAAGTAGAATAAATAGGGTCTTTGATGATCCTCTAGTCTTCCCATGAACTAATGTACATACCTAGAAGCTTTATGAGGTTGTCAGTTTTCCATAGTATACATAACCAAAGTGAAAATAACCAAAATTATATTAACAACTTGATAATAATTGAATTTTTATACCTGAAATTGGATTTACCATGCACCACTTGTAATTTATTACTCCAACCTTGAAATCAAAATGCTCGGCTACTCAAATATTTTCATCTACACTTGTATTCTATGTAACAATTTATATAGTATTTTTCCTTTACGTTATAATAATATTGATATTTCTCATTAGTAAAATACAACCCCAAATTCAAATTTAAAATAAATCTACCTACCCATAGTGAATTAAACAATAACATTTAGTGAATCCATTTTCTAATGAATTTTAACCCAGTGAATTTCATCAACATGAGCTCATAACAACAATGTCAACAAAAGATGTCAAATGTTAGAGTAAGATTGAGCCTTCCATTTTTTTTAGTGAGAGCCACATCCTAAAACAAGTCACCTAAGGTTACATGAACTAAAGAGAAAATAATAATGCACCTAGTCTCTTGGGACGAGATTTGCAGACCTTAAAAAAAAGGTGGGTTGGGAATCAGAAAAATTAAGGAATTTAACTTGGCCTCACTTGTTAAGCGGTGCTGGAATCTTCTTCTTGGGAGTAAAGAATGGTCAAGGATTCTTTCTAGTCAGTATCTTTGTGAGATAAACAGGTTCAAAAATCTTCTAGTGAATGGTTTTTCCCCTCCTTTGGGGTTAGCATTGTGGAGCTATATGCTAAAATCTAGATCAATAGTCTCTAAGGGGCTTTGTTGGTCTCTTGGTAATGGGTAGAGTATCCTTTTCTAGTAGGATTGGTGGATTGGTTTAGGACCCCTCAAATATGAACCTTGGGAAGTCCCCTTTAGGGAACCTTGCACTCATTCCTTTGGGATCTTTGTGGCTGATTATATCTCTAAGGGTAAATGGAAAAGGATTCATGCGGTACATCAGGAGCTTGAGACTTTGTTCAGATTTTTGTCCTTGATACACATTTTGGCTTCATCTCTAACTGATAAGGTGGTGTTGCAATTTTCCTCTAATGGAATTTCTTTTGTTTCCTCTGCTATTTATAAGAAAATTAATGTCTTTAGTCCCAATCCCTTCTGAGCTAATTTGTGGTTTCCTAAGTTAATTCATAAAGTTAATATCTTTTTTTGGTTACTTTGTAAAGATAAAATTTTGACTATTGTAAACCTTTGGAAAAGGGGCTTTATGATGCCTAGTAGGGGTTATATGTGTGACGAGGCCTTAAAAAATGCCTTCCATCGTATTGTTGGCTGTAGGTATGCCTTGATGTTTGAGATTTTGTGTTGCATCTTTGGAATCTAAGTTGGGTCTTCCCCTCTTCTATGGCGAATTTATGGTCTCAATGATCTACAACTTCTCCAAATCCTTTCTTTCCTTGCTTTGGTCTCTTTTCCTACCTCATGTGGCTTGGGGTCTATGGCAAGAAATAAATAACAAGAATTTTCCTAATGTATCGCTTCCTCCTCTTTGGATTTCTTTTAAGATCTGCTCGACCATAACAAAAAACTTTATTTTAAAAGTGGTTCAATGTTAAGCATAGCAACTCTAAGGTTTTTGTTTCAAATTATGACTTGTTGGTGGCTAAGCGGTAGAACCTTCCTTTTGATATTTCTCATCCTTTGTAGAAAGTTAGAGCCTCTAGGGATAAATTTTTTTGGAAAGCTTTGCCTCAAGATTGGATTAAAGTTAACTTTGATGGTGTTGCTAAAGGGAATCTGGGACCTGCAAGTTGTGGGGGAGTGTTGCATGACTCTAATGGTAGGTTTGCTTCCACGGTGGTGCTCCCTTTGGGAACCTAGACAAACCACTATGTGAAAGCATTTGCAGCCTATCATGGCCTAAGGCTTACTCAGGAGAAAGGATTTAAAAGGATATGGTTGGAGGGAGATTCGTTAAACATTGTGAATTGCCTCAAAAAGGTTCACTCACCTTGTTGGTCTATCAAACAAATTATCAATGACTTTATTTCTATACTGAACTCTTTTGAGGAGTATCATGTCTCTCACATTTATCGTGAAGCTAATGGGCTTGTTGATTGCCTAGCCAACATTGGGGTGTCCTCTCTTCCTAAGTGATGGGATTTAAATGACCCCTTGCCCATTGAAATTGAAAATCTCATCAAGGATGATCAAACTTTACAAGATGACATGGGTAATTTTTCCTAAAGGTGTCTGATTAATGCATAATAATTCGCTCATTAAGATGACTAGACATGTGCAACTCAGCTCCTTTTTAAGAAATGATGGTGAAGAATATGGAAAGATTCTATGTTGAATGTTTATGATGACATTCAGTCCTTTTGATGTTAGCTACTCATGTATTGTGGGTATTTTTTTGGGCCTCATTCTTTGCTTCTGGAGCTTTCTCATGGTTACCAGTATGGTTTGGGTGAGCTATGTGTTGGTGTCAGCCATGGGTGGCGATAGGTGTAGAGTAGAGTCAGTTACCTGCGAAGAGACTAAAGAGAATGTGATGGTTTGGGAAATCTTAGACAAAGGTGGGGTAGCCCCCTACATTCAAAAATTGCATGGGTTTGATTCCCAAATTTACCAAGTTTTCATTATGGATGGAATAACAAAGTGTTGAGCGTTTATGGAATGGAGTTTAATATCATGGAGGATCTCATTGCAAATGTTATTGGTTCAACTTCTAAAGGTAGGTAGTTCTACAGAGACATATCAACGTCCAACTCAGCCATGAAGATTTTTTTCATAGGGAAGGAGAAAGAGAGACAGACAAATTGTCCTGTGGAGGTTATGACAAGAAATCCATCAAACCTATCTAGAGGGACTTGGTGATTGCGATCATGAGGTATTTTACTCTTGATGGGAGATTCTCAAAATTTTATGGTTTTCATTTTATGTTGTTAAATCATTTTAGGCATAAGAAATTGGTCACCTTCCCATATTATCTACTTTTGTCTTTAGAGAACAAGATTAATGAACACAAAAAGAACCCTACCAATCCAATTCTTCATGAGGGCTTAATTTTATTGATTATGGAATATAAAAAATCATACTATGTTCTTGAAGCCCCTACAAAATTGGCCAAAGTTTGTATGGTTAAGGATGTCTCTTTAGGGTATGATACTAGGAATGAAACTAAAGACAAGGATTGGGTGGAAGAAGGGTCCAATTATATGGAAGTTTCTTTGAACCCCCCGGATGTGTTTGATAAGTAGCCTAGAAAACGTGCAAAGAAGGATGTCCAACCATCTTGGTCAGAGGGCTCTCATACAGATTTGGAAGGTGATGAGGCTCCTTCAATAGTTGTTAAGAGCAAAGGTAAGAAAGCCTAGGTTGTTGAGTTTATTATGGATTCTTCAAGAAATAAGGGGAGGTAGAATTCTAAAAAGGAGCTTTCAAAACCACCTAGTGATCTTAAGAGGAAGAAATCTATTAATGAAGGTACCAAAGGAGCCAAGGTTAAGGGTTTTGCAGTGAAAAATATGAAGATTGGTTGTGAGAAGGTCCAAAAGGATACTATGGAAATTATAGATAAAAATGGCAAGGAAAAGGAACAAGGTGTTATTGTGGTTGTTGGAGGGAATCTTGAGATGAAAATGAAACCCTATGAGGAGGTATTTGATGATAGGGCTAGAAATGAGATGGTGGATCTCCTTAAGTCCCTTCTTGTTGAGAAAGAGCCCACTAAGCCCAAAATTAGAATTCCAAGTGTTGTTGGCAAAGGAAAAGAGAAAGTATCTCTTCAAGGCGACATGCATCAAGAGGTCCAGTTTGAGGGGTCGACAACTTATTGGCAAACACTAACATCTTCAACTATAGTAAGGAAGATATTGGTAATGTCTTGGGGATGGTGAAAGATGGGTCTGTGTTCCTTTTTAATATTTTTAAATGGTTCTTTTATGAAGTTAATCAAATTAATATCAAAGTGTGCTCATTGGCCAATATAAATGCTAGTATTATAAACAATAGTAATCTAGAGGCTATTGCGTATAATCAGATCAAGAATATGAATGTTTTCCTCAATGGGGTAGTTGATGATGTGTTGAAAATGAGGAAAGAAAATGAAATCATGATTTCTTCTCTTGAGGAGAAGATTGGTAAAGTTCATGAAAAATTGAACATATTGCTAAAAGTCAATCAATCCTCACTTCACACCAATTTGCAGGGCCTAGCCTTGTTGAATGAAAAAGCTCACAAATGGATGGGGGATTTGACCATTAAGAGAAAAGATGTTGATGGAGATGTGGGTGACGGTATGAAGGGTATGCAAAGTGTGGTCATGGATGTTGGACCAAGCATTCGAACAAGGAGCAAGGCAAAGAAAAATATGGGGATTCCAGTTCAAGAATGGGCTGAGGTTGTAGATATGCAAGAGCATATGATTACCGAGGACTTGGAAGTTGGGAAGATCTTGAAGACCCTTCAGTAGTTTGTTTTATTTCTTCTTTTTTGTTCTTTGTTTGTTGATGGTATGCTATTGGATTTGTAAAGTTTCATCTTAATGGAAACTATTTTTCTTTTGAGGTTGTTAGTTTATTCTAGTCTTATCTTTTAGCAGCTTATTCATTATTAAAGGGTTTTGGGTCCCTTCAAAACTTATTTTTGTTAATAAAAAACATGCACAATTAATTTATTTCCAAATCCATTTTTAAAGGTAAGCAACATAAGGGGAATTAATGGCTACCTTAGATAGCATTAAGAATGAAAATCTACCTAAAAAAAGCTAATAGGTATTGAAATTCCATTACCACACCATAATGAGATGGACCCTATAATATAACACTAGTAGAATATCCAAACAACAACACTACATTGAAAGACTATTTCTACAATAGAGTCCAAGTATCAAAAACATTGATTCTAAATTCATTTGCATGCTTCACATTCTACCCGCTTGGCCCGCACAACATAGATTGCATACATCACATAGTTCCTATTGAGTAATCATTGTATAATTCACAAGTTTAACTTCATTAATAGTGTTAAAATCCACTAAAAAAAACACAAAGAATTGCATTTATTGCACAAAAGGTAGGGTCTCACAAGTTCCCTCAACCACATGTTTGTGAACATAAATAGACATTTGGGAGGCTATATATTTGGAGAAAAGATGAATTGGAAATGATAGTGGTATGAGCTTGAGAAGGGAAGGATAGAATATTCATACAATAGAGAGGTATTGGACCAATTCCCACACAAAAAAGTGATCCAAGTGCTTCTCAATGTTGGTGAAACCTTGTTGGTTGTTTGCCAAAGGGAACCTTCCATTTCTAGGAACTATATCTTGAAAATGATTGAGGCTAAAAAAGTTTTGAAAATCTTGTTTTTTGATTAGAGGTAAAATAGGTTTTGAAGGGGCCCCAAAATCCTTTACAAAAAAGAGAGTTGCATCAAAAGAAAAGCATAAAGATCAGCATGCAACCAACAAGAAACAAACCAAAAGAAAAAAAGCTACCAAAAAAGAGGAGCAAAAATAGCAACTACAGGTTCTTTAAAATATTAGCTGCCTCCATATCACTGTCAATAATTTTCTTATACACTTCCATCACCTCAATGATTTCCTTGGTAGGAATCCCATCATTTAGCTTAGTCTTATTATGGGTTCGAGTACAGGGATCCTTATCACTTACCTCTTTAATCAAAACACTAGGTAGACCAGTAACATTACCAACATCATCCTTACCACCCAAAGCTTCCTCCATCCATTGCCTCGCCTTCTCATTGAGGATGGTCAGATCCTTAGCTTCATTCCTCATGACACACTTGCTAACATCCACAACGTTATCCAATTTCACATAAGCCCATTCCAATTTCTCTTCAAGAGCCACAATCCTCATTTCAAACACTTGCTTCAACTTTAACATCTCATATGTAACAATCTTCAAAGCATCAAATAGCTGATTGACTTGAACCTACAAAGAAGGCTTTGAAGGATTAGAAGAATCCCCACCTTTACTAATCACCCTACAAACCTTCACATTGGTGAGATTTAATTCATGGAAATCCCACTTAAACAGACTAAACAAAGAAATAGAACCCTCTTTTGCCAACCCAAACACATTTGGTAAATCCTCCTAGTTTAAGTTGAAGACATCTGTAACAGCCACCCCTTCCTCCTAGGAATCCCTGCTCATATTTTCACTATCAGTAACCTCCTTCCCTTTATGGCCAACAACGGACGTCTTAATTTTGTGAAGAGAGCTTTCAATTTCCTCAACAACACTCCTCCCTTTATTCTTCACCTTCAAACCCTATTCTAGCACAGTCAAATTGTCCAACCCACCAGCATCCTTTAGAGGTGACTTAGCCCCAATACTCTCCACATGGTCAGGGTTGGCATTCCACTTGGCCTTCTTCTAGGTGCTCTCATCCTTCGAGCATAATTTCCTCTTAGAACCAAACAATGGGGGCTTTCCAATTTTCTCCCCAACAATAATTTTCTTCCCTTTCTTCATGGCAGAGGACTCACCCTTCCCAAATTTTCCTCCAAGGGTTTTACCTATAGCCACTGCTTCACTGCCAGTTTCATAATCCATAGAGATAGTCAGCCCTTTTCCTTTTTTACCACTCTTTAAAGGTGCAGGAGGCTTTGAGTACATTTACATCAAGGCTTTCGAGTCAGGTTCATAAACTTCATCATCATCAAACCTAGTATCATACTCCAAATCAACCTTCTTCTACCTACCCTTACTAACTTTCTTAGGTTGATCAGGGATAACATAGGATTTAGCATACTCCAAAATAAAGAAGATAAGTCCCACATGAAGAACAAGGTTTTTAGGATTGTGCCTATGATCTTTAATACCACATTCCAAAGAAGTCAACAAATAAAATGGAAAGGAGAACTTCTTCTTATGCCTAAAATGGTTGAGAAGAACAAAATGATAACTAGATAAAATAGAGAAGCACCCATCAAGTGTTATGTACCTCATGATTTCTTCAGCAATGTCTCCCCAAATTGCCTTAATTGAGCTACAATAGTAACCCTGCATTAAGCCCTCTCCAATCTCTTCCTTTCATCTTCCTTGAAGAAACTCTCTAATGCAACATTCAACTCCTTCTTGTCTCTATAAAATTTCCTACCCTTAGTAGAAAGACCCATGATACCAGCAATTAGGTCTTCAGTAATGTTGAATTTAGTCCCTCCAAGCTTTAAGACCCTATTATGCCAAACTTGAACAAAAGACTCAGTCTCCTTTGAATCATTCCCATGGAGTCTCTCAATATATGGCATAATCCCTCCCAACTGCAACTGTTCCCAAACTTTTACATTGGACTTTGCATTGTCACAGGAGAAAGGTTCAACTCTATTTTGGTCACCTCCCATAATCATAGTCACCACAAACCCTAGAAGTTTGAGAAACTTGCAAAGAATGAGAATAAGTCTCGAGAACAAAACCTTAGAGAAACCCACAATCTGTGTAAAGGAAGTAAGGTGGTAGGAGGTAATAATGAATCTTGAAGGCCGCCCCTTACGGATGATAGTCAAATCATCAAAAACAAGGCCAAATCAAAATCAAAATCACACCAAGAAATGATCTACCACGTGACTAGGGTCATGTGAACAAAGGTGGTGATGAAACAAATGCCCACCTTAGTAGTTTTGTAATCATTATTAAGACAAACAAGGGCATCGATGGGAAGGGAATCGTCCCCTTCCCATATCCTATGTTCGCTAACCCTAATGTTGGTAAAAACATTAGCTAAACCATTACCCTCTCTAAATATATGTGAAATGTAGCATTCATCAAAAGAATTCAATAATTCAAACACATCTAAAATGAGAGATTCAACTTTCCATGAAGGGGATGTGGACCTTTTTAGGTTATTAATAACATTTAGAGAATATCCCTCTAACCAGACCTTCTTGAAACCTTTAGATTGAGCAACCTTCAACCCATGGTAGGCAGCTAAATATTTCACAAAATGGTTTGTCTAGGGTCCCAAAGGGAGTGCCACTGTGAAAAAAAACCTACCATTAGAATATCTCAACACTCCCCCACAACCAGTAGGACCCAAGTTACCTTTAGCAACTCCATCAAAATTGACTTTCACCCAACCAATAGCAGGATCCTTCCAAACTACATCATTCCTTGAAGCTTTACCGTTTTTCAAAGGAAGGGAAATATAACAAGGAAGATTCCAATTATGCACAACAAGAATCACTTGAGAGAGATACTAGTGTGGGAGACCCCAGATCCCTCTACGTTTGAGTGTTGTACCAATTGGGATCCTCAAGTTTGAGACCAACCCAACAACAACCAAAGATGTACCGGGGATCCTGCTCCTGACAATTTGGCAGAAGGTTGGTCTGGGTGGGGGGGGGGGAATTATAGAGTAGAGTAGATGGATACCCGGGAAACAAGGATGCTAAAACAGGTATTGATGCTCCTATAGATAGTAGGGGAGATGTATTCTTGAATTGTCGATGGATCGACTTAAGTTCCCTCACTAGAATTCCCATCACTAGGCATCACCGCCAACTTAGGGCCATTCTGAAAGGAAACCTCAAACAAAAAATTCTCTTTGATAGTTGCACAAATTTTAAAGGCCAATTTTATAGAGGGAAGGGTAGAGCCCCTAAAAATTTTGTTATTTCATTCCAGCCAAAGACCCCAAGCAACATGAGGAACACAAAGGGATTAGAGGAAGAGTAGAGCAAGATTTGAAGAAGGCCCCACCCATTAAGTCCAAAAGTTCCCAATAGAGGAAGGAAAGACCCAACAAAGATTCCAAAGAGAAAGAACATGATCCCAAACCTCCCTCACATACTTGCAACCAATCAAAAGATGATATGAGTCCTTGAAAGCTTCTTCACATAGAAAACATTTGTTAGGTAGAATAAAACCTCTTTTCACAATATTATCAATGGTCAAGACCTTGTTCTGGCAGAGCAACCAAAAAAATAAAGTCACCTTAGGAATCAGCTTAGGAAACCAAAGAGAATCCCAAAAGGGAATAGGGCCAATAAAAGAGACTTGAAGGGAAAAGGTCGAAGAAACAGAGAATTTTCCATTAGAAGAGAAATTCTAGACAAGCTTGTCAACCGAGGCATAAGAGGGAATGTGAACAGAAGATAAAGATTTATAGAGGATTTCCAAACTAGGGTCCACCTCATACAACCTTTTCCACATGTCATATATATATAGCAGCAACAAATCTACCAAACTTGTGAATACATAGATCCATAAAGGGAAGGGCCCAAGGCTCATCTTTGAGCAGCCCATTCCCAAACTAACATTCATCCCAAAAAAGAATTCTTCTACCATTCCTCAACTACCACTATAATTCTTTAGACACAATTTTCTAGCCTTAACCATAAAGTTCCAAAGGGCATAACCAAAAGGGGGAGAGAAGCCACTAGAAAGAAAGTCCCTTATATGGTCCACTCCTCTAAGGTACTTACTAGTAACAATATGAGCCCATTCACTATTACTAGAGATGAGGTTCCATAGTTGCTTAGCAAGTAAGGCCATGTTGAATTCTCTAATTTTGTGAATGCCAAGGCCTCCCACCTTTTTAGGCCTACAAACATCATCCCAAGAAACTAGGTGTATTCTTTTCTTCTCTTCAACCCCTGACAAAAGGAAATTCTTCTGAATACATTCAAGCTTATCCACAAACTTTTGTAGCATTTGAAACAGGCTTAGAGCATAAACTAGAAGGTTTTAAAAGGTAGATTTAATCAACTGCACTTTCTCGGCTTGACTCAACAATGCCCCTTTCCATCCATCCAATTTAGAGTTAAACTTATCAATCAAACCACGTCAGAAATAATTAGGAATTGCATTAGAGCACAATGGGAGGCCCAGATAAGATGAAGGTGAATTCCCAATTTGACATTGCTCAGGAGTGTTAAGAAAGAAAATAATGCTTTTAGGCAAACTAATCTTCTGCCCAGAAGCTGCCTCATATTTTTGCAGAATAAGTCTCATAGCTTTAGCTTCCTTAATAGAAGATTCCCAAATCATAAGAGTATCATCCACGAACTACTGATGGGAGAAAATATGATTCCGAGATGAAGGAGACAATCTTGACAACTGGCTAGTATTGATGAACCTTTGAATAAGATGGCCCAAAGATTCAACCATGATAATAAAGAGAAAAGGAGAGATAGGATATCCTTGTCTCAGACCCCTCGAACAACCAAAAAGAGGAGAAGGGGAACCATTAAGAAGAACATAAAACTTCGGGGGAGAGATCAATTGAAGCATGAATAGCACCAATTTCTCCCCAAAACCAAAAGCTTGCAAAATCTTGGAAAGAAAACCCCAGTCAACTGTATCATAAGCTTTAAGCAGATCCAACTTCAAAATAAAACCTACTTGTTTTTTAACAAATAAAGAGTGTATATTCTCATGAACAATAAGAATTGAATCAAGAATTTTTCTACCAGCAACAAATCCATTTTGTTGGATCAAAATAATTTGATGAAGAACCTTTTGTAATCTCACAACCAACACCTTAGAAAAAATATTATAAATGGAATTACATAAAATTATAGAGTGAAATTCATCAAAAGAGGAAGCCCTAAGTTTCTTGGGAACAAGAATTATAAAGGATGAATTTAATTCCTTCAAAATATTTCAGTTGCCAAAAAATTCCTTAGTAGCATCCACAACATCCTTCACAAGGATATCCCAAAAAGACTAGAAAAAGAACATAGGAAAACCATCAAGGCCAGACACCTTGTTACCTTCAAAAGAGAAGACTATAGTTTTACTCTCATCCTCTAGGGGGATCCAAACCAATTGTCAATTAAGATCATCAAAAATGATATGAGGTATACCCTGAAAATGATCATCTTGACACCCAAAGTCCAACACACCATCCATAGATAACAAGTCAGAGAAAAAAGATGAGGCAACTTGTTGGAGATCCACATCTAATGTAAAGCAAGGAAGAAAACTTCAAACAATCACAATTGGATCAAATTCAAAAATATTTCTGCCCTTAAAACCCCAACTTAGCAACTTTCCATAATCCTTTCCTATTCTCCTTGTAGCATATCAAATAGAGAAAATTATGCATAATTTTTGGAAGACTCTTCAAACCCACAAACCATTCATCATTTTAGACACCCATTATGGCATACTTCAAAATATATCATTTGTGCATATAGTTGTTTCAGACCTTCCTTCCCTGAAAAGGACTGCTACACTGCCCCTTAAGCCAAATAGGTAACTTTTCCAAAGCAACTCTGAAAAATCCTTCACCCAAACCTCCAAAATCAATTCAAATGTTCCCCACATGTCACAAATAGACTGATTCAACAACCTTTAACAAAAATAATTCCCACAAACTCACCCAATCACAAAACCCTTATTTAGGCCCATTTAGGCTTGCACAATGAGGGTTTATAGAAACTACAAACTCCAAGCCTCCCTTCTACAAAATAGGGCTTCAAACACCTCAAATAGGGCCTGCACAAGCTTTTTCCACCATTACATAACGAATTCCACAAGCCTTTGTACAAACCCTAGCATCTAGCCATCAATTTTAAGCCAAAACTCATGGAACATCAACTAGGGCAGCATCAAAATGTTCTCAAACCTTACTCCTTGCTCCTAAAACCTATTCTAACATCTAAATCTACCTAAATTTACCCATTCCACCAATTTTCAAGCTATTCTATCGGTGGAATGGGTCAACAATGCATTTTTTGACCTTTAAACCCTCAAAACAGGGTTCACAGACCGCCTACAATAAATCACTTATAAAATTCTTCAATCTCAATTAAATTCAACCTAATCAAGCCAAAAATGAAGATACTTGAGACCTCCATCAACTTCAACAATCTTTAGATCAATATTCTCCTGTACGGATACATATAATGACCTGTAGCAATAAAGTTGAATGAAACACAGAAATTTCAAAGAAAAACAAGGAAATCTTATTGCTTTAACTTCAAGAACAACTCTCCAACCCCTACCTCAAGGTTTACAAGCATATTTAAACTTATCTAACCAAAATCCAATGGCTACAACTAACTTTTGAACTACTTGACCCTTCAACTTCCTATTTCTTGCATTTTTGCAATTTTGCATATGACAACTTGTACACGAACTGACCCAAAATGACTTATTACATTAGAAGATGGTTTATTATGACCTTATTGCATGAAAAAAGACTCAAAACACCTTAAAACCTATCACATGACCTTATTTACAAAAATCAACATGGTGCCCCTACACCAACCTCCTTATCCAACATCTGATTATTGAACCTTATAGAATTAATATGGTTGGAGGCCCGATGTTTTCTGAAAATCTTGTTGGGTTTGAATAATTCTTGAAATACTCCCACATATTTCCATTGCATCTAGCATAGCATAAAATTCACTCCTAATAATTATCCTTTCATCTTTAATAAGTTGGGACCAATAAGAAATATAGTCCCAAACCATTTTATTTTGTGCATTTCCCATAAGACCATAAACATTGAAAAAATGAAATTACTATTCATAGAGATAAATATGATTCTATTCACCTACCAATTTTTTCTTGTTGTAATTCCTCTATTGAAGCTCTGATTTGTACGAAAGCTAAGGTAGCATAACAACATGCTACACTAATCTTGAGAGGAGGTTTATGCAAAAAAAAATAGATCTTTACAAAAGATACAAAATTAAATAAAAATAAATATAAGTTTTATTCATACCACAACACAATTATTTATGTGGAGAAAATCCCTTAGAGAGAGAAAACCCACACTCCAAAAGCTACCCAATATATTAGTAAAAAATCAAGATGATTACAATATACTTGTAGAGAAATATTTCTCAGTAGTATCATCAATCAGAGATATCGAGGAAACTCAACATCTATGATACTCTCACATATAATACCATATAATACAAAGTAATACACATCCATGATAGAATGCCCTCATAAAAGGAGGGTTTCCTTTTAAGTAAATCAAAGCCAACATAATCTCTACCATTAGATTTATGACCTAATGATGAACGATCTATATATACAATGAAATATATATATATATATGTATATGTATATATAATATGTATTTTGAAGGCACATGAGCCTCAGACCCCTCACTAGGTGGATGCTCCCCCCAAACCTCATAAGGAGGGTACCCCATTGCACCTCCTACGTTCAAATTGCAAGGTTGAGAAAACATTTTTCTAACATTCTCCCACTTTTTGAATACCTTTCAAGAGAAAAGGGAGTATCACTCATGATGATTTAATTGCTAGGGTCTAAGAGGTCCATAGACTTTGAAAACCATTTGAACTTCTCTATTCTCATAGGCTTAGTTAAATAATTTACAATATTTATCAAGTCTCTACCTTTACTAGCTTCACCCCGCCATCCTCAACCATCTCTAAAAAATGATACTATACATCAATGTTCTTAGTCCTAGCATGAAATGTTAATTTCTTAGCTAGGTAGATTACACCATGACAGTCACAATATATTGTCTTCGTACCTTGTTTTATTTTGATAACTAAACAGAGTCTCTTAAGATAAATGGATTATTTACAAGTGTGAGTAGTGTTGGTTTGTTTTTGTGATTTCTAAATGGTTCTTAAATTAATCTAAAAAATAACCATCTTGTATGCTCAATAAATTCAAGAGGTTGGCTAACGAATAGAAGTATTAGACACTTTCTCCTTTGCACTTCAAGCTCTACGAAACCTAGGAGGGTAGTCATTTATAATATCTTATAGAGTTACACATGGTTGGTAACAAGATATTGCTATAACAGATATTTTATCGAGGGATAAACCAAGAATCACTAATGAAACTCACTTAATTGGTTATATTCTTGGAGATTTTATCCATTGCTAGCTCTGAGAACATAAAATAATGTTAAGAAATAAACTACAATATTAAGGCAAATGCAATTTTGAAAATTGATGACCATGGATATGCAACTAGAACTCATATTTAGACTAGTTCCTTAAACCTAGGCTACAAAGTCAAAGAGAAAAGTAAATTATATTTTTGGATAACATATTTTTAAAAATTAGAGGAAGCATGCATATCACTTCCTTACAATGATATCCCTCAAAATTTACAACCAATTCTTCTTATCAATCTTTGCTACATTCATAACCCTCAATATTTCTCATACATCAATTTAATCTACTACTTGAATAGAATCTATAAAAGAAATATTCATTTGCAAAAAATTGGAATGATGAACAAAAATAATCCTTGATCAACTTATATTCATAAGTGAAATGAAGTATATAATTTAGGAGATAATTGATTGTGTAATTTTTCACAATATGCTCATGTATACATAATTTGTATTGTTATACAATAAGATATTCACATTTACAACTCTTCTCAAGACAACCTAGACCATACTGATACAAAGTTAAAATATAAAAAATTTTGCTTACAAAATCCAAGATCCTTATAAAATGGCTCTTAATTCCCTTTTATAGAAAAAAGGGAGAAACAAGCTTCAAGCCATGGACATATGTCACATTTTCATTTGATATTATTTTCCTCTAAGATCAGATAAAAACCAATACAACTTCTTTGTAAAAGACAAAAAGGAACCTTCACAAAAAGACAGAATAATTGTAGAAGTCGTTGAAGGGGATGCATTTTATCTTGCAATGATGATGCAATATTGGAGGAGGTGAATTATGATTCTATTGGGATTCTCCATCCATTTTGATAACAAATCCTCATAAGAGACTGTTGGGGTTGATGGTCACCGAGCAACAAAAGATTAAAATAACCCAAAATTACAAAGATATTTATAGATAGTTGGAATCTTTGAATGCCATATCATCATATGAGTTGGATATTAAAATTGAGCTTTGATGAAAAATAGAACTCAATATTTTGAAGATTTATTATACTTCTCATCCCACCCTACATACATTCTTTTTCATAGCCACTTTAAAGAGGCTATCTAGTTTACATGATGTATGTACTCTAGAAATTTCGCATCTAGGAGTGCATTGGTTTCCTTGCAAAAAACATCTAAGACAATTTATGTGGAGATCAAATTATCTATGGTGGTATTAAGTAGATAAATTTTAACATTATTATCATTACAAATAAAGACCAAGAGTAGGAGCCAATGCTCTGAAGCCTTCTTTCCATTGATCAAAAGATTTGAGTTCTCCATTCTCATTTAAAATGCTTAGCATAATCTTTATTTCAATGTTCTCAAAATATTTGAATTTGGATTTTATATGTTGTTCTAATTTAACCATGTATGTATGCATTTCTCCCACTAGTTTATCCATATTCCATGTCGTCATAATGTTGCTAGGCATATCAGTTTCAAACCTTGCTCCATTGTATATGCCTTGTAAGCTAAAAATCCAAGGTATCAATTTATTCATTATGTTTCTAGCTATTGATCCTTAGCTATTCTAGCATAGGTATCTTTGAGGTGTGAATAAGCTTGGTGGGAATATTCTAGCTTCCCAAGAATTTTGGATATTCTATGCTTCAATACTTCATCCATAATATTGCTCATTTTCTTCATTTGCTTGCCTTGAGAATTCTTCATATGTTCCTCTAGCTTCTCAACATTTTTAGTAAGCTCCTCCTTTTCTTTTATTAGGTTTCTTACATGTTATGATGTTGGATTCATTTCCATTTTTCCCTCAATTGATGGAGGTGTTTCTTATGTCTCTTGTATCTTTAACTTGTATTCTGCATTAAGCTTTACATGATCTTTTAGTAACTAATCATAAGCATCCTACAAATTCTTTGTAGTAGCTTCACTAAATTTTGTAGTGTCGATAACTAATGAAGCAACTTGGGGGGTAGAATTATTTGCAACTTGAGGCTTATTGGCATTAGGTGCAAGAGCCCATATAGCTAGGGTTTCCCATTTAGGGTTGAACCGAAAGCCAAAATATGCTTGTTCTTCAAAAGAGAACGCATCTTCATCCTGTCTTCTGATAGTATCCAAGGCTAGTGTAGAAGCAATATCCCACTCAAATAATATTAGCATTCCACTTTCTCTTACTAGCCTCCTTCCTTCCTCAAGGGTGATGTTTTAAACATTAATATTTATCTCTTTTAACACCTTGTTTCTGACCTCTTCATATTTGGAAGGGTGCATCTTTGTTTTTACCTTATTGAGTTTCTCATGAAAATATTCTCTTCTAACACTTATTAGAAAATTCTTAAATTACTTTATTGTAACAAATTCATCATCAAAGATGAATTGTGTGCATGCCAAGGCTCTTACATCGATTTCCTCATCTATTCCCCCTATTATATTTATGTTGAATCTACTCTAAGGTATTCTAGAAATGTTCACCCTAGGAGGAGATAGAATAACTTGACTTACCTCCTCCATTATGACTTCAACCTCCTCCTCTTCATCAAGACCAAGGGGATAATCAACCAAGGGTGGTTGATCAAGACTTATCTTCTTTTATGGCTACTCTCTAGGAGGACATTAAGTAGTAGGCATCTGTGGAGTAGATGGTGGTGTTGTAGATGGTTCCTCTTGAGGGGAAGACTCTATTACTATTGGTCTCTTTTCCTTTCTTACAAAAGAATAATCATAAGGATCTATTTTGGGTTGGTAGGAAGGTCTTTCCTCCATCACTAAGGACTTCACAATTCATTTATCAATGTTCTTTAGTACCATTTGGATCCTAGAAATAGGATCTTTAATCTTAGCATAAGCTTTAGGATAAATTTATATCCTCTTGGCCTTTGTATCTTCTTCATTTTTGAAGGTAACCCACTTAATTCTTCTAACATCAACCTCCTTATCATTGAGGCAATTCTTGAGAACATCCTCACCAAAGAGGAGCTAATGTGTAAAAGATGATATTTTAATGCTCACCCTCAACTGGTTGATGAATCATTCAAGGTCGAAGGCCCTTGTGCCATCTTGAATAATTCTAAAGTCTTGCAACATTGGATATATTAGTTCTCGGTCCTCCCCTATAACTGTGAAGTCTAGAAAAAATGTGGAAAATGGTAAAAAGGATCCTTTCTTTTTCCACTTTAGGTGGGCCTATTAGCTTCATTTAACTGCCAGATTACCTCCAAGTATGCCAATCTGAGGGGGACATACTTGGGCATGACATGGGGTCCCATAGGGAATCCATATACCCTTATCACCTAGAGTTTGAATGGATATACCAATATCCCCAGTTATTTTGCACACCCAATTCTAGAACTATATCTTTGGGTCTTAGGAAATCCATGATTTCCTTATGTAATCTATCCTCCACTCCCATGAGTGTCAACACCCTCTTAAAAAACTATTCACAAAAAATACATAATTAGTTGCATCACAATGCATGTCCCATACATGGTTCCAACATTGGATAGGGAGAGATTTTCCTTTATTACCTGACATCTGAACTTGTAGAGCCTTCTCCCACTTTGTCTTTCCCTCATATAGGAACATATGGCATAGAAAGGAATACCACCTAAATTTTATCACCTTGTTTTTCTTTATCTCCACCAATTGTTTGTGAATGCCATTTGAAATGTAGGTGGAAAAATTAAACTCATATTGACTAGGGGATTTTGTAAATATGTTACCATACACATCAATGGAATAGGAAGATTAATTTTGGCATATCCTCCCAAAACCTGGTAGAGTGTGTAATACATCTTAATCAAATAATATTCATATGTTTCAAGTTGAAAGGATTTATTTCATTTGTAGGAATTCTCACAGACTTCTTATCAAATCCCTTTGGTTTGTGCTTTGGTAGCCAAAATACCTTGTAGCTATTTCTATCTTGTTGATACTTCTTAAAAAGGTCAAAATCTATGACCCTATTAGTAGCTAACCTCAAATCAAAAACCTTAGAGATGAAAGCCTTTTCCAATCTTCATTAGTTCTCCCCCATTTGTTGCCTAGATAATTCTTACATTCTCATCATAATTTATAGCTATGTGTCTAATAAGCTCCACATTCATAAACATATTGGGTACAATCAACTTCCTAAGGTCATAAGTCCAGACATTGGAAATGGGAACCCTAGATGCCATTTTTCTATACCAATGTGAAAACAAACTCCACCTAGTCACACGAAGCTCTGCATCTCTACACTCCCTTCCATTATCTAACAAGCCACTTGCAACACCAGGCCCATGAACACATACAAATTTTCTAGAAGACGCAAGGAGTTGCATAATCAAGTCTTCATCTAAAGGCCTTTAATATGAGGATGATTGGCCTCTATATTGGCTCATGGCTACAATTTAGATTTTACCTAAGGTTTATGTATAAGATTCTAGGGTTTGGAAACTTTCTAGGTAATTCACTAGATTGATTAATTCAATTATAAACCCTAGATGCAAGAAGCTTTTTGAAATTTATAGATAGAGGACATGAGAAGTTAAATTTTTATTGTTTCACTCTCTGGAAACCCTAGCTCATCGTGGAAGCTTTAGAACTCTAAAATTCACTTCAACTTTTATGAATGCAAAATGATTTATTTTCTTGGTTGAATTGCAATATTTATGGAAGAAATATATAGCATAAATCTCATAGAATTCAGAAACTTCCACCATTACTCTTCATTCACATGATCCAAGCGCTTCTAGCTATCCATTTACCAGGTTTGAATGTGAGCCATTGATCTCCCATTGATAGGACAAGATTTGATGATCCAAATTGATTTGACTAGTTTGAAAATATTTGATGTGCTTTAAAAAATTGTGGCAAATAAAATATTTCCATGTCACTGTCACTTTACACATCATCAATGTGGGCCTGTTGAGAAAAGCTTCTTCAAAAAAATAGATGACATCATTGATCCATCCACGTAATAGGTTTCTATAGTTCCACAACTTAAAGGGACCCACTCTAAATAGCTTGTGGACTCATAGGATCCATGCCACACATCATCATTTTGTTATTTATAAGCTTAGCCTTCATTGGAAAAACCTTGGAGTCATTGAGAAAAGTCCATGTGTTCATTTTTTGCATTTCCACAACAAAGAACTTAGCCCCTTTTGAAGAGCCCATGGACTCACGAAATTGTACCAAATGATGACAAGTGTCAACCTTTCCACAATTCTACATATTATAATTGAGTCTTCCTTAGTCAATCCACAAACTCATAGAATCTGTTTGAAAAACATGTCACTTGTCCCTTTTTTGTGCTTCCACAACTCCTATCTTTAGTGACTTTCCTTCCAATAAAATAAGAATAGGTGTTACCCTTTCCATCATTTTGTGGCATTTCTTTTCCTTAATAATATATTGATCGTAGACTAGTGGAAACAAATAAGAACATGATAGATGGCAAGCAACAAGATTATTGAAGGACTTAGGCGTGGGCTCACTTAAAACTTTTAATAAGCACATGCAATAATTTTATTAAGTGAACGCTAGTAAAAGGTAAAGGGGTTGGGGAACTTCATGACATAAAGGGTTTCCTAAAACAACTTAGGACACTAGAACCAGGTAAACAAGTCATCGATGAAATATAACAAAAGTACAAAGTGAGTGGGGATTTTTAGGGTTTAAGCAAAAAATTTCTAACCATAGCAAGAGTGACAACATGCTTGCAACTTTTGAACATAGGCAGGGATTGAGAGCCATAAAAAAATTGAAAATTGTACTATCAAGTAGCTCCTATATACCTAGCTTCAGTAGTGGAGAAAACAACTACAACTTGTTGCTTACTTATCTAGTTGACTGCACCACCAAATTAACTAAACACATAAGCACTAGTGGATTGTCTACTATCAACATCACATGCCTAGTCTAAATCCTCATAACCATGAATATCAAGGAAAATCTTGTCTATGATCAAATTACCATGATAACACAAGGAATATTTTGAGGTAACCTCCAAATATTTGAATACCCTTCTAGTTGCATCCCAATGTATTCTTCCAAAATTAGACATATATTTGGAAATAACTCCCACTACTTGGGAAATGTCTGGTCTAGTGCAGACCATAGCATACATCAAGATGCCAACTGCACTCTAATAAGGATCTTTGCTCATATCTTTCATCTTAGATGGGGATGTTGGAAAATCTGAAGTAGATAACTTTGTTCCAACTGTAAAAGCAACACATAATGGTCTACATTCTTGTATTTTAAGTCTCTGTAAAATTGAATTGAAATACTTACTCTAGCCAGGTCATAACTTTCTATTCACTCTATCTCTTTTTATTTACATCCCAAGAATGTTCTTAGCTGCACCAAGATCTTCCATTTCAAATTTAACTATAAGTTGAGACTTTAGTTTTGAAATCATTCCTTTCCATTTACTCATAAATAACATATCATTGAAATATAATTTATAATAAATAGGAAATTATCACCATTAGTTTTATGATAAACTAAGTGATTTGATTTAGAACACTCAAATCCCAAACTCAACACATATGTATCAAATCTCTGATACCACATCCTAGGACTTTGTTTGCGGATATACAAATATTTCTTCATTTTACAAACCAAATTAATTTTACCTTTCACCATGTAGTTCTCTGGATTTTTCATATAAACATCCTCCTCCAAATCAATATGAAGGAAAACCATTTTCACATCCATTGGATCAACCTCTAAATCATAAGAAACAACAATAGAAAGTAAGAATCCAATGGATGTCATTTTTGCAATAGGAGAAAATATATCACCATAATCAACTCCCTCAACTTGAGATTAAACGTTTACAACCAACCATGCTTTTTACTTCTCAATACCTCCATCTAAACCAATACTTTTCTTGAACACCCATTTGCAACTAACATTTTTTATCCTTTAAGATCTCATATATCATTTTTTTCTGAAGTTGTCAATTTTTCATCCATAGCAATCTTCCAAGATTTTTCATTTTTCATACCTAATGCCTCTTCTATAGATTCGGGTTCATCCATTTTAGTATTCAAAGAAAAAAATATCTCCAGTCATTAGGTGAATGGCTTTTAGGTGGTTGTCTATGCCTTGTATACCTTCAAACAAGATGAGTTGGAGGTTCTTCCTCTTTTGAAGATTCAAAGCTAGATGAGCTCTCTTCAACTTCTTTTCTATCTAGGGACCTCAATTCAAATTTCTTAGGTGTAGAAGGAAGTTGAGACACATATTTCTATTCACTTTGTTCTAGTTGTAATGTAATAGAAGAAGTCTTAAATTCTCTAAAAATAATATTTTTACTATATATTAAATTTCATGCAACAAGATCCCAAAGGTTGTATCCTTTCATGCCATATCTATATCAAATAAAGATACATATCATAACCTTGTTCTCCATATTTTCTCACTACTCCTTTGGCACATGTGTATATGCCTCACAACCAAAAACTCTAAGATGTCCCAGTGAAGAATTATAACCCAACCATGTCTCCATATGTGTTTTATCAACAATATTTGATGTAGGAGACCTGTTAATCAGGTAGCAAGAAGTGCATACAAATTTAGTCCAAAAACTCTATTCTAGACAAACATCACTAAGCATACTCCTAGCCTTCTCTATTAGTGTCTTATTCATTCTTTTTGCAACTCCATTATGTTGTAGAGAATATGGAGTTATCTTTTGTCTATGAATACCATAATCTTTATAAAATTTATCAAAATCATTAGGGAAAAATTCATCACTACTATCAATCCTCAAATATATTTTTTTTCTAGATTATAATTCAACTATTGCTTTAAATTATTTAAATCAACTAAAAAATTTAGATTTACTCTTTAGAAAATATACACATGTCCTATTATAATCATCAATAAATGAAACATAATATGTGGATTTTTCAATGGAAGAAACATCTACAAGACCAAACACATAAGAAAAGATAAGATCCAACACACAAGATTTATGAGAACTTGAGTAAAATTAAACGTGGTATTTTTTTCCATAAATATAATTCTCGCAAAAATAAAAATCAAGATCACAATCACTCAACCCTTCAAAGAGGTTTTTATTTTTCAAGGTTCTTAGACCTTTTTCTCTAATGTGGCCAAGTCTCTAGTGCTATAATATAGTCTTCTTTGTAGGTAATTTTGATTTAAAAGAAAGGGCACCCTTGGGTACCTATAATCCATGATCATCCACTAAAGGTGAAACCCTCATCTCTCCCAATGAAGTAGTCACAAACTTTCTTTTCACACAAGTACTATTGCACTCAATAATGTATGTATCAAGCTTATACAATGTACCAAATTGACACCTATAGCAATCACTATATAGCACCTTTAAGCATCTTGCATCGTGTATTAGAAAAGACTACCTTATTGGTGTGAAATAGGTACTTTATCTAACTAGTTCATTTCCTAGCTAGTTATCCATTTAGGCACTCTTTACACAAGATTAAGTTTACATAGGGATAAGGTTGTTGGGCTTTAATGACCCTAAGTTGTCACACCTCATAGGATGAAAATACTTGTCACAATATTATTACATCATATCTCTCCCCTTAGCCTATAGAACCAATGGGTTCCCTTTGTAATCTCAATTCTCAAGCTCATTGTAAGATTTACATTCTCTTGAAGAGAATACAGTTTATTCTTGCTCATTTCTAATTTATATATTTGTTTTCCTTCATTAATTTACATCCTAGATAGACTTTTCAACCAAATCTTACATGGTATCAAATTTTTTGTGAGTTGTCGGTTAGTAATATTTTGAAAAATATAGGATTGTAGAGATATTATTTTTCAAAGAACATGACTATGCTCTTCTCTCGCATCATTGGATGATCTAGAGAATCAGAAAAGTGTGGAGAAAATACCAATTTCTAGGAGGATTCAAATATTGACTTGCAAATTTCATATTTTTGGAAGGTTCCTGGAGAAATTTTGAGCTCGCCAATGAGTCAGTAACATATGAGAAAGTTAAATCTACCTTTTATTTCGTTTGAATAGGACACAGGAGACCAAATTTGCAAGAATTTGAAGTAGAAGGTTCATTGCCAAATCTAGCAAGAAACTGTATTTTAGAGCATTCTGGGTCAAATCTTACCCTACCATTGCACTCAGAAGGCTCAAAAATACTAAAATTGACTGTTAATCATCAATTTTGGATGAATTTTCCAAAAAACATTTTTTTGTTGCGGGAGTTGTATGGCCCCATGAACATTCTAGTTTGAATTTTAAAAAAAAATTATAAAAGTTATGCATTTTAATAAATGCAACTTTTGAAAAACCAAAATACAAAAATTGAGGGTTGCACAATCCCTGCATAGGCTCTACGTGGTCTCATACCCAATGGGTAGGTGGGTACCCCCAAAGGGCCCCACAACCTTTAATGGGCTTCCCAATAAAATCTTTTTATTAACACCCTCACGTAGGGTGTGGGGGAGGCTATGACCCCCACAATTTAATTTTTTTAATATTAACAAAAAAATTTCATGTTGCCAATAGTGGCATGGTGCAATGGTTGAGTTGTGTTGTATTTCTTGCCATGAAGGTTCAAACCGCACTAGGGTGGATTTGTTGAGAATTTATATTGGGGATGAGGTCCCCCATTTGACCTCATTGGTTCATAGCTCGGAATCAAAAGCATTTACCACTCTTAATAATAATAATAATAATTAATGTTTTTTAATTAAATTTCTAATTATATAAACTTTCTAATAAATTTTTCTTTAATATTTTTTTATTATAGTTTTTTTTTTAAATAAAAGTTTTTAAAAGTTTTCTTTAATAATTTTTTATTAAAGTTTTTAAATTTTGTTTATTCATTATAATAAAGTTTTTAAAATAATTAAAATAATCTTTATTATATTATTTTAATTATTTTTTTGATAGTTTTTTAAAATTAAACTCTTAATTAAGTTTTTTTTTTAAACAAATTTTTCATTAATAAGTAAAATTGGAAAAGTTATTTTCTGATTGATTGTTGAACTTTGTACTGGACTATTCATGTCGTTCCTCTAACTGACAACCAACAGGGGTCAGTTGCTCTTGAAATTATGATGCCATCCCAATTAGAGGACATCTTTAATGACCATATCTGGTTGTCTACTTCAAAGTGATTTTTATGTGGCTTCTTCATCAAGTTTTCCAAAATTGCATTATTATTGTTGTCTAAATAAATCTTGTATGTAAAAGATAATTTGTAAACACACTAAAATAAAGTGCCAAAATATTGTCACTTAAAGTGTAATCTACCACATATTTAATATTGGGTACTTCTTTGAATTGATTTATGTATCAAGTGATAGTTGTTATATACACAACGAATGCAACAGTTAGTTACCCATGCATTTTAGTGTGATGGACTAGATACAATATTGACACTTTTGTTATAGAAGCATCTTCTTGTACTCAAAAGGTTAGGTTCTACATCCAGTTTCTTGGTACCTATATTTTCAACTAATATCCAATTGAGTAGTTTCCAAAATCATAAATACCCATACAAACTATGTACCAATTATATAATTTTGACCATTTGAGAGTATCTGGATGATACTTGTGTAATGGTCTCTTTGATTCTGATCTTATTCCTATTGCAGTGTGGGATTCATCAATATTTACAATTTCTTCATTTATTTTTTAGATTTTGGACATAATTAGTTCTATGGATAGTCATGAGTTGATAGTTTCAACTTAGTCTCCATTCATATTGACATCTTCTACAATGGTACATGATCCTTTATATTAGTGCTTGTCACCATTTATAATATTTTTGGAGTAATATTTGGAGGACTTGTTAGCATATTTGTTCCATGCTTTACATCAATCTTCACATTGTTCTACATTGTCACCTTCTTCGGTTAAGATTGGGACTCCTAACATTGTGAAATTTGAGCAAATTCTAGAGACATTCCTTTCAGGAATGGGAAGATATCCTGCATGCATCATTTTCTCTATTTCTTCCTAAGGGGAGGAATGTTGTTTCATGATCTTGGACCATCATCAAATTTACATGTCGAGCATCCACCATCAGTGCAAGATATTGTACATTTAGGGGGGTTCACTTGAACTTCTTTGTTCATTCTCTCTTATGGGGGGGACTTTTTCCTAATGCAATTTTTTCCTTCATATTTTCTGAAGAGAATTTTTCATTCTCTCTTTTGGAGAGGAGATTTGTCCCACTAGGTTTTCTCCTCTCCTCTATTTGTGAGATATTTCTTTGTACATGGGTACATCATTAGGCCTAATAGCCAACACCCATCTTTGCATCTTTACATTGTCTACTTCTCCCTAAGTTGCACTTAAGGGGGTATGTTAGTGTGAAAGGGGTGCTTTATCTAACTAGTTCATTTCCTAGAGCTAGTTATTCATTTAGGTCATCTTTACACTAGATTAAGTTTACATAGGGATGAGGTTGTTAGGCTTTAATGACCCTAAGTTGTCACACCTCACAGGATGACAACACTTGCCACAATCTTATTACATCCTATCTCTCCCCTTGGCCTATATAACAAATGGGTTCCCTTTGTAATCTCAATTCTCAAGCTCATTGTAAGTTTTGCATTCTCTTGACTATAATATAATTTATTCTTGCTCATTTTTTATTTCTATATTTACTTTCCTTCATTCATTTTCATCCTAGGTAATATTTTTAGCCAAATATTACATACCTGCACACCTACATCTATTAATTTTCTAACAGATAATAAATTTTGTGCCAATCTAGGGATATACAACACACCATTAATCCTTCTTATTCTACCATTAGGAAACCTAATTCTAAATTTACCATGACCAATAATATTTAAATAAGAATGATCACCCAAGTACACCATACCCCCATCAAATTCTTCATATTTAGAAAATTTGTATATATTAGAGGTCATATGGAAAGATGCACCTAAGTGAATTAACCATTCATCATTACCTGCATGAGTGGCCAAAGTTGTAATGAACACATCACCATCTTCCTTCTTGAATTTAGGATCATAATCAAATTTCTTCTTTTTATTCTTCTTTTCTTCTTTATACTCCTTATGGAAGTGTCTAGGCTTACCATACTTCTAGCAAATAACTTTGAAATTTCTAGTAGATTTGGATCTCCTGTTGGACTTGGATTTATCATGCTTTTCATCCCTCTTACCTTTTTCCTTAGGTATTCGACAAAAATTTAGGGCCTCCTTGGCACTAATAGATACCTTCCTCCTCATCTTTTCAAAAAGAAAAGAACCCACAATATCTTCAACCTTCAATACAAAAAAAGTACTCCTAATAGCCATAACAAAATAATCCCATGAATTAGGAAAAGAACAAAGGAATATCTGACATATCACCTCATCCATTTTTACACCAAGTGATGCCAATTGAGCCACCAACATATTAAACACTTCTAGATGGTACCTAATTGATCCACACTTTTCCATTCTCAAGGAATATAATTTCTTCCTCAAGAAAATCTTGTTCACTAAATATTTGTCTTGATATATCTCACCAAGTTTCTTCCAAGTTTTCTTTGCAGAGGAATCTACTAAGTCTCAAAATCACTTCTCCACTTCTTAGGTCAAACTCACTCACAAGGCTAGGGTTTTCATGGTGTAAGTGAAATCAACACATCAACAAATGATGAAGGGATAATGGACAACTCTACGAGAGTGGTTTATATCTCTTATGCTTCAATCTTAGCTTAAACTCAAGAGCGTATTCCTAGGGGTATATTTGAATAGGTATTGAAATCACTTAAGATAACATAATGGAAAAAGTGATAGCCAAACCCAACTAGTTTTCTCAACCCCTAAAACTATCACTGAAATAAAAAGATTGGTTATCGCTAACCCCTATATAGTTGACATTACACCTTGGAAACATGTGCAAGGTTGGGTAAGTCTCATGATTCACAGATAATTCTTTATTCTATTCCCTACAAACAATGATATCATGAACTTATGAAGTGAAACTAAAAAAATGATTTTATGAATTTGGTTTATATTTGGTTGACTGGAACACATACATGAGACCAGTGCCTACTCCTAGACAATAGAGTCACAATCAACAAGGAGGAAATAAAAGGGGAAAAAGAAAATTGATATGATCTAATTATTTGGAGCATTAATAAATACCATTGAAAGAGTTATCTACTTAGTTATCCCTCATTGTACTAACATAAATCATATGCAATCACATAAAAGAGCTATTGTAGCTTGTGTAATAGAATTAGAATCCTATGAAATTTCTCTAGTATTGATTATATTCACAACAAAAAATGTGTTGAGGAAAGAATGCTAATTTTATATATTCTTTGAGCTTACATACACAATAATGGAGACATAACATAGTCAATGATATTATCATTCTTACAATTGTTTGTCTGAACCAATTGTCCCTATAACTATTCTTTGTTTTTTTGCAATTTTATGCTTCTTTTGATTATTCCTCTATTCTCATGTACCATCCAATCCTCAAAAAGATATCAAAAATTCTAATAAAACCAAGTGACAAAGGAAATCCTAAAATAAATTACTGTAGCAACATTAGATTGATGCTTGGGAAAAATTCCCCCAAGACAGATGCATCAGATTGATAGGTGGCCATTGTAATAACTTCTGGTGGTTGAGGGAGTGGTACCATTAATACTTATAGGTGAAACAAAGGCATGACCATTAATAACAGTGGTTGATGAATTTGAAATATGCAAGTAGACACATCAAGCGCCAAAATATCAACCTAGAATTATGTCAAATTCTACAATGGTGGAAGAATCACCAATGAAAATTTGATTCACTTAGAAATCATTTAAGAACCAATCACAAAACAAAATCGTGAAAATTTGGAAAATCGCATCATTCTACAACTCAAAATAGTAAAATTTCATCTGAATCAAAAGTGAGAATTCTACACCCATTAGGTTCTTGTAGGAACTTCAGGTGTAAGTGCATTTTCACCTTTGGGAGATATATTTGATTCACATTGGATCACCTACAAATAATTTACATAGCACTTAGATTTTCAATACCTCCTTGTGGGTTAGAAAGGTCCATTGGGCCACTACAAGATATCAACCTCTAAGTAGAACATGTGTAAAAACCAAGTGCACCTACACTTATTAATGTGTCTAGTTCAGATAGAAAGTACAAGTGGTGTTAGAAGGGGTGATGTCAACATGATGTCAAAAAATGGGTGAGATAGTCTAGGAGATTTTGCATATGATGATGTCATGATGATGTAAGCAAGGGATGACATCAGTAGGAAATAATCTAGATACAGTTTCAAGGAAATGATGTGGAATGGGTTTGCAAGAGAATTCATATAAACTGGGGCAGGGGGCCTAGCTCGATTGGCTAAAGTATCCTATTGCAGGCAATAGGTCACGAGGTCTAGTCTCCCCCCAAACCCGTGGTACCGAAGGGCGTGTCACACCAGTGCCACCAGTCACGTGAAATTTTTTTACCAAGTGCACTACAGTTTATAGGGGGATGGATACCCGACCGATTCTTGCAGTCTAAGAAAAAAAAGAGAATTCATGTAAACTGGATGAAAGAATATGGAAGGTGAAGTTTAGATGGAAGAGAAAATTATGTAAAAGGAATCATGTGGAGAAAATGAAGTGAATGGGACAAGTGCACTTGAAAGGAGAAGTTCACTTAAAAATGTCTGCAAAAAAATAAAATGACATCATGATGTGGGTGCGTGAAGATGGTAGGTAAGTGGAAAATGTAAGAAATCTATTAGATGTGGAATGGGTTGGTTCACATGAAAATCCCTGCCAATATTTGGATGGATATTCCTTTTTTGCAAAGTAGAAAATTGTAAGTGAATCGAATAGAAAAAGCAAAGAGGTGAATTTCAGATGGAAGATGGATTTCCACAAGGTTGACACTTAGTCATTTTTAGCACTTAAGACCTTTACGAGAAAAACAAGTGGAATTAAACATTTGTGGGGAAGTGAATCAAAAGTAAACATTTGTGGGGTGGATGGACTAAATTGGATAGAGGGGTGAAATCCGTAAGATTTTTTATAACTTTCATTCCTTAACAAATTTTATAGAAATTTAAAAAGCAACATGAATTAATTTTTATGCTCTATCCATTGGTGCTAATAAATTTTGACAAAATATGACCCATAATATATATCTCAAATCAGTTATAAACTTGGGAAAATTTACAAAGGCACAAAAGGGGAGGGACTCAACAAAAAAGGGAAAATCTATATGAATTCCAACAAGCCCTTCATGGAAATTGATTAAAATAGAGTCCACCAAGCACAATATTATTATACCCTTGGATTTATGGTCTATAACATCATATTGAGCAACCAAAGTAGCATTTGTAGGCCTTAAAAAATTATCATCAACAACATCCCACATATCTTGATCAATTATCAAATCCTCCATTTTCAACTTCCACATCTCAAAATTGTTGCCCATAAACTTCTCTACCTCTATTCTCCTTGATAAGCTTGTCATCTAAGAATTTTTGCAACAAGATCACAAAGTATCTTCTACACAAGCACCCACTCAAAACTGGATTAGTTCAAAAAAATCAACAACCTACAACTAAAACTGGATTTGTAAGAAAGCTAAGGTAGTGGAACAACTTCTTACACTAATCTTGAGAGGAGGGTTATACAAAAATATCATACTTTTACATATACAAAAATTAAAGAAATAAATCTATAAATTTCATTCATACCGCAACATAGTGATTTACGTGGGGAAAACCTTTTTGGGATAAAAACCCCACACTCCAAAATGTACCCAACATATTATTTAAAAATTTAAAAAATTACAATATACTTGCAGAGCAAGCTTTTGTAGGAGTATCACCAACCAAAGATCTAGAGGAAACTCAACATTTGTGAGACTCTCACACCAAATATAATGCAATAAGCAACCATAATACAATAACCTCATAAAACAATGGTTTCCTTTTAGGGCAAGTGAATCCAATATAATGTTTATCTTCAAATCTATGACCTAATGATAAATGGTCCAAATTTACAATGAAAAAATATATATGTCTTTCAGGGTTGTACCCTCGAACCCTTTCTAGGGTGTGTGGCCCATTCTCAAATTGAAAGGTTGAGACATTATTTTCCTAACATGATTGGGTTCTACTAGATCATTCCCAATCCACTAGAGGATCCTTTAGTAGAGATGAATATGCATTTTAATTGTTTCCATTTTTCCATTAAATCTTTTTAATCCTCTTCAACCATTTTCATTCCTTGAATTAACAATCTGTCAAGTTTTCTCAAATATATCTAAGACTTCAGCATTTTTTTATTATTAGGGGAATTGATACCCCGAATATTTAAGTATTTAGCCTCATGTCTCCTTGAGAAGGGTGATACCCTTCCTTAATCTCAGCTTCATTTAACCCTTTTCCCTTCTTTCCAATTCTAATTTCATCTTGTTGGATTTTTTTTCCCTAAGAACTCTTTTCCCCTATCCTTGGATTTTTATTTTTGAACCATTTTGATTGATTGATCTTTATTCTAACACAACCACTTCATCACCTAAGAATTCACTACCAATCTTTGTATCTTTGTTGTATTTTATTTTTTCTATATTTTTAGCTATTGGTTCTATAGAGCGGTAAATTGTCACCCTTGATGATTTCACACTAGGCTTAGCTCCCCCTTATGTGTTGGACCTAATTATGCTAATAATTTGTCTATTTTATGGTCATTTTCAGAAAATATAGATAAAAATAGGAATTTTGATATTAAATATTCATTTAACATCAAAAACCCAAAAATAGGTCTAGTCTAGAGTGCCCATGCCCTTGATCAACCTATTTTGACCTAATTTTAAATATGTTATTGTTGACATTTTTTATATTTACAAATTTGAATTTATATGTCAGCTTTTCATAATTAATTTTGAGGGAAACGAATAAATACATATAAATACAAGTCATTTTCACCATTTCAAACTAGAATACAATTTGAATATCGATTGAGTCTCCTAAAAAGCATTCAAGGAAGTTCAAGGGAAAAATAAATAGTATTTTACTGCACTATCATCAATCAAGATCATGTTTGCAAGGAATTAGAAAGAAGAAAGGAAACATTATGAAGAAGAATCTATTATGACCAATCATGTTAATTTTATGATGTATTGAGTCATCCTCTGCATGCTAGCTACAACAACTTATTGTGTTTTGTGGACTAACCTCATGCAGATTTTCAATCAATCCAAGCATCCATCAAACAACCTTTGGTGGAAACTTATGGTGCGAACATCACTTCGACAAGGGTTTCATGCCTAAGGTAATATTATCATTTATCATTGATCATTTTAGTCAATTATTGTTTTGGCCTCTGCCCAACCTAGGGCATGCCATCTTGATCATCATAAATTATTGTACATGGAGGTGAAAACACCAAAATGGGGTTTGACTTAGGCAATCCCCTATGCAACATAAAATTTCCCCCTATTTTCATGTGTGCAAATCAATTTTGAAAGTTTCATTAGAAGTGGGTCATAGGAAACATAGAGTAGATTATAACTTACCATTTGAAGTTTGTAAATCCCCAAAAAAGTAGAAACTTTGGGCTAGGGAACCCACACCCCTATTCACCTAAGTCAAGCTCAAATTTTGATAACATGTTCCTCTTTGTCACCATTTTTTAGATTTGGGTTTGTTCCATCAGTTTCTATTTTTTTCTATATAATAAATTATATTTTCAAGTCTAGGGTTTATGCCAAAAAGGCTAACTAAAAAATGCATCAAAATCCTAGTCCTTTTTGTAACTTGAAAGGACCAAACCCTAGAAGATCGGCTCTCCATTATAGCAGCAAGTCAATCATCAACCCTATTTGGTTTGTGTCTGAATGTGGAGTCAAAGTGAAAAGAAGTTAATCCTAGTTAATCTACTTGTTGGACCTAGGATCTCTTTTCCTACTCATAGGCTCATTATCTTAAGTGTAAAAATATTCTTTATTAACTATCACCATAGTCTGTACACCCTTTAAAATTATCTTTGACTCAAATGATTTTACTCTTTAGATTGAATTGGAAATCCCCCCCCTCTACCTTCTATTTCCATGTTGGGGGAGTTAATCTCTAGACTATAAGGGACTACCTTCTCAATATTTTTGTCTTGAATGGGGAAGAATTCCTTTTTGGGCTTTGTATTGAAATTTTCTTCCTCTCTCCCTTGATGACAATCCTCCATCTAGTGTCTAGTTAAATGACAATGTTGACATCTTATTGTGTTTTTTTCAATCTCAATTTTTTGTCACCAAATCTCAAAATCCAATCTTATATCCAACTCCTTTAGGGGGGATATTTGAAGTTGATGGAAACACACATTCTTGCATACATTCTGAAATTACTTTCTTCTATTTGATTGTCCACTTTAATGAATGTTCTAATTTTATCTCCTATTAGTCTTAGAATCCTTGGATCCTCATATTTTGATGGGAGATTGTATATTATAACCCACATTGATATATTTAATATTTTATGTGTGATCAAGTTGAAATTAAGCTCCCAATCTCCTTTAAGGAAATATTGTTAGTGTAAATAGTGTCATTATCTACCTAGTTAGCTAATCACATTTCTAGGATTGACCTATTCACACTAATAGATTAAATTTAATTAGGTTATTTTATGATTTTTATCACTTCATATGGCTAAGACATGTTTCCTCATCACTTGAGACACCTATTGACACTTGCTCACACACTTGTCAAGTGAGCTCACAAGTGTTTCATCTTCAAAGGGTTAACATATTGTTTATTCCTACCTTCCTACCTCATCTACCATACCTATATATGCAAGGTTCCTCATTGTATTTACACACTCTTCATTTTTATATTTATAGAAATACTATTATGCTTATTTTTTCACTTTTAGAAGTCTATTTCATACTCTTGATCTTGGCATTCTCCAACATGATATCAAAGCCATGAGAGCACATTCCTTCTCACATTAAGGTGACTCCCGCACATAGCCCTATCATCAAAAAATTGTAGGGACATTCTAAAATTTGGGTATTGATTTTTTTGTTCTTAATAAGTTATTCTTTTAAAACACTAGTGAATGCATACTTTGGTAGTCATTTTTTGTTGAAGGCAATTGTTTTGCATCAATTTCACATCTTCTACACATAGAACAGAAAAACAATTTTTAGGTTTTGTTCACAACAACAAAAAAACTAAGTATCTGCTAGTTTTTGTAGATAGTAATCTAATCTTGCAAAAAATATTATCAAAATAGCACAATGTGACCATTTTTCCTATAGATCAAAGTTTTTTTTTCTATCAAATTGCATCTTCAGCTAGTTGGAAATAAAAATATTTTATGGGTTTTCATTGCAATGCCAAATATATTTTTGGGTATCTATTATATTTTGCATACAATAAGAAAATTTTGTAAAGACTAAATCAGAAGTGTCTAGGCTATTGTTGATGGAAAAATAAAATATTATAACAACTTTTGATCAATAACTCGAAATTGAGTGTTATTTTCTTCAAATGTTCATATTTTTTTCATTTTAAATGCATTGGACTTATTTGCATTGTAAAAAGAACTAAGTTATAAGGTGCCAAATTTTTAGGGGCTCAAATCAGTAATTATTTGGGGGGGTATACTTGTATTTCATATTGATATTTGCTAATAATTAGACCATGTCTAGAAATTGCAAATTGAAGTGCACATATTGTGGGAGTAATCAACATGGGGATGAATTTTGTCCTCATACCTCATATTCTCTCATCCAACACCTTTTTTAGGATTGTAAAGCCTAAATAATATGTTGCTACATTTGAATCCAATAGTAACTCATTCTTGAGTTCCATAGATTCTTTGCACTAAGACATTGTTATTGTTATTCCAAATCCACCACATTGGGATGCATATCTACTAGACTTCACATCTTTTTTTGTAGAATCCCACCTTGTATATTTGTATGATACCATTGAGGACATTCATCTTCTATTTGATATTAGCTTTGATGAAGTTGCATCGTCACTACCATCTTTGGATACTACCCTTGCCTCACCTACATCAACTCCTATCATGAAAAATTGCATAGATATTCATGAGTTGGCCTATCCTACTTAGTCATCATCTATGTTGACATAATTTTCAGTAGTACAAGATTTTCATTGGTCCAGTTATCACTATGCATACATGGTTGTTGTTCCTAAATCACATATGTGTTTAAAAAAAGGTGAAAGTTGCACGATATTAACTTATGTATGTGTATCCAAATCTGAAAATAAGATTACCAAATAAAATTATATTTATGTGATTTCACATTCACCATTATATAAAAAATCAACAAACAAATATGACACCATATTTATGTGGTGAAACCCTTTCAAAAAAAAACTCCACACAAGAAAAGAGGGAAAGTATATTATTTATCTTCATAAGAGATACACCACAATAAACTTCCTTTTTGATGTCTTACAACCTAGATGCTTCCATACACCTAAAAATAACACACAATGAAACTACCATCTCATGGCTCCAATTTATAGAACTTGTGGGAGGAAAAACCACAATAATAAACCAAAACAAGAGGTTCCAAAACCACTTCAAAAAACCCATGCCCCATCCTTGTAAAACCAAGTGTCATGATAATACATTAATTAATGTGCAAAAAGCTCCAACATGAGTTCCTAACCCATAGCCTCTTCATCATTTCATTCAGGATGCTCTGGTGATTGTTCATCTTCTTAATGAAATGTGAATGAACACCTGTTTCTCACCAAATTTGGGTGCACCACTCAAGACCTTTCACATTCCAAATGTGGAAACCTAGAGAGATAATTTATCCTCTAGTGATGTGTAAACTCCATCAACATTAAATTTTCTCTTTAAAATATAATTATAATATATCAATATTAAATATATTTCTCTCATATCCCCTAGGACACTTTCCAAGAAATATGGAGACATAAAAATGACATAGGTTAGCAGGGTTAATGTCACCTAACCTAACATCCTCCCACTTGACATTATACATTGCAATTGTATCCAAGAGGTAAAAATAATAAGTCAATTATAGTGATCAAGGTCCATGACCTTCTTGCACGAATAGAACTTATCTATGGTCACTGGTTTCATGAGAGTATGCAACATTATCCAAATTATCAACCTTATCAATCAAGATCTTACCATTCTCACCCATTTCTTACACAAAGTGTTATTGAACATCAACATGCTTAGTATGAGCATGATACATAGGATTTTTTCCAAACAAATAACACTTTAACTATCACATCCAATCCTCACTATCCTACAATCAAAACCAATGCCATTACCAAGGATCTATAGCCATATCACCTCCTTAGAGGCATTTGTAGCATATATATTCCAATTCAATGGTTTACAAAGAAACTACGGGATTCCTCTTACTCATCCAACTCACTGAACCTCCAAACAAAGTAAATCCATAGCCAATAGTGGAACTTCAACTATCTAAGTCACCTACCCAATCTACATCAACAAACCTTGTATGTCCAATGGCTTAACCACATCATCAATACCATGAGAAACCAAATAGTAATATGAAGTACCAAACAAATATCTAAATACCCTCCAAATAAAATTCCAATGATCTTTACCAAGATTAGACATAAACCTACTTAGAACTCACACTACTTGGGCTATATCAAGTCTAGTGCATACCATTGCATACATTAAACTACCAACCACTCTATCATAAGGAACCTTAGATATATCTTCAATATCATCATGAAAATTAGGACACATATCTAAGCTCAACTTAGTACCAACCAGAAATGGAATACTAGTTGGCTTAATGTCATGCATATTAAACCTTTGTGAAATTATATCAACATACTCTAACTTAACCAAAGCTTTCTATGAACCCGATCTTTGATGATTTCCATCCCAAGAGTAATTTTTCAGTACCCAAGTCTTTCATATCAAATATTCCAAAAATAAATCTTGAACTCCCTAATCATCACCTTATTGTTACCCATGAACAACATATCATCAACATACAAGATAATAATTAGAATATGATAATCAATAACCTTAATATAAACACAATGATCATCCTTTCTCCTAAAAAATCCCAACTTCAATACAAAAGTATCAAACTTTTGGTCCACATCCTGGTTGACTATTTCAAACCATACAAATATCTCTTCAACCTGCAAACCAATTATTATTTTCCTTTCATAACAAAACTATCAGTCTGTCACATATAAATTTATTCCTCAAGATCCCCATGCAAGAAAGAATTTTTAACATCCATTTCCTCTATCTCAAAATCATAAGTAGCAACAATAGATAATAGGAATCTATTAACAATAGAAGAGAAAATTTCACCAAAATCAACTCCTCTCTGGGAGTAGCCCTTAGCCACTAATCAGGCCTTGTACTTCTCTAACCGACCATTTTCACCAAATTTATTTTTAAATACCCACTTGCAATCAATGGGCTTCCTTCTCTTGGGAAAACTAACAAGATCTCAGGTGTCACAACTATCCAAATCCATCATCTCCTCCTGCATGGCCTACAACCAAGACTCACTTTCCTCTAAAGAAAGAGCTTCCTTGAAAGATCTAGGTTCATTATCAGTACTCAACAAAGAAAATATACAATGGTAATTTGATGGGATATACCTGTCTACTAGATTCAATTATTTTTGGAACTCCTCAAGGTAGGAGTAATGGGCTCTACTTCTTCTTATATGTGTTCATCCTACACATGTCTTGAACTATCTGAACCCTCTTCTTCTCTATCCTTGGATCCATATAATTTTTCTTCCACATATGCATCTTCTTGCTTCTCAATATTTGTCTCAAAGTGCATTGTCTTTATCTTATATTTCTCCTTTGGTTGTTCTTCTCCTAAGTAAACTCTAAATTCCCTAAAAAACACATATTTAGACAAGATTATTTTATGGGTTAGAGGATTCCAAAGATTATAACCTTTTACGTTCTCACCATAACCAACAAAGATGCATTTTTGTGCTTTTGGATCCAATTTAGATCACTTTTCTTGAGGCACATGAACAAAAGCTTCACAACCAAAGCCCCTTAAATGTGAAATAGAAGAATTTCTACCTATCAAAACTTCATAAGGTTTTTTATCAACAAGAGTTGAACAAGGAAAACTATTAATCAAATAACAAGTAGTACCAACCTCTTCTACCCAAAAACATTTATCAATATTAACACTACTAACATACTCCTAGCTATTTTCATTATGGTTTGGTTCATTCTTTTTTCTACCCCATTTTGTTGGGGAGTATAAGGAGTTTTATTTTTTTGAATAATACATGCATGCTTATAAAATTTATCAAATTATTTAGAAAAATATTCACCCCCATTATCATACCTCAATAAGTATCTTATAATTTGTTTTCTTTTCAACTAAGGCCTTAAATTCCTTAAACTTAGTGAAAACTTCAAATTTTAAATGCATAAAATAAGTCCAAGTGTATCTTGAGACATCATCAATGAAAGAGACATAATACCAAGATTTACCCAAAGAGTCAACATCCACTGGTCCACATACATCCGAATGAATAATTCTAATAATCTCTTTGTCTTATTAGTTCTACTAGAAAATGATGATATTTTTTTTTTCCAAACACAATGTTTACAAAACTTACTTTTACCAATAAAATAATCAAAAACACCATCAACCAACTTTCTGTTTAGAATAGTGTTGGGTGAAAATTATGGAATCCCTTTTTAACAGATTACACAACCTGCTTTTAGCCACAGCTGTGTGAGATGTAATATCTCCTCTCATAAAGGGGAGGCACCCTTCTTACTGCTTACTGAAACTAAGTAAAACTAATTAAGTATTCACAAAAATGTACACTACAATTAAGAGATGGGAGTGTGTCACATTCATACTTCTCTTTTTTTTCAGAGAATATGTTTTACAATACTTCACAGTTGGTAGTTCTAATACAATATAAATTAAAACTAAAAAAAAATAGTAATTCCAATATCTCTATCTTGTCAAAGCAAAGCCTAGAGATACCAGCATGATAACAATAAATGATAAAATAAGAAAAGAAAATCTCACAAAGGCACAAAGTCGTTTTGTAGCCTTTCACCAATGGATCCTTGAGATATGTAATGAGTGTCGTATTAGAAGCACAAATTCTTCTAGATACAACAATTCCACGAACAACATGAACAAATACAAGCATAAATTCTTGTAGATAATTCACCAATAGTTATCCAAATAGTATCACAAATTCAAACAAAGAGTGCAACACAAAGTTTACACAAATTTATTCGAAGTCCTTATATCTCACTCACTAATCACTGCCAATCTCAATCAAATCCAAAATATAATCGATCCAACACAAATTCTGGTATGCAACTTTCTTCTTTATTGATCAAAATAGATGCACAAAGATGAAAACAAAGTTTCAAGTATTTGCTTCTCAAAATGGGCAGCACTTCGTTGCAAAAGATAAAAGATCCATGTTACAAAAGAAATCCCTCATATTTATAAAAGAGGGGGAAGAGAAAATATAGGAAAAGTAGATGAGCGAATTTAGGAAAGTTAGGTGAGTAAATTTAGGAAAATCTCACCTAACAAGTTGACTTATTCAAAAATGTTGTCCATCTTTTTGGGAAAACATCTTTGTTTTTACATGTAATTACATCTTGGAAAAAGACATGTAAGATGTCGAGAACTATTTACAAAATGTGTAAATGAAAGAAAAAACTATCTAACACTGGAGATGAAAAGAAGTCTTTGTATCTCTTCTTTGTCTCCAGGACGAATGCCTCATTTGGACCAACAGTGTAATCCACAATGGTGTGAAATCTGGTGATTGATCTTCTGGCAGATGAGTGAATCTTCTTGCATCTGTCAAGATGTGTCTTAAGATTATCAAGAGAACGTTGTATGTCACAAATTGCATGCATGGAGCTCTTTGAAAAAATTTCATCCTCCACTTGCTTCATGAAGGCTTCCTTGTAGATCTATGAAAGTTCACTGGCCGGGAGGAAAATATGATCTTCATCAAGGAGCTTACCCAGTAAATCCTTAATTCCATTTTCTAGGATAACATGATGTCCTTCGACATCTTCCATAAGAGACTTGATAACTTGAATGTGGTGCTTGAGGGATTATCTTACCTCCACATATTTCTCTTTGTCAAGAATTACCCCAACTTCCACCAACTTACTCAGCTTTTCCTCTTTCATTCGTGACCAAAATGAGAGGCATTTTTCCATTTCTTTTTTCTCTTGGGAAAGTATGCTTTCTTCTTTATCAAGCTCTAATTTTAGCTTGGCTATCTAAGTGGCCTTCTCATCTATAGCAGTTATAACCTGTGAACCATGTTCTATCATTTCATTAATGAAATCATACAACACTTCATCCTTAAACGCAAACTTCTCTGCCTTTTTCACTGTTGGTTCCTTAAGGCTTACCATAGCCAAAGGTTGTACATTTCCTGAAGAGCCTACTAGTTTCCTCAAAATAGCTGCATAACACTCGTCCTTCTCCTTGTACATATTTCGGGCTTGTTCCATCTTGTGAATCCTTCCTACTAAGGCATCTAGGACCACCTGTGCATATTCCTTTGCAGTTTCATTTGTCACTTTTCCGAAGCTAGACTCTTGTGACTGTTTAGTCCTCCATGTTTACATCACCTTTCTCTTGCGAGGGTAGACCAATCTCTACAAACTTATGACCAGTTTTGTCAACATGAAGCCTTGAATGTACCTTCGCCTTTTTCTTCCCCTTAGATTTTGGAGGAGCTATCTCTTCAAGATCGAGCTCTTCTAGAGAGATCATTTGTTTATTTTTCTTCAATACTTGAGAGACCAACCAAGGAGGAAGGGAGGAAGTCTATGCTTCTTGACTCACCGTCAACTCTTGTGTCGCAGCTACTTCTGTAGAAATGATTTGTATGGTAACAATCGGGGTAGTATATATCATGATTGCTCTAGTACATTGCATAGCAAGTTGACTCTAGAAATACTCATTCATAAATCTATCAAATTCAGCTTCAGATGAAACATCAAAAGATGGAGATTACAAACTTGGGATGGATGAAGGAGAGATTGACAAGATATCAACAATTTGTAGATTTGAAACTGTAGGAGGAGTGGCAAGGACGGTTGATGCTGCAGGGGGAAGAGAAACATTGACCGTATGTATGGTATATGTGGGAGGAGGTGAAGTAGGAAGAGGAGGTGGAGGAGTGTTAGGATTGGGAGGTGTATGAGGAAAATTTGAGGTAACAAGTGATGAAATTCAGGGAAGATCTTCGACAACATTTTCATGAGGAGATAGTTGTGGTTCATCATCATGCCCAAGTTCCTCCTCATTACCTTCTTTTTCTCCTTCCTCTTCTGTAAACTCTTCTTTTGCTAACTCTTCCTCTTCTGCAGACTCTTTTTCTTCTACAGATTCTTTGCTTTTCTTTCCTTCTTCTTTGGATGTTTACTCCTCAGAAGCAAGCTCTTTTCCTTATGCATGTGTAGATTCAAATTTTGTTTCCTCTTATTCTTCAACAACCTATGTAACTTTCTTACCAATAGTGAACTTGATTCTAGACCTCTTTGGGAAGAAGAGGGAATAGTCGCTTATTTTCTCTTTGAGCAGAGTTCCAATTATTGACTAGTTTCTACTCCTGGTGCTTCTCCTTCTTATTCGGTCTTGAAAGCTTTCATTTGGAAACCATATTTATGCAACCATTCTGTTGTGTTATGCAAGATGGGAGCAAGCCTTTCCCTGATAGAGATACTTTCCTTTTTAGACCATTGAATCAGAGGTAAGGGCCTTTTAGAAATCTTGTCTTCTTCATAAGGAGAGCTTAGGATGTCGTCGAGATCTTGGAAGTCCGCTAGTAGATCAGCCACACCCAGCTCTCTAATTTGCTCTATTGTTAGCCTGTAAAAGTCTATTTTGCGGATTTCTTCTTCATTCCTGCATTCAGCCCATATGTCTTCAAAATGGTAGACATGTAGGTGATATTTCTTCAATTTCCTCTTCACATCCCAGTATTCAAAGTGAAATCTATATTTGTATGTTTTGATAGTTACAATTTTCATTTCTACATAGACTGATTTTTCCTTTTGTACACTGTGAAAAGTATGTTGGAATCAAGGAACACTAAGAGGGGGGGTGAATCAATTCTCACAAAAATTATAATTATTTAACTTATTCTCAGATTTGATAAATAAACATGAAAGCATAAACCATCACCACATCAAAAACACACATAACACCAAGATTTTTTACATGGAAAAACCACGGTGGAGGTTAGTCCACAAGATTATACCCTATTTAAAGTATAAGAGAATTATAAATGGGGAATGCGCGTGCATTTAGGCACACTACCTAGAGCTCACTGCTCAAATACAAAAATGCTAACATCCCAAAGGAAGGCACACTGTCTTACAGAAACATTCGGATTACATCTGCAAGAATTTGAACTAAGAAAATAGCATCTTCTAATACCTTATTATAGTTCTGGTTAAGCACATAAACTCTGCTCACTCTTCTTCCAACTTTACCTTTTCCTTCGAAAGATTAGAACATTATTTGCACACAACACTCACACATCACTCGCACCATACCTTAAAATTATATAGACAATTGAACATATATATCCACAACTAAGAATAACATCATCTCCATGTTGGCTTCAGCAAAATATAAAATATGTACAAATTGTCCGCTCAATCCATAAACAATTATTAATGTGAATCAACCAATGCTGGCCAAAACATAGTAAAGACCCAAAACAACATCCTCAAACATGAAACAACTTCAAAAATTATTCCTCGAAGATCCACAACACACTACAATCACCCTGTCGGCCATGAACATGAAAAACATGAACACACAAAATAAAATCACCAATCGTGAGCACAACGATCAATGTAGATGTACAACACAAATAGAGCATGATCTAGAAACACCCACAAGAATCATGAATCACCAAATAATCATTCGCAACAACTCAACTTACTAGAATCACATTATCTTCTTTCAGAAGCACCAACTGAAGCAACAGAAAAATTGTCAGAACACAGATACTCATAACTCAATCAAATCTTCATGTGGATCTCTAAAACTGAACGTGGATAAACTAGATATACTTAACAACAAACCCTTTGATCCACAACCTCCAACAATCAACATATTGAGTTGGCCAATAGACTGAGCTTCACTGCATCACTGACAACTTGCAACTTATTTTATAACAATTTTCTCAATATCCTCGACATATACAGCCTTTAAGACATTAATTCCAATAGTGTTGACATTAATGACAACCACATATCAATAGCATCCAACAAAGTATTCCTCCCAATTGTTAGTGGGAACCTAAAACCCAGTTTTTGAATTCTCATGCGTTCCTTGTGGACTGATATCAGTTGTCTGCACAACTCCATGAGTGTCCACTTATCTAAGGGATATCTAGGAAACATGTAAGGGCACCTAGTATATCAACCTACCCTCATATAAGTGAAAGTTGGAAATTGCAAAAAGATACAACCAAGCCTACTCACCACTTTGTGTGCCTCATCCAACACTCTTCTTTTTGAGAGTTGGATCAAAACTAAACAACAAGGGTGCAAAGAAGGAATTTGTGACCCTCCTAAAATGATGAAGACTTTCTTTCAGTTTCAACTGATAAAAATATTCATAGAAAGGTACAAAATGTCAATTTCCCTTTGTAGATAGCCCTAGAAATTGCCTCATCACAGCAGCAACATACACCAAATAAGAATTCATGTAGAACTTTAGATTGGTTGGCACATTTATCAATTGCTCATGAATTTCATCATTGATTTGGGTTCCCCAATCAATATGATCTTTCTTTCTCCTGATGATCCGAATGTATTCATACATCCATTCCTTAAAATGCGATGACTCAGGCACTCCTTTAACCCTAATCAAGAGAGTAATCATATCCCTAACATCCTCTTTAAATTCACTTCGAGGAAGCCCCTTTAGCCATCTTGAGATAGTGGGCCTAGGTGTTTTCAACCATTGGTTGAACATTCATCAAATGTTTAGCCTTAGTTGGATCTTGATCATAAACCTCCTATGCCTATTGCATTGAGATCTTTGTATATTGTTCCATGTGGGGAACCTAGAAAACAATATCAAAGAATTTAGGATCTAGACTCATCATGTCTTGTCCCGAGGAATCTATTACACTTCTACTATCTCTGATGTAGTGAGATGCAACCTGGAGAACAAACTCTGTATTATGAGTAGAAATCAGGAATGTGGATACCAGGTGAAAATTTCTATGGACATTGGCTCTCAAGCTATCTTCCAAGGGCTTTTGCTCAGTTATTTTTACAAAGTCTTAAAGGTCCTGATGACCAACTTTGGCGTCTTTAATTTCATCCACCTTTGAGATCACCACGGTAAGCAGAAAGACACCCTGATATTTGTATTTCATTTTTCCTTCTTTCTTAGAAGACGACGGAGGCTTCTTTGTTGTCATATAGAAACATCAAGATTAAGGCATATCACCTTCTTGGATCACCTGATGAGATCTTAAGAGGAATTGCAAGAATAGTGAATCAACAGATGTTAGGAGAAAAATTACAGTGTTGGAAAGCATGAAGCGAGTAGGCAATTTGGAGCAAGTGCGAACACAAAATTTTTCACAGAAAATGGACCATGAGCAAAGAAGCAAAGTTTGGAGCACAAGTGGAGTGATTTTAGAGCATTAGAAAGAAAAACTACTTTTTATGTAGGAGCACTAAAAATTAGTGCTCCTACATCTTGAGATGATAGTTTTGCATGTAGTAGCACTAATTTTTAGAGCTTCTACATGGCTTGAGCACTTTGGGAAGAAGAATGTTGAGGCACTGAAATTCAGTGCTTTAGCATTTGGGAGGGCATTCAATAACATGCTCGAGCATTGAAAATCAGCGCTTGAGCATATCCTTCATGTTTTTCTTGCAATTGCATAAGCATAATTTTTCACCACTTTGACAGTTTGTAGGAAAATGCACTCCATGTAGGAGCGGTGATTTTCACAGCTCCTACATTAAGAGTTGGTGAAAACATCAAGTGTGATAGCAGATATTTTCACTGGTTATGCACTAGTGGAAAAGACCTATCAATGTTCAAGCAGAAAAAATCTCCGCTCAAACATGTGAAGAGAAAGATCATTTCAAAAAAATTGAAAACTTCACATACTTGTTAAAGCAAACAATTTCGCCGCTTGTAAAGTGAGAAGGCTTGAAGAAAAAAAATCATAGAATGGTGCACAAAAAGAAGGAAAATATGAACAAGAAAAAGTAATAAAACAAAGTGTCAATTTTCACTAGGGAACATTTGTAAAACAAAAACAAAGCCTAGCAAACAGAAACACAAAGAACAGGGTTGTATTGGTAAATCAAAGAAACGTAGTCATAAAAACCACAAACGCTTAGGAAAAAAAGGTTCAAATAGAAGTAATAAAAACCTACATGAGAAAAGGATAGCATAAAGAAAATTATGGAGATGAAGAAAACAAAGGCACGCCTAAAAAACGTTGAACCCTAGCTTGAAAGTCCAAGAAGTCTTCAAACTCGAATTTACTGGAAGTTGGAGAAAGAGTTGTCTGAGGAGGAAGAATTTTGGCAGATGGAACAAGATGAGATTAGCTTAAAAATTACTAAAAATCATTTTAAAAAGGTCATTAAATGAACTCAAGTAGCGCATTAATGATGGCACTAAGTTTGGAGGGAAAACGCAAAAAATGCACTGGCGGTGAAAATCACCGCTCATGCATGAAGAAGTCTCAACCCAAGGAAAAATGTACTAGCACTAAAATTTAGTGCTCGTGCATCTCAAATTTGGTGGTAACGTGTAGGAGTGATGATTTTTAGCACTCCAACACTTGGGATTGAAATTTCACTAAGGCACATGTAGGAGCATTGATTTTTAGCGCTCCGACATGTTTCAAAATTTGACTAACTCCCAAAGGTTGAGATTTCACGAAGATACTCATTTCAAAGTTCTTCAAAAGATGGGTGAGGGGGAACACTCAAACTGATTGTTTGAGGTTTTGGACTGCGCATCAAGGTGAATTGAAATTTTCCTCATTTTGCAGGCTTGAAGTACACAGAACTACGAAATGAACAAGTTTAGTGGGGGTTATCCTGTGAATCTGGCATAGTTGGATTCGAGGATAACGGTTAGCTCCAGTTGGGGAGCTTCCTTCAGTCATTCTCAAAAATGATTGAAGGGAGAAGAACTCCAAAATCAAGCGTCTCTATCCATCCATTGGGCATAGAGTCAAGCGATGAAAACAAAAGGACTCGAAACAAAAAGACGCAAGGAGTGAAATAAAAATATTTACATTTGAATGCATGTTACCTTACTATGTAAAGTGTTTTAGATATTTCCCACTATGAGGAAGAGAAAATGGTGTTCCATCTTCATATGCCAACAGGAAACTCCTTTCACCATGTATTCGATGAACTTTGAATGGTCTTGTGCACAATGAATCAAACTTCATGTGCATAACTTTTGGTTCTCTTTGCTTGTCCCATAAGAGAACAAGATCTCCAATTTGAAAATCATGAGACTTGGCCTTCTTTTCAAAAATATTCTTGACTTGGTCTTGATGCTCCGTGATGCAGTTAGCCACCTGAAATTGATTCTCTTCCGATTCAAAGAGATACATTATCCGCTTGTCGACTAAATTATCAAAATTATCGTCCTCAATGGCCTTAGCCAATTTGAGGGTTGGATGTTCTAAGGTTATGGGAATTTTTGCATTCAACCCATACAAGAATTGGAAATGAGACATACCAATTGCCTGCTTTGGAGTTATTTTTTCTACCCACAAAGCATCGTACAAAGCTTTGTGCCACAAACGTTGATTCTCATCCACTAGCTTGCGGATTAAAGTCACCAAGTTCTTGTTGCTTGATTCGTCCTGACCATTACCTTGTGGGTAATAGTCAGATGAATGAGGCAAAGTTATGTCATGTTCAAAACAAAACTCAGTTATCTCACTTGATGAGAAGGTAGAAGCATTGTCAGCAACAATTTTGTTTGGCACACCAAACTTGGAAATGATATTTTATTTTAAGAAACTACATACCACTTTAGAAGTAGCATGCTTAGCTAGAATTGCTTCCACCCACTTGGTGAAGTAGTCAGTTGCAGTTAGGACATAGGTGTGTCCCGCACTTGATGGTGGATTCACTGCACTAATGAAATAAATTCCCCACTACTGGAAGGGATCTTCAATAACAACTGGTTTTAAAGGAAAAGCCCCCAGCTTTGGCTTACCTACGAACTATTGACACAGTTCAAATTTACACACCCAAGAGTACGCATCTTGGAAGAGTGTAGGCCAGTAGTAATTTTCTCTTAGGATCTTATGAGCGGTAACTGGAACTGAAAATTTTCCTCCACATGCTAATTCATGATATGACTTCAACAATCTTTCTTGTTGTTCTTCATCAACACATCGCAAGAAAGTTCCATCCAATGCACATTTGTACAAACCATTGTCCCATAAGACAAAGTTTGTTGACTTTAGTTTGATGGTCCTTTTCTCCTTTGGAATCAAATGATCAAGAAATTCCCCATAAGTGAGAAAATGGGCAATGTTGGAATACCACTCATCAATCGTACTAATGAATAACACCATTGGAAGTTCACTTGGGTCTGACTCCTCGGTCTCTGAAACTTATTCATTAAGATTATTTTCAGCAATGAGCTGACAGAAACCTCGCCCAGGTATCAACTTGGTAGGCTTGGTGTCCATGTCATATTCTTGAATCCTGTCAATCCAATTACCTCTTTTTGATCCAAACTCATGTTGTGTTAAGATGGATTTAACAGTTGAATCTGGAACTAGTACTTTGACATGGCTATTAAGAATGTAGAACCAGAAATTTTTAACTTTGACCATGAAAAAAGCATATTTTTCCATATAGGAATATTTTAATTCATAATTTTTTAGATGACAGCTCATGAATGTTATTGGGGATTCAAAACCCTCACTATTTTCTTGCACCAAAATTGCCAAAAGTGTATGCTCAGAAGCATAACTATACATGATGAATTCCTTTGTGTAGTTTGGGCAGAATAATACTGGTGCATGAGCAATGGCCTCCTTGATATCATCAAATGTAGCTTTTCCTTTTTTCATCCAATGAAAAGTGGTAGTACCTTTCATCATATTAACAATATGACGAGTCTTTTCTACAAAGTCTGGATGAAATCTTTGCATAAAATTTACTTTTCCAAAGAAGGAATGGACAACCTTCTTGCTTGATGGAAGAGTGAGTGATTTGATACTTTTAACTCTTTCTGAGTCAATCTTGATTCCTTCTATGGACACCACATGACCAAGAATTTTACCTTCTATAACCCCAAAAATTGACTTTTGGGGGTTCAAGGAAATACCATGTTGTCAGCATCTCTCCAAGATTTTCCTTAGATGGTAAAAATGTTCATGACATTTTTTAGAAAAAACCGTAAGATCATCAAGATACACCACAATGAACTTACCCAACACATCATGAAAAGCCAAGTCCATAACTCGTTGAAATGTGGCGCTAGCATTGATCAGGCCAAAAGGCATTTTACAATATGCAAAGGTACCCCATGTCATTGTAAAATTCGTCTTGTGTTGATCACTTGAATTGAATTCAATCTGGTTGTAATCAGAAAAACCATCTAGCATGGAGATCATTTCAGATCCGGTCATGTTTTGAAGAACTTGGTCCATTACTGGAAGAGGGTAATTATCCTTGAGCAACAGCTAGTTCAGATTTTAGAAATCCACACAAATACAGATCTCACCATTTTTCTTATGAATGGGAACAATATTTTCTATCCATGTTGAATGATGGATAGGGAATATTATTCGAGCATTCAACATTTTATGAACTTTCACTAGGATCATTCCAAAAATCTTTGGGTTATATTGCCTTTGCTTTTGTTTATAAGGAAATGCTCCAATTTTAAGATGAATGTAGTGTTGTACCTCCTTCCATCGGAAGGATTTCAAATCTTATGCTAAGACATCCATATATTCTTGTAACAACTTAGAAAACTACCTTCTCTCTTCAGTTGTGCAACACTTACCAATTTTTACCATCTTAGGATCTGCCTCAGTTCCTAAGTTGATATGTTCAACCTCATTAGACGAATCAGAATCTAAGATTTGTTTCTTGACATAGCGATCATGCTTATCAAAAAATTTCTCTAGAGATACCAATCCCTTGGGAATTTTATTCCCTTTGAGTTGCAAGAAATATTCACTTGTAACTAGACCCATATCAAAAATAGATTCTCGATGTCGAGAATCACTTCCTTCAAAGTACAATTCATCAAAAAAATTTGCCTTCTCCAAAAAGGCAACAATTTGATTATCAGCATTGAAAATCTGCCAATTCTCTAAATCATCAGGAACACTCAGGCGAAAAACCAACTCAATGGTATAGGTGGAACCATGAAAATCCTTATTCGGTATCAAGAGCATGGCTGAAACTACTAAGGAATTGGCTTTGTTGTTATATTCCCTTGGAACTACAGATATATCAAAAGCCTAAAATTCTTCAATGCAATCCCAAACAAAAGTATGTCATTTTTTGTCTGGTACAAATTCCTTACCTGACATACTATCAACTCGGCATCGCCTTGTGCATGAAGATTTTTGATACCTTTCTTTCGTGCAACTTGCATTCCTAATAACAAAGCTTCATATTTGGTAGTGTTATTAGTGTTGTCAAATTGTAATTTGAAAGAGAAAGGGAAAAAATTCCTATAGGGGAAATGAAAACCATTCCCACTCCAGAACTGGTGGAAGAGCAACTGCCATCAAACTTGAGTAACAAAACACCGTTTGGGTCACCAAGATTGATAGTATTAAAATTTGTAGCTTTATCATCTGATGAAGCTTCATGATTTGATATAGAAAAATCATCTGATGATGACTCATTTGTTGTTGAGAAGGAATCAAAACTCTCCAACTCATGTCTTTTTGAAGATTCACCAACCTCTTCTATTTGTAGATAATACGTTCCAATGCCTGAAGACTCAAATAGAATTTGAGCTCTTGGATCATCGAATTGAGTTACTAAAAATTTTGACTCCCTTTCAGGAATCAATTTATGTATCATGCCTTTCACAAGTATCCTGGCTTCAGACATGTCCATATTTAGTTCACCTCTAACATCTTTACAAAAATTGTGTCCAAGGAGGATTCTGTAAGATGTTGGCACGTCAGCTACTAGAACCATCATCTTTATTTTCTTTTCTAGGTACGCAGCAAATGTGTATTGTGCATCTTTGATTTGACCAATCAAAGGTACTTGTTTGTTCTCCATGGAGAAACAACGGCTAAAGGTTTTGGTCAGATTCAAGCCTAAGGCAGTAGCTACCTTAGCTGGCATCACATTATCTAATGTGTTAGAATCTATAACACAGTTGCTTAATTTAAAGCCATTGACAAGTAAAGAAATAAAGAACGGATCAATACACTCATATGCTACTGGAGGGGTAGAAACAAGGTTATTATGTGGCGTCTGGGGCTTTGGAGCAGCAGGAATATCAAGGAGATGAATCCTGATTTGGGGTACTTCCTTTATCCTTCACGAACTTGACAAGCCTGTCAAATTGGTCGGGATTGGCCTTGAGGTATTCAGCTTCAGACATTTGGATCTTGATTTTCTTGGCATGATCAATAATGTCAAAAGCCTAGAATGAATTTTGTAAAGTGGATGTAGCAACTTCAATGATAGGTTTAACAAAAGGTACACTAGTCTTAGGAACCTGGAGATTGGCTTTTGGAATGGCAGGAACTGACGGAGGGGGACGGGGAGCACTTACTTTTTTGTTTGCTGCATTTTTGGGTTGCCAAGGTAGAGGAGATCCTCTTTTTGTAATGGTAGTTGGTGGCTTCTCCTTTTTTCGTGGAGCAGTAGCTTGAGTTTGATCAATCTGATTTTGTTGTTGTCGTGTAAAGACAACATATGCATTTGTCACCATGTCCTCCTCCCCAAATTCATTCGCCATTTGCAAATAGCCAATATTGGAGTCGCTAGCTGATTTCATTTCTTCATCTTGAAAGAGATCAACACTTTCTTCCATGGGATAATCCAGTTGTGCATATTCATCTTGTTCAGCCTCATAGTATCTCATGGTAGTATTGGTAAGTGGAGCTTCAAGTGCGAGTCTTCCTTATGGTGTTGGAAGATGATTCTAATTTTTGTTTCTAGCATAGTTAGGAAAAGTCTTTCTAGAAACATCCTTGTAGGTGTTGTTGTTGGAAACTTGCTTTTTCAAAGCCAAGATTTTGTTTGCCAGTCTTTGAACCATGGGATCAGCAAAATTAGAATTAGCACTTGGAGCATTAGCATTAGAAGTTGAATATCTTGATGCTTGCATCTTCTTGTTGTTGTTGGTATTCATCCTTATTTCTCTAGCAAGGATCATGTCATCTTCAAGACTGGTAGCTAATTGTTGAGTTGCTTCAACATTAGCGAGAGCTTCCTTACACAATAAAAAACTTACTTTGGGGAGTTGCGTGTTGATGAATAAGCACTTCAAATTATGATCTGTTGGTCTTGCCTCATTTGGGATTCTTTTCACCAGCTTATTCAACTTAGCCACGAACTCACACATGGGTTCACGGGCCTCTTTCTGCATGGTTGTAATTTGTGCCAATAAGGTGTGTGCATCTTCAGTAGGTTTGAACCTTTCCTCAAACTTGGTGAGAAGAGTGTTCCAATTAGTGATAGAAGTGGCTCAAAGAGTATAGAACCATTCAGCAGCAACTCCTTGTAGAGATTCGATGAACAGCCTCACAACAACGTCTTCGTGTTCTACGCCAAAGAACACCACAAACGATGTAAAAGGAAACAATGTGTTCATCAGGATGTTTTTCATCACCTAGAAACTTTAGAATATCCTTTATCGAGACATGTGGAAGTTCATGTAGAGGTGCGACCAAATGGAGGGGACCGAAAGCATTTCCCCAAGGTCCTATAAGTGGTGTAGCCATGATAGGTTGCACAACTGGTACTTGAACTCGAACTTTGTGGAAAACAGAGAATTTTCTCAAAAGAGGAGATCTTAGCCTTCATGGAGGATAACTTGTTGTGTGTTTCAATGGTGACCATACTCACAGAGGAGTAGGTGGAGAATTATGTTGCAACAAGTCTTCAAAAAGTGGATCTGCTACTCCTTGAGCCCTCAATCCTCGTGTATGCCTTCTATCTGCTAGAATGTAAATCTAAACAAGATGAAGATTAAAAATAACAATACACAAGAACACAATAAGATACTAGAAAACTTATTCACTTCAATCAAAAGCGTGAGGCTTTAATTGCATGTGTCATTCCCTAGCAGAGTCACCAAAAAACTGTTGGGTGAAAATTATGTAATCCCTTTTTAACAAATTACACAACCTACTTTCATCCATAGTTGTGTGAGATGTAATCTCTCCTCTTACAAAGGGGAGGCGCCCTTACTACTTACTAAAACTAAGTAAAACTAATTAAGTATTCAAAAAAATGTACACTACAATTAAGATATAGGGTTGTGTCACATTCATACTTCTCTCTTCTTTCAGAGAATATGTTTTACAATGCTTCATGGTTGGTAATTTTGATATGATATAACTTCAAACTAAAAATAAAGCAGTAATTCTAATATCTCTATCTTGTCAAAGCAAATCCTAGAGATACGAGCATGATAACAATAAACGATAAAATAAGAAAAGAAAAGCTCACGAAGGCACAAATTCGTTACGTAGCTTTTCAACAATGGATCCTTGGGATATGTAACAATTGTCATATTAGAAGCACAAATTATTCTAGATACAACAATTCCACGAACAACATGAAAAAATACAAGAACAAAGTCTTGTAGATAATTCACCAATACTTATCCAAATAGTATCACAAATTCAAATAAAGAGTGCAACATAGTTTACACATATTTATTTGAAGTTCTTATATCTCACTCACTAATCACTGCCAATCTCAATCAAATCCAAAAGATAATCGATCCAACACAAAGTATGGTATGCAACTTTCTTCTTTATTGATCAAAATAGATACACAAAGATGAACACAAAGTTTCAGGTATTTGCTTCTCAAAATGGGCAACACTTCGTTGCAAAAGATAAAAGATCCCTATTACAAAAGAAATCCCTCATATTTATAAAAGAGAGGGAAGAGAAAATCTAGGAAAAGTAGATGAGTGAATTTAGGAAAGTTAGGTGAGTAAATTTACGAAACTCTCACCTAATAAGTTGACTTATTCAAAAATGTTTTCCATATTTTTGGGAAAACATCTTTGTTTTTACATGTAATTACATCTTGGAAAAAGACATGTAAGATGTCGAGAACTATTTAGAAAATGTGTAAATGAAAGAAAAAACTATCTAACATTGGAGATGACAAGAAGTATTCATGGTTCCTTGCATTGGGTGCAAAAATCTTCATATATCTTCTTTGTCTCCAGGAGGAATGCCTCATTTGGACCAAGAGTCTAATCCACAATGGTGTGAAATTTGGTGATTGATCTTTTGGTAGATGAGTGAATCTTCTTGCATCTCTCAAGATGCATCTTAAGATTATAAATAGAAATTCGTATGTCACAAATTGCATGCATGGAGGTCTTTGAAAATTTTGCATCCTCCACTTGCTTCATGAAGGCTTCCTTGTAGATCTATGAAAGTTCACTGGCTAGGAGGAAAATATGATCTTCATCAAGGAGCTTACCCGGTAACTCCTGAATTACATTTTCTACGATAACATAATGTCCTTTGTCATCTTCTTGTACTTGGTGGATATCTTCGATAAGAGACTTGATCACTTGAATGCAGTGCTTGAGGGATTCTCTTACCTCCACATATTTCTCTTTGTCGGGAATTACCCCAACTTCCACCAACTTACTCAGCTTTGCCTCTTTCATTCATGACCAAAATGAGAGGCATTTTTCCATTTATTTTTGCTCTTGGGAAAGTATGCTTTCTTCTTTATCAAGCTTTGATTTTAGCTTGGCTATCTAAGTGGCTTCTCATCCACAACAATTATAACCTGTGAACCATGTTCTATCATTTCATCAATGAAATCATCCAACACTTTACCCTTAGAGGAGAACTTCTCCTTTTTCATTGCTGGTTCCTCAAGGCTTACCATAGCCAAAGGTTGTACATTTCCTGAAGAGCCTGCTAGTTTTCTCGAAACCACTGCATAACACTCAACCTTCTCCTTGTACATATTTCGGGCTTGTTCCATCTTGTCAAACCTTCCTACTAAGGCATCCAAGACCACCTGTGCATCTTCCTTTGCACTTTCATTTGTCACTTTTCTGAGTTGGACACTCATGACTGTGTAGTCCTCCATGTTTACATCGCCTTCCTCTTGCGGGGGTAGACCAATCTCTACAAAGTTATGACTATTTTTTTCAACATGAAGCCTTGAATGTACCTTCACCTTTTTCTTCCCCTTGGATTTTGGAGGAGCTATCTCTTCAAGATCGAGTTCTTCTGGAAAGATCATTTGTTTCTTTTGCTTCGATACTTGAGAGACCAACCAAGGAGGAAGGGAGGAAGTATATGATTCTTGACTCACCGTCAACTCTTGTGTCGCATCTATTTCTGTAGAAATGATTGGTATAGTAACAATCGGGGTAGTTTCTGTCATGATTTCTCTAGTAGACTGCATACCAAGTTGACTCTGTAAAGACTCATTCATAAATTTGTTGAATTTAGCTTCAAGATGAAACATCAAAAGATGGAGATGAAAAACTTGGGATGGATGAAGGAGATCTTGACAAGATATCAACAGTTTGTATATTTGAAACTATAGGAGGAGTGGCAAGGATGGTTGATGTTGTAGGGGGAAGAGAAACTTCCATTGTATGTATGGTAGATGTGGGAGGAGGTGAAGTAGGAAGAGGAGGTGGAGGAGTGTTAGGATTGGGAGGTGCATGAGGAAGATTTGAGGTAACAGGAGATGACATTTGGGGAAGATCTTTGACAACATTTTCATGAGGAGATAGTTGTCGTTCATCGTCATGCCCAAGTTCCTCCTCATTACCTTCTTTTTCTCATTCCTCTTTTGCAGACTCTTCTTTTGTTGCTGACTCTTCCTCTTTTGTAGACTCTTCTTATTCTATAGATTCTTCGCTTTTGTTTCCTTCTTCTTTGGATTTTTTCTCCTCATAAGCAAGCTCTTTTCCTTATGCATGTGTAGATTCATATTATGTTGCCTCTTGTTCTTCAACATCCTATGTAAATTTCTTACCAATGGTGAACTTGATTCTACGACCTCTTTGGGAAGAAGAGAAAATAGTCACTTGTTTGTTCTTTGAGCACAGTTTTGGTTGTTGACTAGTTTTTGCTCCTAGTACTTCTCCTTCTAATTCGGTCTTGAAAGGTTTCATTTGGAAACCGTGTTTATGCAACCATTTTGTTGTGTTATGCAAGATGGGAGCAAGCCTTTCCCTAATAGAGATACTTTTCTTTTTAGACCATTGAATTGGAGGTAAGGGCCTTTTAGCAATCTCATCTTCTTCATAAGTAGAGTTTAGGATGTTGCTAGGATCTTGGAAATCCTTTGGTAGATTAGCCACACCCAGCTCTCTGATTTGCTCTACTGTTAGCTTGCAAAAGTCCACTTTGTGGATGTCTTCTTCATTCTTGTATTCAGCCCGTATGTCTTCAAAATGGTAGACATGTAGGTGATCTTTCTTCAATTTCCTCTTCGCATCCCAGTAGTCAAAGTCGAATGTATATTTGTATGTTATGATAGTTACAATTTACATTTCTGCATAAACTGATTTTTCCTTTTGTACACTGTGAACAGTATACCTCCCAATTGTTAGTGGGAACTTGAAACCTGGCTTGTGAATTCTCATGCATTCCTTGTGGATTGATATCAGTTGTCTACACAACTCCATGAGTATCCACTTATCTGAGGGATATTTAGGCAACATGGAAGGGTACCCAGTATAGCAACCTACCCCCATATAAGTGAAAGTTGGAAATTGCAAAAGGATACAACCAACCTTACTCACCACTTTATATGCCTCATCTGACACTCTCTTCTTTTCAAGATTTGGATCAAAACTAAACAACGGGGGTGTAAAGAAGGCATCTATGACCCTCCTGAAATTATGAAGACTTTCTTTCGGTTGCAACTGATAAAACTATTCATACACAGGTATAGAATGTTGGTTTCCCTTTGCAGATATCCTTGGAAATTGCCTCATCACAGCAGCAACATACACCAAATAAGAAGTCATGTAGAAATTCAAAGTGGTTACAACATTTATCAATTGCTCATGAATTTCATCACTGAGTTGGGTTCCCCAATCAATATGAGCTTTCCTTCTCCTGATGATCTGAATGTATTCATACATCCATTCTTGAAAATGAGATGACTCAAGCAATCCTTTAACCCTGCTCAGGAGAGTAATCATATCCCTAACATCCTCTTTAAATTCACTTCGAGGAATCCCCTTTGGCCATCTTGAGATAGTGGGCCTAGGTGTTTTCAACCATTGGTTGTTCATCAAATTTTTAGCCTTAGTTGAATCTTGATCATAAACCTCATGTGCCTATTGCATTGAGATCTTTGTATATTGTTCCATGTGGGGAACCTGGAAAACAATATCAAAGAATTCAGGATCTAGTCTCATCATGACTTGTCCCACAGAATCTATTACACTTCTACTATCTCTAATGTAGTGAGATGCAATTTGGAGAACAAACTCTATATTATGAGCAGAAGTCGAGAATGTGGATACCAGGTGCAAATTTCTATGGACAATGGCTCTCAAGCAGTCTTCCAAGGGCTTTTGCTCAATTCTTTTTACAAAGTCTTCAAGGTCTTGATGACCAACTTTGGTGTCTTTAATATCATCCACCTTCGAGATCACCATGGTAGGCAGAAAGACACCCTGATATTTGTATTTCATTTTTCCCTCTTTCTTAGAAGATGATAAAGGCTTCTTTGTTGTCATCTAGAAATAATAGGATCAAGGGATATCACCTTCTTGGATCACTTGACAAGATCTTGAGAGGAACTTTAAGAATAGTGAATCAATAGATGTTAGGAGAAAAATTGCAGTGTTGGAAAGCGTGAAGCGAGCAGGCAATTTGGAACAAGTGTGAACAAGCAATTTTGTGTGGAAAATAGAGCGTGAGCGAGGAAGTGAGGTTCGGAGTGCAAGTGGAGTGATTTTAGAGTGTTAGAAGGAAAAACTTTTTTTTATGTAGGAGTGTTGAAAATCAACGCTCCTACATCTTGAGATGATAGTTTTGCATGTAGTAGCATTGATTTTCAGCGCTTCTACATGCCTTGAGCACTTTGGAAAGAAGAGTGGTGAGGCTTTGAAATTCAACGCTTTAGCATTTGGGAGGACATTCAATAACATGCTCAAGCATAGAAAATCAACGCTTGAGCATATCCTTCGTGTTTTTCTTGCAATTGCATAAGTAGACTTTTTCACTGCTTTGACAGTTTGAAGGAAAATGCACTCCATGTAGGAGCGGTGATTTTCACTAGTCCTACATTAAGAGTTGGTGAAAACTTCAAGTGTGATAGTGGATATTTTCACAACTTATGCACTTGGGGAAAAGACCTATCAATATTTGAGCAAAAAAAATCTCTGCTCAAACATGTGAAGAGGAAGATCATTTCAAAAACATTGAAAACTTCACATACTTGTTAAAGCAAACAATTTTGTCGATTGTAGAGTGAGAAGGCTAGAAGAACAAGCATCATAGAATGATACAAAAAAAGAAGGAAAATATGAACAGGAAAAATTAATAAAACAAAGTGTCAATTTTCACTGGGGAATGTTTGTAAAACAAAAATAAAGCCTAGCAAAGAGAAACGCAAAGAACAGGGTTGCATTGGTAAATCAAAGAAACGTAGTCACAAAAACCACAAACACTTAGGCAAAAAGGGTTCAAATAGTAGTACTAAAAACCTACATGATAAAAGGATAGCATAAAGAAAATAGTGGAGATGAAGAAAACAAAGGCGCACCTGAAAAACGTCGAACCCTAGCTTCAAAGTCCAAGACGTCTTCAAACTCGAATTTACTGGAAGTTGGAGAAAGAGTTGTGTGAGGAGGAAGAATTTTGGTGGATGGAACAAGATGAGATTAGCTTAAAAATTACTTAAAAGTATTTTAAAAAGGTCATTAAATTAACTCAAGTAGCGCATTAATGATGGTGCTAAGATTGGAGGGAAAACGCAAAAAATGCACTGGCGGTGAAAATCACCACTCATGCATGAAGAAGTCTTGACCCAAGGAAAAATGTACTAGCGCTGAAATTTAGCGCTCGTGCATCTCAAAGTTGGTGGTAAAGTGTAGGAGCAATGATTTTTAGCACTCCAACACTTGGGATTGAAATTTCACTAAGGCACATGTAGGAGCGTTGATTTTTAGCGCTTTGACATGTTTCACAATTTGACTAACCCCCAAAGGTTGAGAGTTCACAAAGATACTTGTTTCGTAGCTCTTCGAAAGACAGAAGTGGGTGAACACACAAACGGATTGTTTGAGGTTTCGGATTGCACATCGTGGTGAGCTAGAATTTTCCTCGTTTTATGCACTTGAAGTACACAGAACTACGAAACAAATAAGTTTCATAGGGGGTTATCCCATGAATCTAGCGTAGCTAGATTCAAGGATAACAAATAGGCTTAAGTCCTTTTTCATCTATGTGACCCAATTTATGGTTCCACAACATGTACATACATTTTTAGTGTTAGTTACATTGGTAGAGTTACATAAATTAGAGGCTTTTAGCCTAAACAAAGTCCCTATTTGAGATCCTTTAGCTATCACCAAACTCCCTCTTATCAACTTGCAATCAAACTCATCGAATGTCACACGTATTCTAGAATCATTAAACTTGGACACTAAAAGTAAATTTCTTGCAAGTCTTGGAATATGCAAAACATTATCAAGCATTCTAATCCTCCCATCACCGAAACACAACTTTACCTTTCCCTTACCAACAATCCTTTTTGTGTTGTTATCACCAAGGAAAAATTCTCCCCCACTATATGCTTTGTAATTAGTAAACCACTCCTTATGAGGAGTCATGTGGTGGGAGCAACTTGAATCAATAAGCCAAGAATCATCACTAATAGTGTTAGATGAAATAAATAATGCATCAGAATCATCATCGAAGGACTTTTCCATGGATTAATCAAAATGATTTTTTATTATTCCTACATTACTTCTTCACATGCCTCTTTTACCACAATTCCATCACTTTTCTCTTTTCGGGGGTTTTAGAATGCCCTTTAGAATTATCCCTCTTATTATCCTCTTCAGGACCTTTCTCTTCGGACCTACCCTACACATGCAGGGAGTCTTGAGAGCCAACATTCATGTACTTTCTCCTTGTTACCTCTAAAATAAGTATGGAGATCACAGAGTCCATCTTTGGTTCTACATTACCACTAGTTATGGTAATAATTAGATTTTCCCAAGATTTAGACAAAAAACAAAGAAACAAGATACATTTATCTTCATTTTATATTTTAACATCCACAAATGTAAGTTGACTTATAATTAGATTAAAATAATTTAAATTATATGCAATAGATTCACCATATTTCATTTTTAAAGAATATAAACGTCTTTTGAGATATAATTTTTTTTTTAACTTTTAGTTCAATATATATCACCTATCCTTTTCCAGAAATTATATGTGGTGCTTTCAGTGGAGACATTCAAAAGGATGAAATCCATAAGACACAACTGAATGGTTCCTCATGCCTTCTTTTCTAACTTTTTCCAATTTTCATTAGACATTGTAGCTACTTTACTTTCTTTTGAAACCGGCAACTAATGATCTCTCTCTTCTAGGAGATCCTCCATCTTTAATTTCCACATGTTTTAGTCTATTTCATTGAAATTCTCAATATCCTAGAGAGAGGTAGAATCCATGGTATACATTCTTCTTCACAAATTTGAAATATACCACAAAGACAAATTCTACCACTGTAGCAAAAAAACCTCCAACACTTAAGAGAAAGGTGTCCCTTTCTAAATAGAACCATTAGCTTTGATACTAAATGTTGAAAACAAAGTGAAACTAAGCTGAAATATTGACTTATATATGTGTATTCAAATATGAAAATAGGATTAATAAATTAGATTATATGTATGTGATTGCACATTCACCATAATAAAAAAAATGGCAAACAAATATGACACTAGATTTATGTGGAGAGACCCTTTCGAGAAAAATTCCACATGAGAAAAGAGGGCAAGTATAGTATTTATCTTCACAAGAGAGATACACCACAATACACTTTCTTACTAATCTCCTACAACTCGAATGCTTCCATACACCTACAAATAACACATGATGAAACTGCCATCTCATGGCTCCAATTTATTGAACTTGTGGGAGGAAAAACCGCAGTAGTGAACCGAAACAAGAGGTGCCAAAACCACTTGAAAAAAAACCCACGCCCCATCTTTGGAAAACCAAGATTCATGATAATACATTAATTAATGTGAACAAAGCTCCAATATGGGCACCTAACCCATAGCGTGTTCATCTTCTTCCTTCAGGATGCTCCAATGATTTTTCAGCTTCTTGATGGCACACCAATGGACACCTATTCCCTCCAAATTTGAGGACCTCACTCAAGACCTTTCACATTCCTAATGTGGACACCTAGGAGAGATAATTTTTCCTCTAGTGATGTGTAACCTCCACTAGGTTAATGTCACCTAACCTAACAATATGGTACCTGATCCATCTTATTAGCATATGTCACTCATCACCATTGGCTTGAAGATCATTGAGAATAATTTGAAGGCATCATTGGCATCATATTAGTCTTTGGGTCATGTGTAGAATTCAGAGATATTCATATTACTTCTTGCATATTCCTATTAAAATGGTCACCTAGACTTTGGGCCCCATTTATTTAATTTGTCAACATCAACTTTTTGAATCAATGATTGTCACATTTTCAAATCAAATTTCTTAGTCAATTCATAGCTATTTCAAATGTTTCAATTTTCCCTAAGGTTTGAATGCTTCATTAATTTTATTTAATCAAAAGAAATAAATCCCTTTTAATAAATAAAATAATGTTATTTAATTAAGTTAATATTACTTAAATAAAATGATGCTATTTAATTAAATAATTTTATTTTATTTTATTAATATTCATTTCTAAATTACATAATCTTATTTTATTTTATTAAAGTATTATCATCTTAAATAAAATAAAATAAATGATCATGGATCAAATATTAAAGGAAATAAACTAACCAATCAAGATTTGTTTCTATTTTTCTATTTATCCCATTGTGAATTTGCAATTCCACTTTTGATAAAATAGTCCTCTCATTCTCATTTCAAAGAGGAAGAGATCACTACATACATCACAAATTTGAATTTTATCATTTGAGATTACATTAGTTTGGATTATATAAGCATTTATTTTTAGAGCATATAGTTTAATATTACATTTTAGCTTAATCTTCATAGTAGATTAATTTGCAAAATAATTCATTTATGGCATTGCATGTAGATTAAGTTTCATTTCAATAAATTAGTTTGGTTTAGGATTAGCATTGTTGCATTGCTCATGGAGATTGGCATTCTTGCTTCTCCTCTTTGAATCTCATTACTTAACACCACAATATCAATTCTCTTCAGGAGGGTGAATTGATTTGCACATTATTGAGTATCCTTGCATGCAAGGATTCATTCATATTTTCTTATACAATTTATTAGGAATGGGAAGTCATATTGCACACATTTGTGGTGTTATTTCTTCCCAAGGGGAGAAATGTTATTCAATGATCATGGATCATATTCAACATCCAGTGTCAAGAATATACCAACACTACATACATCATTTTGAGGGGAGGCTACATAGTTTCTCTTCTCCTATCATTTTTTGGAGGAAGCATTTCCTCACATGGAATTCATTACTTCACATTTTCTAGGGGGTCACATAAACCTCTCTTTTCTCTCATTTGAGGGAAAATTCATTATACATTGTGCTAGAAGTAGTCATTCAATAGTTGATGCCATATTTTATTTGCTAATTAAACAAATTATTTCAATATTCATCATCCCTTTGGTGTTGCTCCTAGCAGGGAACATTCGTCTTTCTTGCTTCTCTCCACTCAAGACTCAAATCTCCACCCTTTTGACCTTCCCACTTTTCTCTTCTTTTGAATTTATTGCTTTTCCCTATTTCCTTGAGTGGATTTCAGTTTTAAAATCATCTTTTATTTCTATAATTATCAATAATTTAAATTTAATTCAATAAGAAATATTAAACAAAAATGTACATTTTATTCTTACTTAAAATAAATAATAAACATTTAAACAATGATGATTCCTACATGAATGGGTTGAAATTAAGGAAAAAAGATTACTTCTCTAGGAATTTCATGACGTGATGAGAAAACTCATCACTCCCCCACACGCAAGATTTTGCAGGTACTAGTACAAGCTTTTTTTGGTTTCTTGTGAAGATGATGATGCTTTCTTCTTTATGTTTCCTCTTACTCTTTCTTTTTGTTAAGCATCTCCCATATGGAACTGCAATCATAGTCTCCAAGGTAATGTCCCAAATTTTCTTACTAAAATCTATAAAACCTAGTGTCCTTTCCATCTATGCTCTCCATAAGAAAAATATTTTTCAAATTGGGCAAGTGCTACATGTAGTGGTGCAATAGGGGTAAGAGTAAAGGGAGATATAAAATTCATCACAATCCACTAATGTTTATAGTTCTATATTATCTTTTCCATAACCTTGGCCCTTTTAAGTGGCCATAGGAAATTATTGGGAGAATAGTTTATCTTCTTTTTAAGTGTATAGGAAGAGGAGCATACCTATCTCTTCACAGTATGTTACTACCAATTAAAAAATATGTTCGATAGCCTCTTCTAAATTTACATTAGAAATTTTAAGCCTTCTAAAATATTTATTTCTCATGTTCTCATATTATATAGTGTTAATAAATGCTCTCTTGAATGCAATATTCTTTATTCCTTTATTACAATTTGATTTGATTCTAAAAGGGTGGAGAGAAAGGATATAATTTACACTTCATCAACTAAAATATTTATAAAGAAATTGACCACATGACCCAACAATAGGGAATGGGTAAATAATTCACACAATATATGTTGTTGTTCTATAGAGGTGATCTTATAAGATCACAAAAATTACTCATCATTATTAGAGTTAGAGGGTAACCCATAGGAGATTCTTAGTAATTGTCATATGAAGAATTGCCCCCTCAAAAACATACTATACACACAAGGAGGTTTCTTACAAGATAGTAGCGATTTTCTTATTTCACGTGATTTTATTAATTTAATTTTAATTTCTCATTATTATTTACAAATTTATCATTTGTGCCTCTAGCCTTGAGATTTCATCCCTCACATGCCTTAAAAAATGGTGATAAACAATCTAGCTCCACAACACCTTATGAATCTATATAGTGAGCCATATAAGTTTTTTAGGTTCAACATGTATTTGTTTATCTTCTCTGATAGGTAAATTATACCATTCCCTCAACTCTTCCTCAAGTTTAAAATTTGTATTAGTGGAAGTAGTCAATTTATTTTGGTCTTCTTATATTTTTTCATGTATGTTGTGAGATTTACCAAATCCTTAATAAGTGCCTCAGTATTTTTATCTCTAATGGAGATAGCCTCCTGAAGATTTTTAGAAGCTTCTCTCTCCTTTTGAGAAGCCATTTTAGACTATTTATTTACTTTTTCCATTTAACAAAATAATGGAAGCATCTATTTATACTAACAACTTTAATTGTTATATTTCCTTTAGCTGTGAAATAATTAATTTGATGTAGGATAGTTCCAATACATGCCTTATTTCGTATGACTCTAAAGGTAATTATGATTTAAAAAATAGATTTTAGTGATTGCATACACACTTTCCTTTTACTATGCTCTCTAGTGGATATGAATTACAAGAGATGACATGGGTTCATTCTTTTCTTGCGAATTTTCTTGGTGAGAATATTTTATTTTGGAAATAATGGGTTTTCACCTCTATCGGATCCTCCAGAGGGAACCATGGATCTTTTGTAGGGGTCAAAATATCTACTTGCGAGCCCTCTAAGGACATTGGAATACTTTGTGTTTGTGCACTTTTGTGAGTGTAAAATATTTTCTATTTGTGGTGTAGTGCCCCTCTCGTTTCAAACTTGTTGATGTGAGATCGGTGTTTCAACTTCACCATTTCCTTGTCACTTTTGTGGTGATTTCTATTCTTTCTCTACATGGTGTATGAATCACCACATGTTCAATATGAGGTTCCTCAACATGTTGGTTGTTGAAATTTGTATGTTTATATTCTTAGCTTATTTGTATGCTTTAGTTCAGTGATATGTGCATTATTTATGTATTGATTAAATTTGAACCTAGTTATTGATGTTCTAAATGAATGATTTATATAATGGATGTACTTTTATACTTTAAGCTATTGTACCCTGTTGGGTGATTATGATGTGCTTCAACTATATATAAATTGAGCAAGTACCCTAGACATGCATTGATTGGTTACAGGTATAGGGTTATTTCTCCACTTGACTATATAGATCTGAGTTATTCTCCAACAATGGTTAATTCAAAGATGTCACATTGGACCTCCCTATCTATTCCCCAATCGTACTTGAATCAAGTATGGTATGTGTCATATTTGACCAGTACACTCTGACTCGAATCCAAGTTAGGAGTTATTCTAGAATCCTTATATGTCGTGAAAGACCACGAAATGTCTTATTTAATTAATGGTTTAATTTTTGTGTTTTTCATAAATGAAATGTTAGGAATTTAAATGATTTCTTATTTTGGTTATTGAAATATTTTGTGTTTCAAGAAAGGGGAAAATAGAATTAAAATAGAAATGAAGTTAAGGATTACTTAATTATTTTGTGAAATTCCCCGAGTTGGGAATTAGATGTAATGCTTGATTTAATTATCTTGTTTTGTAATGTAATTGAATATAGTCTTATATCCATTTAAATCATGAATTTAAATGATGATTGTTAATTAGGAATGGATTTAACTGCTGAATTGAGTTTGGGGAAAATTGGAAGGAATTGCAAATTAAGAAATAGGAAAACAAATTTATATTATTTTTAATTGAAAATTGGAAAAGGGTAAATAGGGAAAAAGGGGTTTTCTTTT
>VDFB02254818.1:0-51348 GCA_007258455.2 Sequoia sempervirens
GTTTATTGCATTTTACAATCATTTAGATTAGTTTTCATTGTTGTATTGCAAGAACAGGATTCATGGAGATTGGCATTCTTGCTTCTCCTCTTTGAATCTCTCGTTCTGAGACTGTATTTGCAGGGGTAACTGGGTCAATCTGAGGGCCACAATATCAATCCCTACTCTTCTCGGATAGAGAGCTGTGAATTGATTTGCAAGGACTCATTATTGAGTATCCTTGCATGCAAGGATTCATAGAAGTATAACATATTTTCACTATACAATTCCTATTAGGAATGGGAAGTCATATTGCACACATTTGTGGTGTTATTTCTTCCCAAGGGGAGAAATGTTATTCAATGATCATGGATCATATTCAACATCCAGTGTCAAGAATATACCAACACTACATACATCATTTTGAGGGGAGGCTACATAGTTTCTCTTCTCCTATCATTTTTTGGAGGAAGCATTTCCTCACATGGAATTCATTACTTCACATTTTCTAGGGGGTCACATAAACCTCTCTTTTCTCTCATTTGAGGGAAAATTCATTATACATTGTGCTAGAAGTAGTCATTCAATAGTTGATGCCATATTTTATTTGCTAATTAAACAAATTATTTCAATATTCATCATCCCTTTGGTGTTGCTCCTAGCAGGGAACATTCGTCTTTCTTGCTTCTCTCCACTCAAGACTCAAATCTCCACCCTTTTGACCTTCCCACTTTTCTCTTCTTTTGAATTTATTGCTTTTCCCTATTTCCTTGAGTGGATTTCAGTTTTAAAATCATCTTTTATTTCTATAATTATCAATAATTTAAATTTAATTCAATAAGAAATATTAAACAAAAATGTACATTTTATTCTTACTTAAAATAAATAATAAACATTTAAACAATGATGATTCCTACATGAATGGGTTGAAATTAAGGAAAAAAGATTACTTCTCTAGGAATTTCATGACGTGATGAGAAAACTCATCACTCCCCCACACGCAAGATTTTGCAGGTACTAGTACAAGCTTTTTTTGGTTTCTTGTGAAGATGATGATGCTTTCTTCTTTATGTTTCCTCTTACTCTTTCTTTTTGTTAAGCATCTCCCATATGGAACTGCAATCATAGTCTCCAAGGTAATGTCCCAAATTTTCTTACTAAAATCTATAAAACCTAGTGTCCTTTCCATCTATGCTCTCCATAAGAAAAATATTTTTCAAATTGGGCAAGTGCTACATGTAGTGGTGCAATAGGGGTAAGAGTAAAGGGAGATATAAAATTCATCACAATCCACTAATGTTTATAGTTCTATATTATCTTTTCCATAACCTTGGCCCTTTTAAGTGGCCATAGGAAATTATTGGGAGAATAGTTTATCTTCTTTTTAAGTGTATAGGAAGAGGAGCATACCTATCTCTTCACAGTATGTTACTACCAATTAAAAAATATGTTCGATAGCCTCTTCTAAATTTACATTAGAAATTTTAAGCCTTCTAAAATATTTATTTCTCATGTTCTCATATTATATAGTGTTAATAAATGCTCTCTTGAATGCAATATTCTTTATTCCTTTATTACAATTTGATTTGATTCTAAAAGGGTGGAGAGAAAGGATATAATTTACACTTCATCAACTAAAATATTTATAAAGAAATTGACCACATGACCCAACAATAGGGAATGGGTAAATAATTCACACAATATATGTTGTTGTTCTATAGAGGTGATCTTATAAGATCACAAAAATTACTCATCATTATTAGAGTTAGAGGGTAACCCATAGGAGATTCTTAGTAATTGTCATATGAAGAATTGCCCCCTCAAAAACATACTATACACACAAGGAGGTTTCTTACAAGATAGTAGCGATTTTCTTATTTCACGTGATTTTATTAATTTAATTTTAATTTCTCATTATTATTTACAAATTTATCATTTGTGCCTCTAGCCTTGAGATTTCATCCCTCACATGCCTTAAAAAATGGTGATAAACAATCTAGCTCCACAACACCTTATGAATCTATATAGTGAGCCATATAAGTTTTTTAGGTTCAACATGTATTTGTTTATCTTCTCTGATAGGTAAATTATACCATTCCCTCAACTCTTCCTCAAGTTTAAAATTTGTATTAGTGGAAGTAGTCAATTTATTTTGGTCTTCTTATATTTTTTCATGTATGTTGTGAGATTTACCAAATCCTTAATAAGTGCCTCAGTATTTTTATCTCTAATGGAGATAGCCTCCTGAAGATTTTTAGAAGCTTCTCTCTCCTTTTGAGAAGCCATTTTAGACTATTTATTTACTTTTTCCATTTAACAAAATAATGGAAGCATCTATTTATACTAACAACTTTAATTGTTATATTTCCTTTAGCTGTGAAATAATTAATTTGATGTAGGATAGTTCCAATACATGCCTTATTTCGTATGACTCTAAAGGTAATTATGATTTAAAAAATAGATTTTAGTGATTGCATACACACTTTCCTTTTACTATGCTCTCTAGTGGATATGAATTACAAGAGATGACATGGGTTCATTCTTTTCTTGCGAATTTTCTTGGTGAGAATATTTTATTTTGGAAATAATGGGTTTTCACCTCTATCGGATCCTCCAGAGGGAACCATGGATCTTTTGTAGGGGTCAAAATATCTACTTGCGAGCCCTCTAAGGACATTGGAATACTTTGTGTTTGTGCACTTTTGTGAGTGTAAAATATTTTCTATTTGTGGTGTAGTGCCCCTCTCGTTTCAAACTTGTTGATGTGAGATCGGTGTTTCAACTTCACCATTTCCTTGTCACTTTTGTGGTGATTTCTATTCTTTCTCTACATGGTGTATGAATCACCACATGTTCAATATGAGGTTCCTCAACATGTTGGTTGTTGAAATTTGTATGTTTATATTCTTAGCTTATTTGTATGCTTTAGTTCAGTGATATGTGCATTATTTATGTATTGATTAAATTTGAACCTAGTTATTGATGTTCTAAATGAATGATTTATATAATGGATGTACTTTTATACTTTAAGCTATTGTACCCTGTTGGGTGATTATGATGTGCTTCAACTATATATAAATTGAGCAAGTACCCTAGACATGCATTGATTGGTTACAGGTATAGGGTTATTTCTCCACTTGACTATATAGATCTGAGTTATTCTCCAACAATGGTTAATTCAAAGATGTCACATTGGACCTCCCTATCTATTCCCCAATCGTACTTGAATCAAGTATGGTATGTGTCATATTTGACCAGTACACTCTGACTCGAATCCAAGTTAGGAGTTATTCTAGAATCCTTATATGTCGTGAAAGACCACGAAATGTCTTATTTAATTAATGGTTTAATTTTTGTGTTTTTCATAAATGAAATGTTAGGAATTTAAATGATTTCTTATTTTGGTTATTGAAATATTTTGTGTTTCAAGAAAGGGGAAAATAGAATTAAAATAGAAATGAAGTTAAGGATTACTTAATTATTTTGTGAAATTCCCCGAGTTGGGAATTAGATGTAATGCTTGATTTAATTATCTTGTTTTGTAATGTAATTGAATATAGTCTTATATCCATTTAAATCATGAATTTAAATGATGATTGTTAATTAGGAATGGATTTAACTGCTGAATTGAGTTTGGGGAAAATTGGAAGGAATTGCAAATTAAGAAATAGGAAAACAAATTTATATTATTTTTAATTGAAAATTGGAAAAGGGTAAATAGGGAAAAAGGGGTTTTCTTTTTTTGTTGTATTTTAGGTGAAGAAGTGGAAGAAAAACCTCTTCTGGTGAAATTACGAATTGTTGATTGGAGAGCAGGCTGAGGAGAAATTCAATGAGATCGGCCTTGTTAGGATAGGAATGGGAAGGGAGATGTGCTTGCAAATGATCTCGTGCTTTCATTTGGCATGCTTGAGGTATTCTCCATTTTAAATTTGTCATAATTTGAGCTAAATTGTTAAATTCTTCTCCCTTGCTCATCTTCTTTCAATTTGAAAGGTTGGATTAGAATTGGGGGAGTGTAAAAACCTCCCAATGTATTTTTTTAATTCAGTTCCATGTTAAATTATTTATTTTAGATTTTTTTTGGAAATTTTCATTGAAATGAGGTTATAATGCCCAATTTTTTGGTAAATGTTGAAACTGTGAATTATATAGCTTAGAATGGGTGTTGGAAACTTTTGGCACCAAAGGGTATTCTTGAAATTTTGATTTTTAAAGAAATTTTAATGGAGTTTGAAAAATGATAAAATTTGATAGTTTTATATGAAATGTGATTTTTTTGAGCATTTGAATTAAAGTGTTCTTCGTGAGTTATCAAGATAGGCCTTGTGGAAACATGTGAAATTTGGATGAAAATGGAAATTGTGCTTTATTTTTCATGGAACACTTGATGAGTGTGAAGAGCCTAGGAATAAGGTACTAGAGAGGGTATAGGAGTGGGTCCCAACATGTCCCCAACCCAAAGTGGCAAGTAGGTTGATCACGGGTGGGGAGTCATCCAATGAAGTGAAAATTAATAAAAACATGAGTAATTAATTAACAAAGATAATGGATGCCCTTCTCATGCCTTGATTGCTCGTACAAACTAAGGATATTTGGGAATACATGCTAGCTTGGGGAGCTTGGATCTTGTAAGGTCAAGTACCCTCATTTGTATGTGAGAGGTACTAGATTCCACATGTAACCATCTCGATGAGCACCATGATGACACTCCCTACTAGCTCTCTAACATCTTACCCTAGTGTCTTGTATGTTTGTGTTCCACCATTGGTGAGTTGGACCAATGATGATCCTTGTACTTCCCAGTGGTGAGTTACCCAAGATAATCATGTGATGTGACATTGGTGATTTTCCCAATGTTGATTTGTGATGTGACATTGGTGAGTTTTCCCACTATAGATTTGTGATGTGATATTGGTGAGTTTTCCCGATGTGGATTTATGATGTGACATTGGTGAGTATGCCCAATGATGGTTTTGTGATATGCCATTTATATTTGTGTCCAATGTAGACTTGTATTTGATCCTTCATGTGATTGACTGATCTTATGATATTAGATGAGTTTTATATGATGTGTATGTTGAGTGTATTCTTTGAGTATGGTGTAAGACATTTACCAATTTGTTTGGTGTAAATGTTGTGCTTGTGGCCCATGTCACTATCTCCTAGCATGGTGGGAGTGGATCCTTTTGATTCCACGAGGTTGGATAGTGTGGAAACCACCATTAGGAATAAAAGGATCATGGTGGAGTTGAAGATGACTTCATGTGCTAAAAATTATTTCATATTTTATTTCATTTCATTTATTGATGCAAATTGTATATGTAAAGGATATTTGAGTCATATTTGGTGTAATTGTAACAATATGGTTTATTGGACCTCTCTTTCTGAGATGGATTATAATCAAATTTAATGGTTGGTGAAATTAATCTTAGTTATGTGACTCAATGTTGGAGCTGAGCACAATCGCCTTATGTTTGTTATATGCTTATGCAATATAATGGAAAAATGAACTTAAGGACATTTCATTTGGGCTTAAAATGGATATAGTAATATTTTAATTAGGTTTATAAAGTGTAAGGAAAGCAGAAGGTGTGGAAGCAACTTTCCTAACGTCAAAACCACAGGGAAGAATGCAGACAGTGCTTTTAATTTTCAAATTACAATCCAATTAGGACACATATGAAAGATTTACAGAAACAGAAATAATACTCAAAGACAATGAACAACAGATTTACGTGGGAAAACCCTTTTGGGAAAAAACCCACCACACCAAGCTGAATCTCTTTGTATTATAGTAACAAACAATTACATACAATGCAAAGATACAACTCTCTAGTATCAGTTCACAGTAGCTTCATTCACTGTTCAATCTCTTACAGAAATGCTCTCAACAATCCGATCATTTCAAACTCAAAAACGATTCCTTAAATATTATCACATTCTAATTTTGTCTTTTGTTCATCCTTATCCGCCATTGCCCCATCATAGAAAGTTTCCTCTTGAGCGTTGATTTTTCCCTGCATGCAGTTCAGCTCCAGCGTCGCAACTGTTGCAAAAATCTAACTGCCATCCATTTGAAATTCACTTCCTCTGATTGGTTCACGAGGCTCCACATAGGATGATCAATTTGGTCAAAGGCATTCAAACTTTGTTGGCATATCGATGAGACACTAACAGTGTCTCCTCGATGCCACAAAGTCTTCATATCGATATCGGCGTAAGTCCCAATATTCGACAAGACGATATAACAAACGCCATGAGTCATACTGAATCCATCGATATCCATTTCATTCCTATCGACAAGAGTTTCCTCATCGGCAAGACTCATACCGAATTCCACAAGTCATATTGATTTCAACTTTTCCATTGGCAAGACTTTTTCGTTCGCCAAGAGGTATCGCCGAGTCTCCTCAAGTTTCACCGAAGCACTTGACAGTCGGCAAGACATTCATCTTTTTCCAAGACTTCACTTCGAGCAAACATGTCTTACCGAGTTGGCAAGACATTTTGCTCTCACCAAGACCTCCTACCGAGTCTTCATGTTGTTCTGAAGCATCCACTAGTCGGCGAGACTCATCGCTTTCGCCAGGACTTCATACCGAGGTCTTAAGTCATACCGAGCACCCCAATCACCAGTCGGCAAGACTTTTGTCTTTCGCTGAGACCTCACATCGAGCACCCATGTCTTACTGAGTCAGCAAGACATTTGACCTTCGCCAAGAGGTTTCACCAAGATCTCTTATGTTACTATGAAGCCATACAACTATCGGCGAGACTCTCCATTGGTCACCAAGACTTCATACCGAAGTCTTTGAGTCACCACGAGGACCCCAAGTGTATCCCTATCGATGAGACCTTCCATTGTCACTGGGACTTCTCCCCGAGACACTTGTGTTACCCCAATAGCCATATGCTATCGGTGAGACATTCTCCAGTCAGTGGGACTTCTCCCTGAGACCCTTGTGTTTCCCCGAAGCCCGATAAGATCATTCTACCGGCCAGAGGTTTCCACTCGACAAAAGGTCACACTGAACACAAAAGGTCACAGCAATAGACTTGTCGACAAGACATCAACTCTGTCTCGGTGACATGAACATTTCAAGAGAATTCAGAATAGTTAGTCAGCCAGACATGATTAATGACAGCGACTTTTCCCTTCAGGAGTTCCATGGCAGTATGGATTGAGGCACATATTCCAACAATCTCCCACTTGACGAAGACCTTACTGACAACTCCAAAGCATAATAAAACTACAAAAATTCATGGGCAAAGAGGCCCATCGAACCGGCACACTACCTATATTTGTCTATGCTCACAGGCTTCGTCAATGCATCTGCAACATTCTCCAGAGTATCCACTTTCTCCAAAGAGACCTTCCCATCCTCCACCATATCCCATACAAAATGATACTATACATCTATATGTTTCGTCCTGGCATGGAAAGTAGGATTTTCGCCAAACATATAGCACTCTGACTGTCACAGTAAATTGTAATTTTTCCTGCATCAAAACCAATGTTAGAACACAAACGTTTTAACCAGATTGCTTCTTTACAAGCATGTGTAGCTGCCATGTATTCTGCCTCTGTAGTGGACAAAGCAACTACAGCCTGCCGCTTGCTCATCCAACTCACTACACCACCATTCATCATGAAAACATATCCACTGGTGGATCTTCTGCTGTCAATGTCCCATGCCCAATCAGAGTCCACATAACCTCGAATACTGAGAGTCCTCTGTGATTCAACCAAGTTCCCATGGTAACACAAAGCATAGTCTGAAGTGCCCTTCAGATATCTAAACACTCTCTTCACAGCATCCCAATGTGTCCTTCCAGGATTAGCCATAAACCGACTAAGAACTCCCACTGCTTGGGCAATGTCTGGCCTTGTACAGACCATTATATACATAAGGCTGCCAACCGCACTAGCATATGGCACATTGGTCATGTCCTCCATCTTAGTAGGATATTTTGGACATTCTTCAACAAATAGCTTCATTCCCTGCGAAACTGGAACAACTAGCTGCTTGCAATCAGTCATACAAAATCTCTCTAGAATAGTCATGATGTACTTACTCTGACTGAGCCAAAGTTTTCTATTTTTCTTGTCCCTAGTTATTTCCATTCCCAGAATATACCTTGTTGCACCAAGATCTTTCATTTAGAACTTTGCAGACAACTGAGACTTAAGATCAAAAATCATTAGCTTACTATTGCCTATGAATAGCATATCATCAACATAGAGAGCAATAATAAGAACTTGATCACTTTCAGCTTTGTAATACACACAGTGATCAGATTTTCATCTTACAAATCCTAATGACAAAACAAAAGTGTCAAATTTTTGGTACCACATTCTAGAGAGACTGCTTAACCTACACAGAGATTTCTTCAACTTGAAACCGCTTTACCTTTTTCCACAAAGTTCGCTCGACATATACCCTTCTTTCTTCAAGATCACCATAAAGAAAACGCTTGTCTTCACATCCATTTTGTTCAATCTCTAAGTTATAATGCTTACCGCAAGTGACAAAAGGAATCTAATAGATGTCGCTTAGCTACAGGAGAAAATATTTTCCATAATCAATTCCCTCTACCTGGGAATAACCAGCAACCAACCTCGCTTTATATTTTTCTACACTGCCTTCCAACCAATTTTCTTTTTAAATACCCATTTGCAGCCCACAGCTTTTCTGCTTTAGGCAATGGCACCAAACTCCAGGTATCATTCTTTTCTAATGATGCCATTTCTTCATTCATGGCTTCCAACCAAGAGTTTGAATCAGACATTTTAAATGCCTCTTTCACAGTCCTAGGTTCATTAATGCTAGAAATTAAAGCATAAGCATAAGTAGACTCTATCAAAGAAAACCCATACCTATCAGGTTGCTTTCTTTCACGAGTTGACCTCCTCACAGGTTGAGGCTGATGTGGTTCTTCATCTTCTTCAAAACTTTCAGAGCTACTTGAGCTTTCCTCAGTATTAGGTACATTTTGATTTTTCAATTCCTCTTTATCTGGTGTCGGAGGAATTTCTGCTACATCCTTTTCATTTTCTGATTTCTTCTCTGACTACAGATCTAATGTAGAAGGCTTCAGCTCATGAAAGATAATGCTTCTGCTGTACAAAACCTTCTTAGTCTCAGGATTCCAAAGCTTGTATCCTTTTATGCCAGCACTATAGCCAATAAAAATACACTTTACAACTTTTTTTCCAACTTAGATCTTTTTTCAAATGGCACATATGCATATGCCTCACAGCCAAAGACACGAATATGTCTTAGAGAGGGCTTCTTTCCATACCATGCTTCCAAAGGAATCTTCTCAACAAGAGCAGAGTTAGGAGAACGATTTACCAAGTAACATGTTGTAGAGGCTGCTTCAGCCCAGAACTTCTCCAAGCCAACACTGCTCAGCATACTTCGTGCTCTTTCCATTACTGTCATGTTGAACCTTTCAGCAACTCCATTTTGCTGTGGAGTGTAAGGTGTAGTCTTATGTCTTTTAATCCCATGATTTGTATAGTACCTTTCGAATTCATCTGAACAAAACTCACCACCATTTTTAGTCCTTAAACATTTTATTTTCCTACCAGTTTGATTTTCAACAAGGTTTTTAAATTCCTTAAACCGACTGAACACTTCTGATTTACTTCTCAGAAAATATACAAATGTTCTTGAATAATCATCAATAAACGACACATAGTATCTTGATTTAGACAGAGAAGGAACATTCACTGGACCAAAAACATCATAATGAATATAATCAAGCAAACCAGAAGATTTGTGAGGACTGGAATAAAATGAAACACGGTGTTGTTTACCATATATGAAATGTTCACAAAATTCAAACTCAAGGTTACAATCTTCAAGCCCTTCTACCAGGTCTTTATTCTTCAAGGTTTTTAAACCTCTCTCACCAATGTGGCCTAGCCTATGATTCCAGAGCATTGTCTTTTCTACTGGAAGTTTAACCTCCATGGCGTTTACTCCATCAAGAACATTTTCCTTCTTATCTCCATGAGTAGCCTTAAGTGACTTTGCAGAGACACTGTTGCATTGGACAGCTAGTGCATCCAACTTGTACAAGGTACCAATTTGAGCACCCCTAGCTAGCACCATTGCACCTCTAGTCATTTTGCAGCCATTTCCAGAGAACGTGACATGCACTCCAATATCATTCAGCTTACTTACAAAAAGTAAATTACGAGCCAAAACTGGTATATGCATCACATCATTGATTCCCTTCACTCTTCCATCAGGGAATTGAATTCTAACTCTTCCACTGCCAACAATTTCCAAAGATGAATCACTTGCCAAATACACCTTTCCACCATCATAGTTTTCATACTTCGTGAACCATTCTCTATGAGATGTCATGTGGAAAGATGCTCCAGAATCAATCAGCCAGACATCATCAAATGCCCGCATAGCCAAGGATGCAATGAAGGCGTCTGCATCACTCTGAGAAGAATCATTTTCAGAAGAGGTCTTCTTCTTCTTCTTTTTCTCCTCCTTGCAATCCCTTCGAACATGACCAGGTTGCCCACAATTCCAACATTTCACCTTGGACTTCTTGCCAGGAGACTTTGATCTCCCTTCTAATTTCGATCTGGATTTCTTGTCCTTCTTCTTGTCTTTTTCCTTCGATCTGCCTCTAACAGCCAGAGCCTCCTTTGCCATCTCAGAAGATTTTCTTCTCATCTCTTCCAACAACAAAGAAGCAACAACATCTTCCATCTTAAAAGTGGATGTCGTACTCCCAATAGCCATCACCAGATGATCCCAAGAATCTGGCAAAGAACATAGCAACAACATGCAGCGATCTTCATCTTCAATCTTCACACCAACAGATGTTAACTGAGCAATCAGCATGTTGAATGCATTCAAATGATCAACAACTGGTCCTCCCTCCTGCATTCTCAAAGAGTACAGCTTCTTCCTCAAAAACAATTTGTTTACCAAGGACTTGCCTTGATAAATAGATGCCAATCTTTTCCACAAGGAAGATGCAGTCTTTTCTTCATGCATGTTCAGAAGAACAGAGTCTTCCAAACAGAGCCTTATTAGCCCCTTAGACTTTCTATCTACAAGATCCCAATCCTCTTGCTTCATGCCTTGAGGCATCGTTCCAGACACAGCAAGCCACATATCACGATCCACTAACAGATCTTCCATTTTGAGTTTCCATAACTCAAAATTACTACCATTGAATTTTTCTATTTCCATCTTCCCAGATGTGCTTGCCATCTTAATTTGTAATTAAACTATCAGACTTCTACCAAACTCCCACTGAAAAAGAATTGACACAAAAAACCCAACCCTCTCACAAGGATAACACAACTGGCCAGGCTCTGATACCATTTGTAAGGAAAGCAGAAGGTGCAGAAGCAACTTTCCTAACGTCAAAACCACAGGGAAGAATGCAGACAGTGCTTTTGATTTTCAAATTACAATCCAATTAAGACACACATGAAAGATTTACAGAAACATAAATAATAGTCAAAGACAATGAACAACAGATTTACGTGGGAAAACCCTTTCAGGAAAAAACCCACCACACCAAGCTGAATCTCTTTGTATTACAGTAACAAACAATTACATACAATGCAGAGATACAACTCTCTAGTATCAGTTCACAGTAGTTTCATTCACTATTCAATCTCTTACAGAAATTCTCTCAACAATCCGATCATTTCAAACTCAGAAACGATTCCTTAAATCTTATCACATTATGATTTTTTCTTTTGTTCATCCTTATCCACCATTGCCCCATCATAGAAATTTTCCTCTTGAGCGTTGATTTTTCCCTGCATGCAGTTCAGCTCTAGTGTCGCAACTGTTGCAAAAATCTAACTACCATCCATTTGAAATTCACTTCCTCTGATTGGTTCACGAGGCTCCACATAGGATGATCAATTTGGTCAAAGGTGTTCAAACTTTGTTGGCATATCGGTGAGACACTAACAGTGTATCCCCGATGCCACAAAGTCTTCATATCGATATCGGCGTAAGTCCCAACAGTCGACAAGACGATATAACGAACGTCATGAGTCATACCGATTCCATCGATATCCATTCCATTCCTATCGGCAAGAGTTTCCTCATCGGCAAGACTCATACCCAATTCCACAAGTCATATTGATCTCAACTTTGCCATCAGCAATACTTTTCTATTCGCCAAGAGGTATCGCCGAGTCTCCTCAAGTTTCACCGAAGCACCTGACAGTCGGTAAGACATTCGTCTTTTTCCAAGACTTCACTCCGAGCAAACATGTCTTACCGAGTCGGCAAGACATTTCGCTCTCGCCAAGACCTCCTACCGAGTCTTCATGTTGTTTTGAAGCATCCACCAGTCGGCGACACTCATCACTTTCGCCAGGACTTCATACCGAGGTCCTAAGTCATACCAAGCACCCCAATCACCAATCGGCAAAACTTTTGTCTTTTGTCAAGACCTCACATCAAGCACCCATGTCTTACCGAGTCAACAAGAAATTTGACCTTCTCCAAGAGGTTTCACTGAGATATCTTATGTTACTTCAAAGCCATACAACTATCGGTGAGACTCTCCATTGGTCGACAAGACTTCATACCAAAGTCTTTGAGTCACCGCGAGGACCCCAAGTGTATCCATGTCGGCGAGACCTTCCATTATCGCTAGGACTTCTCCCCGAGACCCTTGTGTTACCCCGATAGCCATATGTTATCGGTGAGACATTCTCCAGTCGGTGGGACTTCTCCCCGAGACCCTTGTGTTTCCCCGACACCCGATAAGAGCATTTTGTCGGCCAGAGGTCTCCACTCGAAAAAAGGTCACACCGAACACAAAAGGTCACAGTGATAGACTTGTCGGCAAGACATCGACTCTGTCTCGGTGACATGAACATTTCAAGAGAGTTCAGAACAGCTAGTCGGCCAGACATGATTAATGTCATAGCGACTTTTCCCTTCAGGAGTTCCATGTCAGTATGGATTGAGGCACATATTCCAACAAAAAGAATGTTGGAGTAGTCTTGGACAGTGATGTGGACTCGCCATGTAGTCATCCTACTCCTAAGAGCTCATTCATAAAGCATCATGTCGTTTAAGGCTCTCTTGTAGCCTCATGTGAGGTCTTATAAAAACCACAATTGTGTTGTATCTTTTAATTTAGGTTTTTTCTTGCTTAGGGTAGGAGTTAGGGGTGTTTGGGAGGTGATTTCACTCCTCCCTACCCTCTCCTCTGCTTGTGATGGTGTCCAATGATAAGGGAATCTGAACTCTTTGTTTGACCACGAGTCATGTCTTGGTGTTTTTGAGTTCATAGGGTGTTGTAGACCTATTTTGGTGATTCCTTAGTGCTTGGGGGGTCATGGAGTTCATACCCTAGTTTGGGGAAGCTCACTACCCAAGACATTAGTGCCCCTACAGGGAAACCAACACCTAGAGTGTGTGTCGAGGATATAGGCACTTAAAATGGACTAACACCCTAAAAGGACATGGGCACCCCTGAAGGACACCAATATTGGGCGTTAGTGTCCCAAGATGTTTTTTTTTTGTCCTTTTCATTGATTGCAAGTGCTTCGAGGCCTTGTATGGGGAAACATTGTGAATGGAAGTTTTTCTCCATATTTTTGAATTCTCTTTTTTTTGCTTGATTGTTATTTCTTTATTCTTACTTTATTTGGAAGGTTCTACAATGCCACATCTACAAAATTTTATTGTATGCCCAAAATTCTTGCACTTATAACATGACATTGTAATCCACAAGAGGAGAAAAAGAGTTGAAATTTCTATTTATGAACCCATGACTTATGTTCTTGTTCCATGCTTCATAATTCATTGCTTTATGCCTAAAGTTATTTCTTGCAAGCATTCTACAATCTATTGCCTTATGACCAAATTGACTACACAAAAAAAAAACTAAAGAAGGAATGATAGAACCTAGGTATATGAGTTTTCCTTGGTGGAAAGGGCTTATTGGCCATGTCATTCTTAGCTTTTGATATATGCTTAGCTTCCAGTTCTCTTTTATGTTGATTTCATCTTTCATGGAACTTTTAAGGACATTGGCATACTTCTCTTCATTTAATTTCTTTATGATTGAATTGTTCTAGAACTTTGTCGTTCTTCATAGCCAATACCACTCCTATCGAACATAGACTTTTGAGACTTGATGATGTCATCCAATATTTCCAAAATCTTCTCGCTTTTCAAGTTTATGTTTAGTTGATTCATTGTCCTCTCCAATTCCTTTCTTAGGAAAACAATCCAACCTTTCACAATTTTCTTCCTTTGTCTTCAATTGGTTTATCATCTCTTCTTCAATCATTTTTGCTTCTTCTACTTGCACTTTTAGATCTATGATCAACTTTTCTGATTCTTCAAGACTTTGTGTTCATTTTTCTTTGGCTTCACTATCCTCTTGAATCTATAATCCTTGTCTAAAATTTATTTTCTAAAGCTTCTTGATCTCACTATAGGCTTAATGGAGTTCCTCCTCGAGATCCACTTATCCTTCGTCTCCTCTTCTAAATCTTTTTATTTTTTCTTTTTGTCTTCATCATCCTTTGGTTCCATCGCCATGAATAGTATTTCTTCTCTATCACTGTTTGAAAGTTCTTCATCACTTTCCTCTAATGAACTATTATCTTTCTTGGAAGAAAGACTCTTGTACTTATGGAAATCCTTCTTTTCATGTTGACCTTGTTTGTAGCCCTTCTTTTGTTGATATCTTCTTCCTTTCTTCATGTAATGATCCTCTTCATCATCTTTGCTTTCATTCTTACCCTGAAGACACTTAGAAGCAAAATGGTTTATTCTACCACAATTAAAACACTCAAATGATAACTTACCTTAGTACTTCATGGATCCTTTCTTTAGCTTTCTCATGAAATGAGCTTCTTCTGTATTTGTTTCATTGTTTGAGCTATCACTTGATTCATATACTTTATTATTTCCCTTCTTTAATGCTTTGAAGGCTGCCTCCCTTTTTGATGGCTTGTCTTCAATCCTCATTTCATAGGTAGTAAGAATCCCATGCAACTCGTCCTTTGTTAATTTGGCTAGATCTCTCAATTCTTCAATTGCAAAAACCTTGGAGTCAAATCTTAGAGGTAAAGACCCTAGTACCTTTTGCACAATCAAAGCTTCTTCAACTAGTTCACCAAGACCTTTAATTGTGTTCACAATCTCATCAACACAAATCAAATAGGAGGATGTGTTTTCTTCTTCTTTCATCTTAAGGCTTTTGAATTGTCTCCTATGAGTTTGAAGCTTTTCCTTCTTTACTTTATACCTCCTCCATATATATTCTTGAACTTATCCACATGTCCTTAGTTGATTTTTATGCATAACTTTTACAAACTTTGATTCGGATAATCCACACAAAATCACATTCTTGGCTTTTGCATTGTTTCCACTTTCCCTCTTTCCCACTTGATATGTTGGGGGAGTTGCAGAGGCTATATACCCATTTCAACTAATTGCCAATTATCAAACCCTAGAGCATTCAAATAGGTTTGTATCCTTATGCTCCAAAAGGCATGATTTATTTGATCAAACAATGGTGCCCTGTTTGATGAGGATCCATATTCTTCATGCCCGGTCATATGTGTTCTTTTAGATCTTTCTTCTAGTGGTTAGACTATCTCTTAAGGAACTCACCTTGATACGAATTAAAGAGCACTCAATTATACAGAGAGGGGGGATGAATTAGTATAACCACAATCTCTTACTTTTCAAAACTTAATTAACCATAGCAATTAAGAACACAAGACGAACACATGATTTCATCGAAACCCTTGCGAGAAAAACCACAACAAAATATTTCTTATATGTAGATCTTCTTGTAGGTACCAACCTACTTCTTTTACAAAAATTCTTTTGTAGGCACCAACCCATTGGAGTCAGCAATCCCCACAACTAAGCACCAACTCAACAAGAGACACTAATCTCTTGTAATGAGAGGCACAAACCTCCCAATCTCCTTAGAATGCACCAACCTCCAAATGAACAATACAATAATTTATTTGAAACTTCTTAGATCTGCCCTAATTCACCTTCATAAATCTACTCATTACTTCATCAAAATTTTCCTTCAGAATTTTTAAAAGATTATAAATTCTGCCATAAAGCTCATATGGATTTTGTCATATATCTTCAAAAATTCTACACTTATATGCCTTTTAAATTTGCTCCTTGTATGAATGATATTCAATGAGTTGCTTGCTTTCAAATGGACTCCACAATCTCTTTAAATTTCTTCACCAAGGGGGGTGATTTATCAAGCAACATAATTTTTTCAAATGGATGCAATAACTCATTTTATATGCACCCTTTCACCTTCAACTTGGGCACTCTAATAGGGGTCGACCCCTATATTTAATTATATATTTTTTATTTTCAAAAATAAATCCCCAAAAATGGGGCATACCACTTAAGGGGGTCAACCTCTTCATAAAAAACAATTTACATTTTTTTATTTATTTAATGAGGGTGCCAAGAGTCTTAAGGGTTGGCCGTATTATAATTTTATTTTATTTTCTTGCACCTCCAGTCCAACAATGAATCCCTCAACAAACCCTCTTGGTCTTTGAATACCTTTGACACCAATGGCAACAATTTCCAAAAAATACTTGGGAATTTACTAAGGGGGGAATCAAAAGTGAGCAAAGTAACTCTAGGAATGTCAAGAAAAATACAAGGCATTGGAAATCTAAACAATATCTTTAGACTTAAAGGAAGCAAGTCAATCCTATTGAAATTCATGGATGTTGTGAGGTATAGACAAAAACCAATAAAGTTCTATAGATAGTTGGCCTAAAATTACCAAGGTAGTGGCTTACAAAAAGGCAATTTGGCATTTTGCAAGATGACAAGCTAATCTCAATCAAGGTGAAAGACATTGCTAATTATGCAATAAAAAAATTGTAGACATACTTGACAAATATGACAACACAAAAGTGTGAGGCTCAATTGAACATTTTGTCCAAGACCATACAACTATGCAATGTCACATTGACCTAATTATTCAAGAAGGCTTCCCTTCTCCTATGGGGAGGAGCAATAGATTGTTTCTTAAGGCCAAGTTCTTAAAGCTCATAGTAGATAAAAAGAATGACAAATCCACTTTCAATGATTGACCAATGCAACTACCTCTAATGACATGCTAAAAGTTCTTCAACCTAGTTGAAAAAATGTAGGTACAAATACATAATGCAAAGGCAAAGGCAAAGGTAAAATATTTTTCCTATGATTTGGCAATTACGAGCCAACCAAATGCTACATAGTTCTTTTGAAGATTGAACTACTCATTGAGGAACAATTGAAGGAATTAGAAAATGCTTCACTAACTACTCCCAAGAGTTTATAAGAACATTCCTTTTAATTTGCACAAGCAAAATAAAAATTCTTTACCCTTGGAAGGAGTATGTACCTAATTGATATGCTTTTGGATTCTAATAAAAAATGTCAGTCAAAACCACCAAAAATGCAATGTTTGAAAAACCCTCCTTGCCTTAAATAATAGGTATAATTCATAAGAAGATACAAGTACCTTCTTTGGAAATTTCTATCTCTACTGACCATTGATCTCAATCCAAGTACAATCCAAAGGTTTGCATCACAAAAGAGCAAAAGTATGCACCATCCCCTTCCATGAACCATTAGATCCAGTGGAACCATATGGCAACATAGGTTGAGCAATTAATAAGGAGGTAACTACCCAACAATCCAAGGTTTGGCAATTTCTATCTCTATTGACTATTGATCTCAATCCAAGTACAATCCAAAGGTTTGCAAAACCTTTATCACAAAAGAGCAAAAGTATGCACCATCCTCTTCCACGAACCATTAGATCCAATGGAATATGGCAATATAGGTTGAGCAGTTGATAAGGAGCTAACTGCCCAACAAAATGCACAAGCCATTGATTTTCTTCCACCAAAAAAGCAAACATGAGTATCAATCTTCAATTTTCAAACATATAGTTGGCTTATTCTTTCAAGTGGCATCTCTTCTTTGCACTATCATATTGAGTGTTATGCAATAGTACGACACTTGTCAACCTACATGGTTCTCTTCAAGGATGTCAAGAAATCTCATTAGATTAGTGAAAAAAAGAAAAAATTAAGGTATAGCCATTAATTAAAAAAGTAACAGCCCAAAGGCCACATGGCAGTGAGGCATTCATAAAAGATTTGACATAAGCTTGTCAAAGCAATTGAATTCTACAAATTATTGATCTTGTTGTCATGGTATCTAATTGTGTGGCAAACAAACCTTCTAGGATTTCAAGGAAAAAATATATTTTCTTGTGAAAACTACGCAATGGAAGAGAAAAAACAAAGTTCACATGAGAAGATTGAAATAAAAATAGCATAAGAGCTTGCATCCACAAGTTTTGAAAGAATATAATGATAAAACTAAAAGAACCATGTGGCTACATGTAGAAGACAAAGATCAGAGAAAACATTAAGAGCAACTGCATGTTGATTTGATTATGCATGTTGATTTGATTAATCATATTGATTATAGATAAAGTACCTAAAATAGTTTTTAAAGCAAGGCAAAGATTGAAGGCTTTCATGGTTCAACACACCTATCACAACTAGTTTGAAGTTCTTTCATTTAGAATAACTTTAAAGACATGCAGATTCTCACCACCTTCTTATTTCTTGTATAAATAAGAGCCTTAACCTCATTGTAAAGGGATATGAAAACCCTAGAATCTCAATGTATTGCTTTAATTTTCTAATTTATGTAGTCTAGCCTTCTATGATACGTTGCAATTGTGCATTTTTTAAAGTATTAAATAGAAGAGTTGCAGCTCTATTATTTCTCTACATCTGAATTGCATATGAATGGTGCATTCTTAAGTTGTGTTTTATTTTTTGTGGTGTAAGGAAGAAGATCAGTCTATTCTAGGACATCATTCTCCTTATGTATTCTATTTTCCCTAGTCTTTTCATCTCAAACTATAATTGATAGGTGATAGATTAGATGGAATTCAACCTTCTTCAAAGGAATTCTTTTTGTTATCAACCAAAATTGGCTTTCTCCAAAGGTTGTCTTAGTAAAACTATGAAGACTTCCCATTCTTATCAACTAATTGTGGTCCCAACAATCTACTAAATCAATAACAATCGTTTACATAATCTACAAGAGAATCAAATAAAAGATTGATTTTCTTAGTAAAACTACAAAGACTTCCCATTGTTATCAACTAATTGTGGTCCCAACAATCTACTAAATCAATAACAATCGTTTGCATAATCTACAAGAGAATCAAATAAAAGATTGATTTTCTTAGGCTTTGTACTTTCAAACCCTTAGTCATAAGCTTGCCAAACAATAGAAAGAGTGATGTCACTAATCAAACACAAAATTCATCATTTAGTTTTCTTTAACATATTTTCCCACGTGTTGCTTGTATCATCCTGTAATATATTTCAAATAATAAGATATTATAAAGGCTATGTTCCACGGTGTTTTGAGGACGGGAACGGGGACGGGGGTACAAGGGACGGCAATATATATATATATATATATTTTGAATAATAAGATATTATCAAGGCTATGTTCCACGGTGTTTCAAGGATGGGGAGGGGTGAACATGTTTCTAGGACGTCCCCTAGGGGGCATTTTTAGGGGACTGTAAGGGATGGCGATATATATATGAATTTTTCAAATTTTATTAATATATTATAGAGAGAGGGAAAGAGAGATATGTTAATAACTAATAACAACAATATCAATATGTAAATAAATCACGAGCAATAGTATAACAGCATAATAAATGTCAATAAAGCATTATACCAGCAGTCTCAAACATCAATAAAACCATGGTTCAAAAGCAACAAAAACAAGAAAACCCCAATAGTGCAAATCTCTTAGGTAGAGTACATAACTTCTTAGCCTTGGATGCTAATGCTTCTCAGTTATTCAAACTACTCTTGACACACAAAGCAAATTACCTTGAAGATGGATCGAGAAGCATGCTCCCTAACATTGGTAACCAAAAGTGCACATGTATTTTATCTAAAAGAGCTCCAACAAACAGGCATGCAGTGGGGAAACCTCAAATTTCTTAGACCTATAACATTCTTCAAAGTACTACAATGGCTTATGGATAAAAAAGCAGGGTAGAAAGCTACTCACACATTGAAGACACACAAGGAATATAGTAACATGCACAAAAAATATACAGTACCATACACAAAATATATGCAAATCTGATACAAACATAAAATATACAGTGACATACACAAAATATATGCAAATTTGCATCAAAGAACCATAAAAGCATTAGTTTTTTATGTTATTTTTTCTACTGAAGTGTTTGTTCGTTTGGGGACGGCAAGGGACGTCCCCAACGTCCCCCAGCCATCTCAAGGATAGCAGGATGTCCCCAAACGGACGGGGATGTTTCTGGTCGTTTTCCTATTGATTTGCCTGGTTCGGGGACAAGGGGACATCCCCTTTGTGTCCCCCCATCCCGAGGACAACTCGGGACGGGGACGACCCCTTCTGGGGCAGGGGGCGCGTCCCCGTGTAACATAGTATCAAGGTATTCAAAATTACCCCTAAACAATAATCATTTTCAATTCTTAACAAGAATTCTATATTAATAATTCTCTTTGAACCATTTTTGCAAGTATGGGGATTATGGAGATGTGCATTTCTATCCTCTACAATGTTTTCATTATCTCATACTCATCCATTCACCTTCCATAACTACTCATATTGAGTACGATTACATAGATTGAGTCACAAACACAAAACCTTATACCCCTTTCCATCATTGTCCATTCAGGGCTTTGTATTGGCATTGATTTTTGGAGTAAGGTGATTATTTACAAAAAAACTCACGGAACATCTATTATGTCTAAAATCAAATGTGCAAAGATAAGGTTGCCTTGCAATAATATTTATGTCATTCTAGTTCTTTTACATAGCCTTCAATTTAATGGTGCACTCAATCTACAGTGAGCTTCAGGTAGAAGGGATTGTAAGGTATTCTATCTATCTATTGCATCTTCAAGCATTGAATTGCTTGTCTCTGTCTGAATCTTTTGTTGCTCTAGTTCCATTGCTTTCACCTTTCCTAATCTCCTACCCCTATGACAGCAATTACTTGGAGCCACATTAACGGATCTTGCACTCTTAACTACACAATACTCTGGAGGTTACACAGTAATTTTGAAGCTTGCATAGCTATTTTGAACAAAAGTGCAGAGAATTGATATAGGGTCAAGAAAGGGATTTGCAAAGGCCAATACAAAGCCACATTCAATGTGATAATGCCAACAATTGTGCCATCATTCAGTCTAATTTACTATATTCATGCTGCAAGGTTATTGGTACAAATCAATGGGCCTAATGTTGAAGGTAGATGTGTACTTCATGGAGGATGCACAGTTCAAATGATATATGAAGCTTCCATGAGAGGGGTCTCATATGTACACAATTCAAATGATACATGAGGGGTCCTCATATGTGGAAGCCTCATATAAATCATTTGAATCATGCCTCCTCCATGGAGTACACATATACCTTCAACACCATGATGAACATTTCTGTCTCATCAGACCACCATTTTCTACTACAATATTTCCATGATTCCATGTTTTTTACCCCCTCTAGTTAAAATTGAATATTCAAAGAAAATAAAGATTTGAATGCAGTCTGTATTTTACAGTAGAACAAAATTACACCCTAATCATAGAACATTCAAGCATATGTTTATGATCAACTAAAAATTATATTGAAAGGTAAGGCAAGGTAATTTGATGAACACTTAAATATACTGAATGCAAAGCTGATTTGATAACACTATTACAAGGAAACTTGACATAGATAATTATATAACAGTGTTTCCTCAGATACGAAGGTACCCAAACTGCAGTTTGATTCTACACAGTTAACTGTATTTAGTAACTCCGGCCCTTTTCAGTTTACCATATCTGTAGCTGTGCTAGAAATTGTAACTATTCAACAAAACAAGGGTATATTTTTGAATTGACCCATAAGATAGTCAACGGCTCTAACTACTGGCTAATTCTTGCCCAACAATGTAAACAAAATGTAACCCTAATATAAGAGTTTATACAGTAGAGCACACTGCTGATCATTCTTATATCGCAGGCAGATCAAGAAGTTGCCATTTTAAGTAGAAGGTTTATGATATTTACACTTTTGGAGTAATTAATTTAGCAAATCACATAACATTAACATTTGCTAGTTCCGCTTTCACTCTATCAAAATACGTCTCGTCCGGCTGCCAAAACACAAACTCCAGGCTGTCACCATTTTTAACTTCAATATGGCTACCATCCTTATCAACAGAATAACACTAAAACTGGAATACAAACTAAAGATAACTGTAGGTATCAGAAATGGTGCAAAAAAAAGCTTACATAGCCATAGTTAGTGGATCCTCCTCTTTTTTGTGTTTTATGGTGAATACCTGCCCACCTACAGAAACCAAATGTCTTTCATGATGATGTTCCCAAGCAATTAAAAAAATAATATTTCATAATAATTGATCAAAGACACTAAAAACATAAATGAACATGGAACAGAGCCACTACTTGATCTGTTTGATTTTTCTCTGATTATGGGCAATATGACCGACCCAACAGAATATTTCAGTCACTTATGAAGCCAAAAACTCTGTTAGAATATCCTCACAATCAAATAAATAACAACTTTCGGACTGTAAATCTCCAAAACTACAGGAAAGGAAAGTGGATAGCAGAGAGCAGGTACAAGAACAATTGAAACGGATGCCTTACCAACTACATCAAGTTCAATAAAAGCATTAGAAAAATGCAGCCTTTCATGGGGACACATCCCCAGGTTTCCAAGTGACATCCCTGACATCACAGATGTACTTCAAGGGGATGTCCTATTTAGTTGAAACTGGATAGCCTACTTCATTTGGTGCATACAAATTAAAAAGGTAACATTTTAAGTAAAAAATGCTAAAAACTCCTGAAAAGCTAAAGGGGTAGAATTGACATTGCAAATTCGTCACATTGTATAAGCTTTTTAATATTTTATCTGCTTTTAGTTTGTTTAAGTCATTTTAATAGCCATCCCCTCAGTGTCCCCATGACATCCCCCAAAATCTGGGAAAAATGTTGCCGTCTAAAACAGTGTCCCTATCCCAGAAACTCAATGGAACACTGGAAGAACCTCAGAAACATGTGTCTACTAGACTAGCATTCTTGTTTTGCATTTTGCTACTGAACTGTAATGATTTGTTCCTTTAATATATAATTTATCATACAGCCAAAATATCGCAAGAAGGTTTTCAGGTTCACATTCAAAATTTGCATGATTCTGTTCCTTACACTAAAATGGCCATATGCATTCAAAGGTGCTTAAAGATAAAAGGATGTTTGTGAGGATACCATCAAGGAAAGTTTTTGCTTAATGGGGATGTTGTCAAGTTAAGCCCAGCAAGAAATCATTGGAAAAAATAAGAAACTTACGTAAACAAATGCATGCTGGACCTTGGCAATAATGGGACGGAACAAATAGTGACAATTTTTATGAATTGTCTGCATGGTGCATCACCTGTCTATTTGCTTCTACATCACTTACCACAAAACAAAAAAATTGGATTTATCTAACTTATGAACCTAAGTTAAAAGTTCTAAAACACACAGCTCACAGAAGACCAAACAGTCAGATGCAATTTTGTTTTCTTCCAGGTAAAAGAATGATAAAGTGCTAAAGGTACCCCATCTCTGATGGAAAACACACATTAATCCTCACTATATAGATTTGACCAGGCAGCACTTGATAATTTATATAAATCAATATTTGTATTGATGCCAAATTTAGCATTCAAACAGATCAATAACTTTACTTAATGCAGAATGTGATTTTTATCAAAAGCAGAAAGAACGAGATGCAATAAATATATAACTTAAAACTTACACAACAGTATTGCTCCTCCCAGTTGTCACGGATGTTCCCACTTGAAAGAGTAGACGACGGTCCCAAGCAATCTTCAAAAGTTCAAGAATTTCCTCCCCTTCTTTGTTCTTAGGCAAGTAAGCAATCCGTCTTGTACCAGTGTATGGTTTTCCAGGAGATGGGTGCTCTGCAGTCTGGTCAGTTTTCAGTGAAAAAAATCAGCATCTGGTATGGATTCTCTAGGTTGTAAATGCCAGAATAATCCATATTTCAGTGAAATTAGCTTGATACAAATTATGCTTATTATCTTATAACTACTTTCTTTTGGTGGGTAAAAATAAATTATATTAACCTGTGACCAAATCTAACAAGCTGTATATATGGTACAAAACACAGGTACAGCCTGTCTGTTCATGGAAATCTGTTGCAATATGACTATAAAAAATGCAGCTACATAATTTTTATGTTCTCCATTTATCATATTTCACAAAATAATATTCACCATTTAGAAATACTGACTTCTAAAATTTGGCTGATTATTTAAACTGACATACTAGAGATAAGTCGACATGGTTCGACTTATTATTTTCTCTTTCAACCATTAACAGTAATCTTCCAGATTTTTGCATTGACACTCACCAGCTCAAGAAGAATATTTCCCTTAAATTTGTTACAGTCCTGATTCTGGGCACTAACCAAAGCTACAATCTTGTTTTGTTCTACATATTTGTAGGGAGCTAATAGCATTTTTTATGGTTGAAATCTTATCAGCAATATCTTTACAGAGATGAAGTAAATGGCCCTCATGAGTCACGTAGCATGACCACCATGGTGTCTAGAAAGACAGCAAGACATCTGAAACAATTGTGTGTGTTCTGTCCTTTACAAAACATTTGAGGGTATTTACAACCATTGGAAGCTAGCATGAGAGCTTGGATGGAATGCTGCTGCTGCTGGAAAAGGTACTACTTTGCCTTAACATCAAATTAAATCAATCTATATTTTCTTTTCTGCATTCTTGGCACTCTTTCCTTTAAATTTTCAGATACAGAGTATTATCGTTGTTATACTAATGGAAAAAGTTGTTACGGAATAAACTTGCTGCAAACCATGGCAACAATATATACAAGCACGGATTTTGTAGATAAAAATATGAGACTAACTAGAAGAGATGTGCATGAGACACCCAAAACCATAGGAAATGCAGACTACTTATATAATATGTTCTATGGTATTTCTGGTAGGAGGGATGGGTTTCAAATAGGGCAAAAAACTTGCTCCAATTTTGGGGGCAATATATAAGGAAAAAATATAAAAAATATATACCTTTCATTTGCAAAATGCGTTAGCAAATTTATTTGTACCTTTCAGGACAAAAACAGAACATGTACGGATGTACCTTCAAATTTAAAGCGGAAATTCCTTTTCTAAAAGTGAAGAAAATAAAAATATTTCGTTACATGGAAAAGAAAAATAGACCTAGAACTAGTGGGATTCTTTACATATGCAATATAAATGAACTTAAAGTAAAACCTGTCTACTTGTTCTCAAGCCAGGGCACAAGGTTATTGAGCACTTCAACCAGTGTTCCATTGAAACGCGTTTCCCCCCTATTTGGCCACGTTTCGGAAACGGGGACGTTTCGGGGACGGGGAAACGGGTACTTGGCGTTTCCCGCCGTCCCGCCACCGCAGCCGGTGCTCTGCCGGAGACGGGGAAACGTCTCCGCGTCTTCCAAGGAGACGGGGAGACGGGGAGACGTCTCCAAGTTTCCTTGGAAGTCTCCAAGTCTCCTTGGGAGACGCCCAGGAGTTTCCTGGGAGACTGGGAGACGCCCAGGGGTTTCTTGGGAGACGCCTAGGAGTTTCTTGGGAGACGCCTAGGAGTTTCCTGGGAGACTGGGAGACGCCCAGGAGTTTCCTGGGAGACTGGGAGACGCCTAGGAGTTTCTTGGGAGACGCCTAGGAGTTTCCTGGGAGACTGGGAAACGCCCAGGAGTTTCCTGGGAGACTGGGAGACGCCCAAGAGTTTCCTGTATTTACTACATTTTGAGTTTTGACATTTTGCTATTAGTATCTGTATTTACTATTTAGTTTACTGTTTTACTATTTTCCATTTGGCATTTGCTACTCATTGTAATGATGAATCATGTAATCATCTTTATAGACTTTGTGATATCTCATATGACATCAAATATTCATATTTTCGATATAATAGAAATCTCCAATTTAACAATTTCATTTGTCAAATTTTATTTAGCAATTAGCATTCAAGATATCTTCGTATTTAGATTTAGTATTTCAAATTTTGCTATGTTATAATTTTACTAATTTGAGTAATTTGATCAACACAAGACAAGCGGTTTTATAATTTTTGCCAAATACAGAAAACCTACACAATTAGCAAATGCTCACTCCTTTCAGCTTAAAGTAGAAACTGAAAAACATGAGAACAATACAAATGAAATTTGATTCAACACACATACAAATATATTATGAATCAAATAGGGAGATTTGCATACAAAGCTACAAAACCCAAATTAATAACTGTAATAACTACCAAATTATTTGCATACAAAGCTACAAAACCCAAATTAATAACTGTAATAACTACCAAACTATGTTACCAGGTCAACCCTCCTACGACATGCATCTGGGTCCAATATTCACCCGACCCATGTCCTGATCTAGGTCCCTTGTGGGTATGACTAGTGAGCTGTAAAACAGACCCAAAGGCATACAGGTTTGCTTTGTAGTGAACCCAAGTTCACTTTGTAGTACCCACAACAAATTCAGAAAGAACCCAACACATTTTCTATTTTTCTTTTTCCTTTTTTGACCTAATAGGTTGACTATTCAACCTTAAAAATGAATCCTAACCCTAAAATCAACCTCTAAAGACCTTGAGACATAAGCATAAACTCAATTAACTTAGTTTTCATTTGTTTCTTTTTAGAAACATCGTCTTGTAATTTTTTATTAAAGGAGTATTCCTCTCCTTTGTTATATACAATAACCAATTACAATTTCGTGCTATCAGAGCAGAGGTTGATTTTTGGCAAATTTTTGCAATAAAATTTGTGGCTTTTTACCTGAAGATTTTGGAAAATATTTCAGAAGTTTTTTGTTCAATTTTTTTAAAATAATAAATCGTGGGATTTTTTGAGCAGCAAAATCGTGAGGGTTTACGGAAACAATCGCAGATTTATTCTCTCTGAAAATCACAGGTATTTTTTTTAAGGAGAAATAGTGCTTGTTCATCTGGAAAAACCGTGGTTTTTTTGTGCTAAAAATCACAACCCATCTGAGGTTTCTCCTGTGTGATTTCAAGTCTCCATGTCTGGGTTTTTTCAGTGGATTTTCTGCAGAGATCGTGGGGTTAGTCTGCATGCGTTTTTTTCTGCATGTTCCGTTAAAAATCGAAGTGTTTTCTTCCTTTTTTGGATGATTTCTGGTGCGCAACGGGTCTGCGTTTATTCTCTGCAAAAATCGCGACCTACCATTCTTTTTCACGTGATTTATGATCAGAGTCTTTGGCACGCGAATCTGAAAATTGCCAGGGTTTTCTGCTTGCGGCCAGTTTTCTTCTGTATTTTCTGCAACTCGCAGCCAGCGACCTGAAAAAAAAAAACAGATTTTTTTTGCAGGTTTCTGAAAATCAATTTTTTTTAAGCTACCATTTTTTGACGGAAATTTTTAGAAACCGCGCCCTCTTTCCAGTGCCTAGAGATTCAGATCTGGGTATTTAATTTTTTGCAAAAAAATTTCTCGGTTTTTGAACAAAATCGTGGGTTTCCAGCCTCTGGCTTTTTTAAACAATTTTTAAAAAATCGTGGGATTTGTGCCAGCTGATCGCCTCAACATTCATGCCAGCTGATTACCTTGATTTTTGTGCCTTTGGAAAACAGGAGGGGTGGTGTCTTTGACCAACATCATGTTGGAAAGTAGCCAAAGGTTCAACGGTAAAAATTATAATACCTGGAAACAAAGGATGCTCACCATTTTCAAGTACTGGTGTCTAGATCCAATTGTTCTGGGTACAGAAACACATCCCACAATTGCGGGAAAGGACCAGGACAAATATGATAGAAGTAATCATGAAGCGGTTATGCTTCTCAAGTTATCTGTCACCGATGAGGTGCTTCCAAAAATACCATCTAGCAAGATTGCTGCGGAGATCTGGAAACACTTTAAGGATTTGCACGAAACCCCAAACAAGGGCAGAGCGTTCTTTAAAAATATGTTGTTCTCCATTATGATGGATGACAAGATGTCTTTGCAAGATCATCTCATGAAGATCAAAGACATTTGCGATCAACTGGAGGCCATTGGTCGCAAGATGGAAGAAAAGGATATGGTGGTTATCACACTAAAAAGTTTACCACAATCCTACGAGCACTTCATTGAAACTCTGAACATTACCTCCACTAATGTTGACTTGAAGTTTGATGACCTATGCAACAAGCTCTTGCAGCAGGACAGGTGGAAGAAGTAGTTTGGGAGCAACAATGACACACCCAGTGTTGAATAGGCCTTTATTGCCAAAGATAAAAGCAAAGGCAAGTCCTCTCAGCAACAGAAAGGACAAAGCAAATCTGAGGATAGCTCCAAGAAGTCTATCACATGTCACTATTGTGCTAAGATTGGTCATATGAAGAAACATTGCAGGAAACGGTTGGTTGATTATAAATCCAACCAGGGAGGGTCTCAACAGAAGGCCCTTGTTGCAGAGCATTCTAAGCAAGCATATGCCTTTCATGCATTAATGGCCAAAAGACTAGCAAATCATGTCAAATAATTTGAGCGGTATATTGACTTTGGAGCATCTCAGCATTTCACACACATGAGAGATTGGTTCATGAAGTATAAGGCTTGCTCCGATTACATCATCTTTGGCGGTGGTGAAGAGTATATAGTTGTTGGCAAAGGCAACGTTCATATTACATCTGGTGGGAGAAATCTCATATTTCTCAATGTATACTATGTTCTGGCCATGGAGCTCAATTTGCTCTTTGTGAGTCAGATTATGCAACATTGTCCAAAGTTGGACATTATCTTCAGTTCACATAAGTGTCGCATTGTTGATAAGGAGTCCAAGAAAACAGTTGCAATTGGGCTCGAGGATCATGGCTTCTATAGGCTAATTGATACTAGAGAGTCTCAGAAGCATGCAATGGCTGCAAAGAGTTCATCCATCAGCACTCTTTGGCATCAGTGGTATGGGCATCTCAACATAGCCTACCTCTTTCAGCTAGCTCAAGAGAATTTGGTCGAAGGCTTACCTAAGTTTCAGCAACAGACACATGGAGTATGCGGAGCTTGCCAAGCAGGGAAGCAGCATCGCACTACTTTTACAGACGGACAATCTTGGAGAGCATCCAAGCTCCTATAGCCGGTTCATGCAAATGTTTGTGGACCAATGAATACTACATTGGTCATTGGCGCTAGGTATTTTTTGTTATTTGTTGACGATTTCAATAGGAAAATGTGGGTGTATTTCCTAAAGGAAAAATCAGATGTGTTTAATGAATTTCAGAAGTTTAAATCATTAGTTGAAAAAGAGTTAGGATGTCAAACAATGACTCTTAGGTCAAATAATGGGGTGAGTTCTGTTCCAACCAATTCACCGACTTTTGGGCTAAACACGGTATCAAGCTTCAGCTTACCACACCCTACACCCCTTAGCAAAACAAAGTTGTTGAGAGGAGAAACCATACAATTACAAAAATGGCTCATTGTATGCTGGAGAACAGAAATGTTCCCAAGAAAATTTGGGCTGAAGCAGTGTATATTACACAAGTCGTCAAGAAGATGACCCCAGAAAAAAGCATGGTCTGGGAGGAAACCAAGAATCAGCCATCTCAGGATTTTTGGTTCTACTGCATATGTTTGGATTCCAGATGCAAAGAGGACCAAGCTAGATTTGAAAGCTAGAAGTTGATGCTAACAAGATACTGTGACAATCATAAGGCCTATCGGTTGATTGATGTGGACACTGATCATTTGACATTCAAAAGGGATGTTTTTAATGAAGGTGGGCCCTTTCAACTCACTTCTCCCATCAAGAGTCCTGAGGATCAGCCTCTGAAGACTAAGGATTTGGGTGTTAGGCTTTCATTAGCTCCACCTGAAAGGAGAGAGTTTGATGATTCTGAGATTGTGGAATCTCCAAGGCACGACCCTATACTAGTAGATTTCCCTCAAGACAACCTAGATCAGCATCCAAATGACTTCATTCCAAGCAGCCCAACTCATGATGATCATCCTGATTTGGAAGAAGATGCATCTCCTCCTTGTCTTAAGTGGTGGACGAAGCTCAATGGTGATGTCCGAGATGATGAGCTTGTTGAAGGTAGATTATCTATAGGCAAGAGAAAATAGAATGCAGTGGATTTTGCTCTTATGACCAACATTCAGAGTGTTTATGAGCCCCAAGACTATTCGGAGGAAAAAGGTAAACCTGAATGGGAAAAGGGAATGGAATCTAAACTTCATAGTGTTTTGAAAAACAACACTTGGGTTCTGTCAGATCTTCCACCAGTGAAGAAACCCATTGGCTGCAAATGGCTCTACAAATCTAATGGAACACTTGATAAATACAAAGCTCGGTTGGTGGCTAAAGGGTTCTCGCTGAGAGAAGGCATTGACTATGAGGAGACCTTTGCACCCACAGCAAAAATGAGCACCATCTGACTTGTCCTAGCCATTGCAGCACAGTTTGGCTAGAAGGTCCACCAAATGGACATGAAGAGTGCCTTCCTCAATGGAGATTTGGAGGAAGAGGTTTACATGATGCAACCTCCTGGTTTCAAGGTTGCAGGCAAAGAGCACAAGGTACGTAGATTGTTGAAGGCTCTTTATGGCCTAAAGCAGGCTCCCAAGGCATGGTACCTGAAGATTGACAAGTATTTGGTTGCACAGGGGTTTTAGGAGTCCCTCAAATGCCAATTTATATGTCAAGAGCATTGGTAGCAATATCATTCTTCTTGTCATCTATGTGGATGATATCATCATTACTGGCAGTGGGCTACATTTGCTTGAGCAAATCAAGTTGAATTTGTGCCAGGCATTTGATATGACAGATTTGGTCTTTTGCATTATTGTCTTGGTGTAAAAGTTTGGCAAACAGGTGGCAGTATGTTCATTTCTCAATCGAATTATGCTAGGAGTTTGTTGGATAAGTTCAAGATGACAAATTGCAAAATCCCATCTACGCCCATGGAGAAGGGGCTGAAACTTTCAGCCAAATCAGACTCACCAGTGATGAATGAGTCAATGTTTAGGCAACTAGTGAGCAGCCCCATCTATCTTACTACCACTAGACCTGATCTCAGTTATGCTGTGAGCTACACTTCTCGTTTCATGACTTCCCCTAAGGCAAAACATTGGGTTGCAGCAAAGCGAGTGCTGAGATATGTGAAAGGGACATCTGACTTTGGCATTTCGTATAGCAGACGCAAAGATCCGAGGCTGGTTGGTTTTACAAATTCAGATTGGGCAAGTTTTGTCTACTTTTGGGTATGTTTGCAGTCTTGGTACGGGTGCAGCCACATGGACCAATAAGGAGCAGCAAGCAGTAGCTCTTCCCTCGACAAACGCAAAGTATCAAGGAACAGTTAAGGCAGCATGTGAGGCAATATGGCTTTGGAGGATGCATTATGACATGAAAATATCTCAAGCAAGGCCTTCGCCCTTGTTTTGTGACAACCAAGGGGTGCTAAAGCTTGCCAAGAATCCAAACTTCCACGAGCTCACCAAACATGTAGAGCTTCATTGTCACTTCATCAAACAACTTGTTGAAGATGGACTAGTGATGTTGCAGTATGTTCCAACTGAGGATCAGATTGCAGACATTCTCACCAAGTCCCTTGGTCCAGACAAATTTGTAAAATTTAGGGGTCAACTTGGTGTAGTTAGTAGAATGACCATTAAGGGAGGGTATTAAAATAATATTGTTATATTTAGCGTAATGGTCATCTTAGTTAAGTTTAGTTTGCTTTCAGTTTATTTTAGCAACTTCTTTTATTTACTTAGTTGTTGTTTGTTTCTTTTTAGAAACATCGTCTTGTAATTTATTATTAAAGGAGTATTCCTCTCCTTTGTTAAATACAATAATCAATTACCATTTCAGATAAAAGTTATCGGAATAAGGTCTCATTCAAGAAAGTATGAGCCCTTGCATAGAATTTGCAGAAACTGTGCAGAAGCGTGGAGAATGGCGAATGTGTACAAACTCCTACGACATCAACAAGATCACAATCAAGTACAAGTTTCCATTCACATATAGATGATCTAATGGATTGTCTCAATGGTGCAAAATACTTTTTGAAGATTGATCTCAAGAGCAAATATTATTAGATCAAAATATGAGAGGAGTGCAAAACCACATTCAAAACAAAGGAAAGCTTGTACAAATGGTTAGTAATGTCATTGGGGTTGATAAACGAGTCAACCACATTCATGAGTTTAATGAATGAAATTTTGAAGTTGTGTTTAGGAAAATTTATGGTCATATATTTGGATGCCATTTTGGTGTTTAGGAAGACAAGGTAGGAGTATTTTGCACATATTTTGTAGATCTTTGCATGCTTAGGGAATGAAAAGTTGCACGTGAACCAAAGAAGTGCATTTTCTTGAACAAGCTAACATACTTGGGACTCATCATATCTAAAGTGGATTGTGTATGGACCCAAAGAAAGTCCATACAATTGTTGAGTGACTGGAACTAAAGAGTGTAACAAAAGTTCAAAGTTTCCATTGATTGGAGATCTTCTATAGGAAGTTTGTCAAGAACTTCAATGGTATATGCACACCCTTGACACGCTACATGTTAAAGGGAGTATTTGAGTGGACAGCTATTGTTGTCAAGAGTTTCAACTCTTGAAAAAGGTGAAAGAGGAGCAAATACCTACACCCCTAAATTTTCAAAAAATAAAGTTGATTCTGATGCCAATAGAAAATTAATTGGAACAATCGTGAACCAAGAGGTAGGCCAATCATGCATTTCAATGAGAAATTGAATGAGGCTAGGCAGAAATACTCTATCCATGAATAGGAATTCTACGCCATTGTTCAAGCTTTGCACAAGTGGGGCCATTACTTGCTGCCCAAGGAGTTTGTGTTGTAGACTGACCACCAAGCACTGATATTCATCAATAGTCAAGCAAAGCTAAATCAGAGACACAGGAGGTGGGTAAAATATCTACAAGGTTACTCTTTTGTGGTTAAGCATAGAGTTGGAACAACCAATAAAGTTGTTGACACTAAGGAGGCAAGCATTTTTGTCCACAATAATTGTGGTAATAATGGCATGGAGAGAATGAAGAGTTTGTCTAGCACAAATCTAGAATTTGCACACATATGGTGCTCATGCATACAACCTTGGGATGGAGATTGAGGCCTATATGAAGATTTCCTTGCTTAGGAAGGATACTTGTTTTTAGCAACAGCAGGTATGCATTATACACAATTCAATGAGAGAATCTCATTCAAGAGTTACAAAGCAGTGGACTTGGAGGACATTTGGGTATAGATAATACATGGGCCATGCTAGAGGAAAGTTGCTATTGGCCACGTTTGCATATAAATGTGAAGAGGTTTACAAAAAGATGTAGAATATGTCAAGTTGCAAAGGGAGTGTCCTGAAACAATAGTTTTTAAAGCCATTGTATATACTAGATAAGTCATGGGAGGAACCATCTACGGATTTCCTCTTTATATTACAATGCACTTAGAGAGGTAATGATTCTATCTTCATAGATGTTGAAAAATTTTATTATATGGCAAATTTCATTCCTTGTCAAATGTTGAATGATGCTTCAAAGATACTTGATTTATTTTGCGAGGTAGTCAAATTACATGGGTTGCCACAAAGTATCATTTCAAATAATGATCCTAAGTTTCTCAGGGATTTTTTGTGCACATTGTGGAAGAAGTTGAGCACACAATTGAACTACAACTTTGCATGCCATTCTTAGATAGATGGTCAACCCAACGTTGTCAATAGGAGTCTTGGCAAGAGAACAACATGAAATATAAGTTGTGTGCAAATGAGCATCCAAAGCAAAAGACCTACTTTGAGGGATAGTTAGTCATGGCACATATATTGAAGGAAAGGTTCTCATGTAGAACATATAACAAATTGAAGCCCAAGAATATTGATTCTTGCAAACTTTTGCACAAGTTTTAAGATGATGCATACGAAATTGAGTTGCCTAGAACAATTGATATCTCACCGATATTCAACGTTTCCAATCTATATTATCACGTGCACAATTTGAAGATAGCACACAAGAGTAGTAAGAGATGAATTGGAAGGTACATATTCTAAAAAAGCAAAGAAATGAAATAGCGTGAATTTCAAACACATTATGAAGAAGACAAGAAACGAGTATAAAGAATACCTCATATGTTGGGAGAGTAAGGGACCAAAAGAAGACTCCTAGATTTTTGAAGCAAAACTAAGCCGACTTGGGTGGCTTGATCAATCTTTTCAACACAAATTTTGTTACCTAGGATGTCTAATGCAAGAACATCTCAAGGGTCATTCAATCTATAAAGTTGCACCTTTTACTGCAACACAAAACAAAATAGATGTGTAGTAGAACTAGTCTTCGAATTAGAGGGTGAAGCTCCTCATTAACAAAAAATAGCCTAATCTGCACAATATGTACAATATTTTTAGGGGTGGTTCACACTCATGCCAAATAAAATTAAAGTTGTATATTTTTGGAATCACCTAGGGAAAAAGGGGTGATTGTTGATTTTAAGTGAACAGATTAAATGCACAGAAAATTATTCGAAATCAGACAAAATAACACAGCATATACCCTGGGAAAACCCTCCTCTTGAGGGAGAAAAACCCAGCAACAAAGATCTCTCTTATATAAACAATGACAACAGATCACTTTACAATTAGGTCTAACTCAAGACCAATGTTCAGTACTCTTAACTGATGCAGTAGCAAGTATCAAACTGGCACTAAAACAATTCGCAATCTGATATTGAGGTGCACAGAAGAACTCACTCTTGACATAGCATAGATCTACAGAAATTCGCACCTGGTAGAGACAGAATACGAATTTACTGAAATTCGCACCTGCATGAACTTATCATCTGTGAGATGTTAGCTCTGTGATATGCCCGTATTGCACTGTGATATATTCGCACCTTATTGTCTGACCTGTTTGCACTTTATCATATAAGCTTGCACGGCACTGTGATACATTCGCACCTTATTGACTGATCTGTTCGCACTTGAACATACATTCACACTTGATCATACAGAACTGATGTGAACAATCGAGCTTTTCTAGATGAATAACAATGGACGAATCAAGGTATATATATACAGATGAATGGGAGAGACACATCCCTCCAAATACTTCATGTCGGCCTCTTAAGAGATCGCGTGTCTTCTTAAATGAAGTCGGCCTCACATATTAAATGTTTTCTAATAACAAATCAAGATGAATTCGTATCTTCTTATGTCAGCCATACAATGTGAAGATAAACAATAACAATAAATATAAATTGAATAGCCAACGGCTATCATTCAATTTATGTCTCCACGAAAGAGGTGAGCTGGAAGGAACTACCGAAGCTGCTATAACATTAACACTCCCTCTCAGCTAGGGAGAGAACTTCCAGCTGCATAATACGAATCATCTCCATATGAGGTTCATCTGCCATCATTGCCTGCAATCAGATATAAAGAGAGGAATATCACCTCAACGTGATATTAGATATCGTCTCAATATCAACCATCAAATGGTAAGTACTAGTGTTCATCACTTGCGTGATGTTGTCACCTCAACATGACTTTCACCATGGCTCTCCCAGAGGATGAAACACAAGTACAAGAAGATCATCACGGACTCTCTCGCGTGATGTTGTCATGGAGTCACACACATGACATCCACCATGACTCAGCTCAGAGGGTGGAAACAAGGGCTTTCACCTCAAATTCTTCCGTCACAGAAGAAAGTGCGATAGTAAGTACAAGTGTTCATCACTTGCGTGATGTTGTCACCTCAACGTGACTTTCACCATGGCTCTCGGAGGTGAAACACAAGTACAACATATGTCATGGAGTCGCACACATGACATCCACCATGACTTCGTGACTGAGGAGGTGGAAACAAAGGCTTTCACCTCAAATTGTATCCTGAGAGAAATGCATTAAAGAAGACTCCAACGTCTGAGACTCCTTACTCGTCAAGGTTGGATTCTCCACCATACCAAACTTGTCGAGGTAGCCTAAACTTTTATCTGGTGAGAGGCTTGGTGAGAATATCTGCCGTCGCTCATCAATGCTAATGTACCTCAAGTATGCTGACCTTCCATGGAGTACCATATCTCACGATATAGTGGTATGATCTCAACATGCTTGGATCATCGCAGAAACACAAGATTGACAGAGAAGCTTCCACCGCAACTTCTGATTATACAATGAATAATATAGTAGGCTCCATTGATTGTCAAACAATCCGCAAGGAACTTCTGAGAGCCTGCTTAACTTCCCAGAGAGTTGCCAATACGCAAAGTACAATGTACTCGACCTCTAGCGTACTCAATGCTACAAAGGCGCTTCCCAGCTGGAAATCATAGCGGAACCCAAAGTGACAATAGCCAAAGGTGCTCTTCGATGCGGCGGTACAACACCTTGTCGAATCGGTGGAGCCAAGTAACTTAGATGCATAAAGAGTATACTTCAACCCACTTATCAACTATACTTAGCATAAAGTATCTCGGGATATGTTTAAGCTGCAGCAGATGTATGCGTCTCGGATCACACATAAGCTGGCTAAGTGCACTCACTGCATAGCAAATACCAAGTCTAGTGTTAACTAGATACATCAAGGATCCAATCAGCTGTCTGTACAACGTAGGATCCACCAAATCTGAACTAGCTGCAGCCTCCTTCAATTTATGAAGATTGGTCTCCATGGGAGTAGACATGGATTTGCAATCTACCATGCCAAATCTCTTAAGTATATCAATGGTGTACTTCCCTTGATTTAAAATCATACCATCTGACTTCTGCCAGACTTCTAAACCAAGGAAATAATGCATGAGCCCAAGGTCCTTCATCTCAAATTCAGAAGTTAAATCCTTCTTACATTCAAGAATCAGGTGATCTTCTCCAGTGAGGATTAGATCATCAACATATAAAACCAAAATTAATGCATCACCATTGATTACCTTGAAGTAGAGATTTGAATTAGCATCATTCTTCAAGAAACCCAGGCTTGATAGATACTGATCAATCCTTTCATACCATGCACGAGGAGCTTGCTTAAGACCATACAAGACCTTCTTCAGCTTGCAAACATGAGACTCCTTCCCATGAATCTCAAATCCATCAGGTTGCTCTATATAAACCTCTTCCTCAATCACTCCATTGAGAAAGGATGTCTTCACATCCATCTGGTGAATCTTCCATCCTCTAGATCACAGTATGTAATGATTATTCGACGGAGAAGTGTAGCGAACAACGAGAACAGAAGTCTCATCATAATCAACTCCTCTTTCTAAGAAATTACGAACCACAAATCATTGCTTCTCGATGCTTCCATCTGCGAGCATCTTAATCTTGAATAGCCATTTTAGAGATACCACTTGGTTCCCTGGTCTAGGAGCGATATCCCAAACATCATTTTAAGAATTATTTGATACTCCTGCAATGCATTGCGTCTCTCCAAAACTTGAAGACTAGATGCTTCCTCAACACAGGTAGGCTAGGATTCTATAATCTGACTCATCAAGGCAACATAATTGGAGAACTTATGTGGCCTTTTGCTTTCTCTGAATGTGCCTCTAGGAGCTGCAAAGCTTTCAGCCTCTTGCATAGTGCGACTAGCCCATAGAGGTCTCTTTCTTCCAATAACAATGTCAGTAGGCCCATCAGTAGGTTCCAAGGGTTCAACTGGATCAAGATCTTCCTTTGGTTCCATTGTCTCCCTCTGAATCTCAGAAGTATGGTCAACTTCCATGTCTTAAGGAGACTCTTCATTATCAATCTCTGTATGAATCCCTCTGGATCTCCTGAATGCAACATCTTCCTCGAATGTATCCCTCTTGTTTCTATCAACTACGAGCACAGAATGTAAGTGCGCCAAGCTTTTGATGTCTGACTGTAACCCACAAATATTCCCTTCTTGCTAGAAGGCTCTAACTTGGTTCTCTTTTCCTTGGGAACATGAATATAGACAGGACATCCAAAGATCCTCAAATGACTGACTTCAGGCTTCTTCCCTATAAAAGCTTCTTCCGGAGTCATGACTATCCAAGATCTTATAGGGACCATTGCGAACATATCTGATATCTGGAAACTTCCTTAATAAGAAAGTTTACCAAATCTTGATCATGGGTCCATGGCCTTTCTTCTTCCCTGTCGTTATCTTCTTCCTTTCTGCAACACCATTATTCTCCACCATTGTTAGATCTGAGGACCTTAATTCGTTTACCAGAAAGATTTTCTACTAAAGCTTTAAATTCTTTAAACCTATCCAGTACTTCCTCAGATTCTTTAGATTTCAAAAAATAAATCCAAGTCTTCCTAGAGTGATCATCAATGAAAAGAACATAATACAAAAAACCACTCGAAGAAGGAACAAACATAGGACCACATAAATCAAAATGAATTAGATCTAAAATACACTTAGATCTATTTTCTCTACTATGAAAAGGGGCTTTTATATTCTTACCTAATGCGCAGCCCTTGCATGTACCTTCGTGCTCCTGGTTGAAATTAGGAAGGCCCATCACCATCTTCTCCATAATAGGTAGGGCTCGGAAGTGTAAGTGTGCCAATCTCCGATGCCAAAGATCACAAAGACTAGAAGAGTCATGAACCAACGCTTAAAGAGGATGTGAGCAAACCTTGTAGAGGTTATCATATCTAACTCCAATTACTTGAGCATCCTTGAAGCTAGAGTTCTGCATCCACACTAGAACTTTGCCTTTGGAGAAGGCAACTTGATATCCTTATCTTCCAAGGCTAAAATAGAAATAAGATTACGCTTGATTCCGGGAACATAAAGAACATTACCCAATTGAAACGATATGTCGGAATCCAAGTGAAGTGTGGAGGTCCCAATTCCTTTTACGGAGTAGCTGGCATCATCTCCAATGATGACTTGTTCAGAAGATTCCTTTTCCACCAAACTCGATAAGTGCTCCTTGAAGCCGGTTATGTGACGAGAGGCACCACTGTCAATTATCCAAGTGTTGGTGTCGGAAGGTACACAGCTTGATAATGCTGAATGAGACAGATATTCACTTGAATCCTCAACCTTCAAATCATACACCATCTTGACAAACTGAACAAATGAGATAATCTAAGTGCAATAATCTGATCACGATCCTCAAACCCGCTCTGATACCATGTTGATTTTAAGTGAACAGATTAAATGCACAGAAAATTATTCGAAATCAGACAAAAAAACACAGCATATACCCTGGGAAAACCCTCCTCTTGAGGGAGAAAAACCTAGCAACAAAGATCTCTCTTATATAAACAATGACAACAGATCACTTTACAATTAGGTCTAACTCAAGACCAATGTTCAGTACTCTTAACTGATGCAGTAGCAAGTATCAAACTGGCACTAAAACAATTCGCAATCTGATATTGAGGTGCACAGAAGAACTCACTCTTGACATAGCATAGATCTACAGAAATTCGCACCTGGTAGAGACAGAATACGGATTTACTGAAATTCGCACCTACATGAACTTATCATCTGTGAGATGTTAGCTCTGTGATATGCCCGTACTGCACTGTGATATATTCGCACCTTATTGTCTGACCTGTTCGCACTTTATCATATAAGCTTGCACGGCACTGTGATACATTCGCACCTTATTGACTGATCTGTTCACACTTGAACATACATTCGCACTTGAACATACATTTGCACTTGATCATACAGAACTGATGTGAACAATCGAGCTTTTCTAGATGAATAACAATGGACGAATCAAGGTATATATATACAGATGAATGGGAGAGACACATCCCTCCAAATACTTCATGTCGGCCTCTAATGAGATCGCGTGTCTTCTTAAATGAAGTCGGCCTCACATATTAAATGTTTTCTAATAACAAATCAAGATGAATTCGTATCTTCTTATGTCGGCCATACAATGTGAAGATAAACAATAACAATAAATATAAATTGAATAGCCAACGGCTATCATTCAATTTATGTCTCCACGAAAGAGGTGAGCTGGAAGGAACTACCGAAGCTGCTATAACATTAACAGTGATGTGCAATCCAACTCAAGGGAAAAGATTTTTATGTTTTTTAACTAAAATAAAACCCCAATGATTACTACACATTTATGCTATTCAATAAAAAGCAAAGACTAAGTAGTGCAAGTACACCAAGATTGAATAGGTTTAAGAACAAAGACACAAACACTTTGGTAAATTAAACTAAGAGATCATTACAAAGCCACATTCTCCAACTTTGAGCAAAACTGCAAAACAAAATTCACAAGCTTGCTCAAAGTAATTTGATCCACCTTAGCATACATAACAAACAGCACAAAACATCTCAATAGCAATTTAGGAAGCATGATAGGAATTACTAAATTCTATTGAATAAATAGCGAATTCTTGATTAATAATGATGAATACTCAACGAACAACAATTTTGGCAGAAAGTAGGCATGAAAATTATCATAAAGAATCTACATGTAAATTACACTTATTTATAAGGTTTACAAAGCTATTGCATGAAAAATATAATTAAAAACTAACCATAACTTCTACTCTTAAGAATAACTACTTGAAAGTTTTATTATAAAATTCCTATCCACTGAATCTAAATCTAAAATCATGAAACCATCAATTAGATCGATGGTAAAAATTATTACAAACTAATACTTAAATGTCATATCTCTCACATGAGAAGAGGTCTAAAGATAGACCCCTAAACTAAGCAGCCAGTCCTAGTACTGGTTCAGGTTCGGCTTTGGGTTTGGGGGTTTGGTTTGCCAGTTCGGCTAATTTTTATTTTTTTTTGGGGGGGAGGGGTGAGGGCGGGCGGCGGAGGTTCGGTTTGTTTTGGGTTCGTTAGTACAAAAAGCATGTAAAAATAATATATATATGCAGCCTAGAATCATGAATTAGGATTAGAATATCACATAACATCATATAAACAACAAAACCAACATAAACTTGAATGTCATTTAAAACATGCATGATAAATATTCATCATTGAAACTTGAATTGTGGTAGCTTGATATACAGAGTCTATTGATGTCAGGGTTCAATTTGTATGATTTGAAAAAAGAAGCCAACTAGAGTTATCAGCATTCTTCAGAAATCATAAGAATTTGACAATTTGTTTAGTACACTAGCCATTTTGATGTCTTCTTGCAGTCTCAAACATTATTTTGGATCATTGTTACATTGGTCTTGAGAGTGGTAGTTTAATATAGCTCCACAATACAAAATCTGGTTTACCTGTGCAGTGTAACAGTGGCATAGGCAGATTTTTCTTTGAAAGAACCAAAGGGTGACTGCACAATTGAAGTGTATAAACACGTATCTTTATGTAATATCAAGGATACTTTTTGAATCTTCCATGCATTGCTAATCTAAAAGGAAAGGTCTTTTGCCTAATCTGTATGCAGCCATGCTTTTGACATTGTCAAAAAGAGCAAAACTTCCCTAATGATGCAAAGGCATGGCCAAACAGTTTTAACTCTCCACATGAGAGAAGAGAGATGTTGGAGAGTACATCAAGTCAGTGAGAACAGAAGTGTAATGTGTTTTAGTTTGTAGTATTCCTCTGGCTCTCTATAGGTGTGTAATAAATTCTCAGTTCAATGATGCAGAACAATTTTTGAAAAAAGAAAGTTGTGTCACAATCTGCTTTCAATCCAACAAGCAAAAATGAAAGCTCGGCCTCTTGGAATGAAAATGCTTGTTTGCAAAACATATGAATAAGAATGAGGTAATTTAGGTGTTTAGAGTGATTTAGAGGTCACTTTTAGGGTTCCCTTGGGCGTGAGTCAAAGTCAAACTCCATAAAACATTAAAAAAATGCTCAAAAAAAACACTTTTTGGATGCCTAGGCACACGGGTTCTGTCTTGGTTCGCCTAGGTTCGGTCTAGGTTCTGCTTGGGTTCTCTTGGGTTCTGCCTAGGCGAATCAGACCCAAAAATGAAGGATCCTGGCCAAACCCACAAGCAAATTGGATTAAAAAATTGGGGTCAATATTTGTTGACTGAATTTTTCCAATCTAAATGCATTCAATTACATGTGATTTTCAACAGCATTCCACAATTTTCCTTTGTGTTTAGGGTTTCCAATATTTATTGTTATTTAGTAGGACAGATTTGGCATTGTTATTTTCACATTTGGAAGATGTTTTAGGTGTCTTAACGCACGTTAGGGAAGATATTGGCAGCAACAAATTCCTCCTTTGTTTCTAATTCTCTGCAGTTTCGTTTGTGCCTGCATTTCTCATCAACTTCCTTGGAGGCTGGCTGTCAGACAGATAAACAGAGGTAACTCGATTATTTAAAGGACATCATTTACATGCATTTTATATTTAACTCTCATTGACTTCCTTCTATATATCAGTCCACCCATTACTATTTTCGAACTAATTTAGTGACAATCAGATAATTGGATAAACAGAGTTCAGTTAGTTCTAAGTATCTATTACTTATAACTATTTTCAAACTATTTTAGAGACTGAAGTCAAAGATTATCTGATTCTTTGGCTTCAATGACTGCGGAGTTTTCTTAGAACTAGCTTTTTCTACAATATGGTAGCATAACAGTTGACAGTTAGAACTAGCTTTTCTCAAAGGAAAATCTTGTTTTCTCCTCCCAATTAAGGAGAAGAATAAATGCAAATACATAGATAAAGATTTAATATAGGTATTGATTATTTTGTTTTCAAGAGCTATTATTTTTTTTGCTACCGTAGGATGTTCAGAGTTTCTTTGGCAACCTTATTTTAACTGTTTTTGCTTGCATTCAGTATTCGTTGGTTGATCTTCCTTTGAAGGTTGATCTGAATTTTATTTGCCTAAAAATATGTAAGTTTCAACATCCACTTCTCCCCGAAGCATTTCATATGCTCTCTCATTCTACCAAAGCCTGAAAGCTATGCTTTTTATGAACTTTCTTTTCAGGTGTTTCTCTCGTTAACTAGAATTGTTTCCACTTCCATGCAAAAATTGAATTTGGAACCTCTTCTTGTTCATGTTAGAATATTTCTAAATTTTCATCTTCTATTTCTTAGATTTTGTGTCAGCTTCTTGCAAGATGCTCATTCTTAAAAATGTTTTGCACCAGAAAGGAAAATTTGAATATTTTGACATCTTACTTCTAATAATAACAAAAGATATAAAGGATAATGAAAGGCTTAATGCAGATCAAGTTAAGTATCAACCACGTTTTATAGTAGTTGCTACAAAAATGCACTTGGCAATTTCATTAAATAAACGGGATAACTGCTGAATCAGGACAGAAAAGTGTCTTTAAATGCACTGAAGTTCATGGTCTAAAATTTCCCAAAAGCCTCCACATGCATTTGCAACAACCAGCTTTGGTGATATTAATGCTAAAAGTTGATTGCATAAATTGCAGCAAAAATTATTGCAATGGCTTAGTTGAAAACCCTAGTTAAGTAGCTGTTGCAAGATTAAATTAGTATTAGTATACGTATTGATAATTTTGTTTTTCGAGATACAGATATTGATTATTTTCAAGGATAGTCAAGTTTTGATTGAATGTATAGCAATAAATATTTCTTCATTTTTATGAAACCCTTGTACTCAATATGTAGGTTTACTTTGTACAAAGTAGATTGTAAATGAAAATTTAAAAACCTTTGGCATCTAGTTATTATTTATGCACTATGAAGTAAAAATTGTTCAATGCAATGTAATCAGTGATATGAACATAGCTGACAAAAATCTGTATCCCACAATTCATGGGCTCAAATCTCAATTTTATTTGCTCTCTATATCTCTGTGCTATTGAAATGCCTTTAAAAAAATTTAAAAGCAAGTTTTTCTCCTTATTTTGCCTTTTTTTACGCTTTATTTTTAAATCCAGAATTTTCCCAATTAAATCCCAACTTTTTGAAAAAATCTTATATTTCTGATTTGCTGACATTTTGCCCAAAAGAAATTTTTTGCTATGCTCCAACCTTTGAATTTGAAATCAAATTTATCTTTATTAAGGTGTGCCCCTGCTCCCCAAGCTGCCACCTTTATATTGTCCTTCATTTCTTTCATGAAGTGTGTTTCAAACTTCATCATCAAGTGCATACATCAAACAATTTAGTTGGATCTGATCCTCCTTTATGTAAGTGCATGCACCATTTTGAAATGTTTTGAACTATGATCTAAAATCAAATTCTCCATTTTAGAGGCACACTTCTTGTTTGGATGCCAGCTCTTAGTGCTTTTTTGAAACTTGGTCCTTACCTCTTTCAATCTTGCACCTCTAGTTCACACACACCACTAATAAGAATTTCAAATTAGATGCAATCTTCACCTTAACACTACGATCTCATCTGATTTTGAAATCGAGTTTCCTTTATGGAGGCATGCACCAACACTCTAGGGGCACGCCCATACATGAGCCTTTAAACTTTGAATCTTGAAATTCAATCAATTTTTGATGAGGTACATGTCTACAATCCAAATGTGCGCCTAATAATGTGACTTGGACTTTGATTATTCCTATGTTGAGGTGTGCCCTTCATGCTGACACGTGCACCTCACAACTAGACCCTTTAAATCAAGTGTGTATTCATGATAATTCTTCCCCATAACCAAACATGTGCCTAAGATCACTTCCCACACTTCTTTAGACATGAACATACCCCTTACTATTGAGACTCAATATTTTTATTTTTTGTCTCTAGTTGCACACTTGACCATTATACTTCAAAATTTTCAACCATGAATACCTCCTTTGGACAGGTGTGCCCCTATGAGTACATTTTCACACTTGAGCTTTCTTTTAATAGTTGTCCACACTTCTTTATTGAATTCTTGACTTCCCTTCACTCAAGTGCACACCTCTACATTGTATTTCAGATTTTAAAAACTAAACTCGTTATTATTCATTAAGTACGAAGTAATCTTCTGTCTTAGCAAATTTTTTCAATAGCAACCTCTTTTCTTCACTATGACAAATATCTTTGAGAGATTAATTCCATGATCCTATGAATTATTCAGAAAAGGGTGAAAAAATGACAAGACAAAGCATACTAAAAAAGTTTTGAAACACAACTTACAATTTGATCAATAAACAACAAATTTTAGCATGGAACTTGACATAGTAAAAAAAAATTGTATGGGTACAAAATCACACAATTTTTTGGTTGCATGCATTGTTTTGTCTCTTTGTTGTTTTTGTGGGTGGATTCTTTCAAGAGCACAAATGGTTGTCCACACATATCCCTTGAGGGCATAGTTTGATCCTAAGCCCACACATCTTGAGTGTTTTCGCATCATCTTTGTTCCCACACATTTTTGGTGATGTGTTGTCAATATATAATAATTGTCGCCTTGTTAATGTGCCAAATTGTTGACAATTGTCATTTGTTTCATTCAATAGTGCATTGGAAGTTTAATCGATTGCTTTGGAAGGTGAATTGTCTTGTGCATGATACTCTTGGAAACCATACCACAATGAAGAGGGTGCAATTTCCCTGAGAGGTGCAAAAAATCAAAGGATGAGTTGTTGGAAATGGATGCTAGAATGAGTTAGTATGGGAAATTGGGTATTAACAAACTATGCATTGAGTAGGTTGTTCATGCATGCAATGGCTCTGAGGAAGAAGTTGCCCAACTATGAATTGAACTGGTTGATGGTGATCATTGACTACTAATGAATTCATGTTGTAGATATTCTTCGTACATCTATGTTGTCACTTGCTATTAATGAGTACCCAAGAATTTTGTAATGATACATTTTATGACAATCATGACATTAATTCTCTAAAGCAACTTTGTGTCTTCCATTTTGTACTTTGCACGTGTAGTAACTAATTGTTCATTTGACCCATTACTACAACTACATCGGAATGACGATGGCGTTGATCTTTAGGAAGATCTATATGACATTGATTGTTGATTTTATTGTTTTTAATATTGAACAATGAGTATCCATCATGACATTTGATTTTGACAAACAAACATCAAAGTAGTATTTTTTTTTTTATGGCAGTTTTGTTTATTATAAGCATGCTATGTGGTATTCTAAACTTAATTCCTGCTTTTAGGTTGCAAATATGTATATATTTATGATTTATATATCTTTTTTCATTTTTTTACAAACATACCCAAACTAAACCTAACTCCAAAAAGAAATTGATGTCTTACCATACCAAAACCCTTGTACCCAAATCCTAACTGATAACTTAGTTGTCAAGCAATATTCAACTCATAAAAAAATTCTCAAAATCACATAAGTAAGCTTTAAACAACAATTTTAGAAGCAAATAGCATATCAAATTGTGTTTAAAATTTAATTGCCAATAGCATTTATTTATAAGTGTTTACAAGCTTTTTGCATGTAATTTATTCAAAATATATAAAAAGCATATTGTAGTTTCTACACTAAAAATAGTTTGTTTGCACATAAAGCAAGTCTTCAATACAAATTTATCCTCAAAGACAAATCCCAAATCAGAAATCTTGAAATAGATTTATGCCAAAAATATAGTCTCCACATGTAAATCTTCTAGAAGGTCATCTAAAAATAGTTGATCCACAATGACTTTGGAAACCCACCTAACGGGCTCGGCAAAATGACGACAATAGCAACATCCTCTTTATCATGTACCCTCTAAAATCTATTAGTGAAACTTTGGACTCATGATCTATTAAGTGGTGGTCTTGAACCCATCCAAATAACTTAAACGTCTAATATGAAGTTGTTCTCTGTAATCAATGTATCAATCCTAGCCATCTCCTCTCCATCCTAGACATTTCTGGCAATGGAGGAAAACTCATCCATATTCTCAGCATGTTGAGTCCCTTCAAGTGTGTCCTTTATCAGTCTTTGAAATTCAGCTTGTATTTCATCACATACAACTGCTATGTCATCCTTCTCAATGAAAGTACATGAAATAGAGGCCACAAAAGAATCGGCTTGTTATCTAATCTCGTCCAACCTACCCTTTGGGCCTCCTAATATGCCGGTGGCCTCATCAAGAAGTCAAACCAGAAACTTATACAACTGTGTCCAAATGAATGTTTGATCCTCTCTTACAATTGCCACTTCATCCATCTCAATTAATTTCAGAGACCCAAGAGTATGAGCATGTTAAATTTTTTCTATGAAGCTCTTGTAGGTGGAAACCCTACTCGTCATATCACACTTCAGTTATGAAATCTCATGCCTTAAAATTTCTGCTCTGGCCAACAAAACACAACTTATCCAGCACATTTGACCCCTATTGACAAATTGTATTAATCCACTTCACATTATTTCAATGTGCAACTAGCTGGTCTAAACACATTTGCTGATCCATAGAATGTAAAATCTATGTTAAAGATCCTATGGAGATCCGTACAGGCTATAGGAGACGAGCAATGAATCTCTTGAGTTGTTTGTTTTCAACATTTAGGGCAGCCTAATCCTCACCATCCTTGAGGATTATTTCCTTGAAAGATTCTAACACTATCTCAAAATTAAGTTATATCACCTTGCCAAAACCATGTTCCAAATTAGTCTCAACCACTTGGAAATCTAGAGGCTCAACATCCTGGAGTACGTTTCCTTTAGGAGGAATAGTTGTCTCAATAATCAAATGACCTTTTGTGCTCTTCTTCATCTGAGATAACTTCTTTGACCTCTTTGATTCTAATTCAAAAAGAATAGAAGTAAAAGTTGTAAACTCAATTTGATATGAAAGAACAAGCTTAGTCCTTGAGGGTACTTCAGAGCTTACCCATTATGACACCTCTATTTTGTGCTCTATTCCTCTGGGAGGTCTAGGAGAAACAATAGTAATGATAGGGGACAATTTGAGAAAATGAACAATAGAATAATAGGTGGTGGAAGATTTTGCAAATGAGGTGAAGGAAAGAAAGGTGGAATGGAAAATGTCTCAAATTTGGATGTTGAGGCATCCAAAGGTACAAGTGAAGGGCACTGAAAAGAAGTCCAAGAAAGAAAGTAGAAGTAGAAGTAGAAATTAGAATAGACGATGACAATAAAATGTAGACTAGTGATTTGAGTTATTTCTATGTTAGAGTTGTGTTTATGCTAGTGTGATGCATAAGAGAATCAAAACATATGTAGTAGGATTACAAAGTTTACAAAAGGAAAAAAATCCAGATATTCATTAACTTCTCATGTATTCATCACATACACATGTAATACAACATCATATGTCCTCCATATATCTCTCATTACATATCTTATTCTCTCTATACATCCATGTCTCTTCTACCCCTTCTATTCTCTATATTTCTCTTATCCTATTCTAAGTGTGGTACATGTATGTTGTTATAGCTTTACTAGATATAGAGGCATGTCCCTAGCCTTGTTCCTTCATAGTCGTGCCTTTCTAGAGTCACTGTAAAGCCTTTGATGTACTGCAATGTTGTTCCTTGATCCTACAATGACTTCTACTTGCTCCTATCTCTCAAATATGGTCCTTTCAATTCCAACATTCAGTGCCCTTGTGGATTTTTACCATTTACCTCCATTAGGCCACCCTTTCAAGTTTTCAACCTAAGGGAATATCTTAGCCACCTTTTCAAGTTTTCAACAAAACTATTGTGAATCTCAAAATCGTCTTTGTCCTTGCCAAAACATTCCCTAGCTTAAACCATGTCTTGTCCTCAAGACATGTTGGCTCTATTGGCTAACAACTTCTCCAAAAAGAACAATCTGAAACTACAAATGGGGCATCCTCTATCAAAGCTCAAAATAGTCCACTAGCTCAAATCTTCATTCACCTATACCATAGGGAAAATTTTGTCGGAACTAAAATCCCTTGAGGTAATATATTATTGTAAATAGTAATGATAGGGGAAAATTCAAGAAAATGAACAATTGGAAATAGAATAATAGGTGGTGGAAGATTTTGCAAATGAGGTGAAGGAAAGAAAGGTGGAATGGAAAATGTCTCAAGTTTGGATGTTAAGGCATCCAAAGGTACAAGTGAAGGACACTAAAAAGAAGTCCAAGAAAGAAAGTAGAAGTTGACGTAGAAATTAGAATAGATGATGACAGTAAAATGTAGACTAGCAATTTGAGTTATTTCTATGTTAGAGTTGTGTTTACCCTAGTGTGATGCATAAGAGAATCCAAACATGTGGTATGATTACAAAGTTTGCAAAAGAAAAAACACACATATATTCATTAACTTCTCATATATTCATCCCATACACATGTAATACAACATCATATGTCCTCCATATATCTCTCATTACATATCTTATTATCTCTTTACATTCATGTCTCTTCTAACCCTTCTATTCTCTATATTTCTCTTATCGTGTGGTACATGTATGTTGTTATAGCTTTACTCGATATAGAGGCATGCCCCTAGCCTTGTTCCTTCATAGTTGTGCCTTTCTAGAGTCACTGTAAAGCCTTTGATGTACTGCAATGTTGTTCCTTGATCCTACAATGACTTCTACTTGCTCCTATCTCTCAACTATGATCCTTTCAATTCCAACATTTTGTGCCCTTGTGGGGATTTACCATTTGCCTCCATTAGGCCGCCCTTTCAAGTTTTCAACCTAAAGGGAATATCTTTAGCCACCTTTTCAAGTTTTCAACAAAACTATTGTGAATCTCAAAATCATCTTTGTCCTTGCCAAAACATTCCCTAGCTTAAACCATGTATTGTCCTCAAGACATGTTGGCTTTGTTGGCTACCAACTTCTCCAAAAAGAACAATTTGAAACTATGGATGGGGTATCCTCTATCAGAACTCAAAATAATTCACTAGCTCCAACCTTCATTCACATGTACCACAAGGAAAATTTCCCCCTTGAGGTAGTATATCATTGTAGATAACCCAAAGCTGATTTGATGTGTTATTTCAAATAACATTACCTTTTTGCAAGTGGCCACCTAAACTTTGAGCTCTACTGTTAAATCTTCCACCTCAACTAACAAAGTTTGTGCAATAGATTCAACCATATACTTTGCATCCGTCAAAAGCCTTGGCATTTGCGCTAACCACTTATTTGAGTCGTTTCATTTGACTTATTATCCTGGCACACTAATCCTAGAGTTGTTACAGCTATGTATGTGAAGTTTCAAAATGTGCATGCATCAACATCCTTTATTGCATCATGTGTTTAGAAAGCCTATAAAATTTGATTCTCAATGGTATCTAATTGAACCTTCAAAGCTCTTGTGGAAGCAAGCCAACCTAGACAAAATTAATAAAGTGTCTTTATGTCACCACAAGTATTTTTTTTGTCCTTGATTTCCTTGTGTAGCTCTAACTACTCTGTGGTACATTTTGCTTTCATCTAATTAAGTTTTTCCTATTCATAAATTTTATGTCTCCCTATTTATGTCGATAATGTATTTATAGCTACCTCCAATTTCTATTCCAAAAGCAAAGAAAAGTCTACAATTGTCTAAAAAATTGTTGTTGGATAGAATCCACAATCTTTGTCATTACTTCCTCCATGGAAATGTATTTATTCAACACATCCTTTCTCAAACTTTACTCTAAAACATCTCCCAACTCAATTTTTTTAATGGGGAATATTTCTGCCAAGTCTACCTATAACCCTAAGGGTATAGTAGTAATGATACTTGGTGATAGCCTAACCGTTAGTTGAATTTGTTTTTGCCATGTAATGAACTCCTTGATTTTATCCATGGGGTCCCAAATCTCGTCTTCCAAGAGTGAAAAGTGCATAATGCTGAAGTGGTTGTTCTTGGCTTGCATGTTTGTCATCACTTGCTACCTTTTACATTTCCCCCTCAAGTTGTTCCTCATTAACTCCTTAATCTTCACCTATTGTTTCCAACACTCTTGGTTGGCCCACATTTGTATCTTTACCATTTCTTTTCTTCAATTCTTGCTCTACATTGCCTTGAATTAATTCTTCTATGACTATACCGTCTATTCCATAATATATTTCCCTTTGTTCCTTTGGTAATTTTACTTCTTCTATGGCTTTTTCTACAAACAAAGTGTTATAGTCTTCCTTGTAGTTTGAATAGTTTCATCCTTTAATTGCTCTTTAGCCTCCTTCGTTTGTAATAATAGAATATCAACCCATTGTTTTGATCTCGACTCCATATTCAGAAAACTCTTAATTGTGTTTTGCTCTTAGGTGACAATTTCAGCTCTTGTGCAATCTATTCCAAAATATTATGTTGAAGCATTTCCTCTATTTGAGTTGCTTCCTCTCTTTTCCCTCTAATTTCTTCCAACAATTCTTCCATAAAGTTTTTAGTTATATCTACCATAGTTGCCAA
>VDFB02254819.1:0-20394 GCA_007258455.2 Sequoia sempervirens
TACACAGGAAAAGGAAAATGAAACACAACAAAAGAAACACATACTTTTTTGTGGCTATATATTTCCAAGCAACAGATTCCTATATATGCATCCAACACATGCAATAGATAAATACGCAATTGGAAAACAAAACATACATTGATATATATGTATTTGGAGGTAGATGCACATATATACACATTGCTGATTGCTGTTCAATAGCTTAAAAAATGGGAAGGCTGACGAAAATTCTAAGCAAAGTTCACACATATAGCCTATTGACTAAATATTATTTCATTTATGGTTTCCATATAGTGGTGATGGTTGCAAAGCAATAAAATAGTCCAATGACAACATTGTTTCATATATGCTTTCCATATAGTGTCGATGACCACAATAATATTTAGCATTCTAAAGTTACCAAAGCAATTGAACAATTTATGTTATTTTCAATAAGGCATTGCTGATTGTTGTTCTATAGCTTCAACCGCTATCAAGATTGTGAGCCACCACTGTGACAAGTGTTTTTGCAAACAATATACATACATATCCACACCTAAACTTGTCAATACATGTGAGAAGAAATATAGATAAGTTTAAATGCATATATATGTGTATTTTTCCTAAGTAGAGGAAATAAACATCACTTGACATAGCTTGTCATGACAACATTGTTTCATGTATGGGTTCGATATATTGGCGATGGTTGGAATAATAGCTTGCATTTAAAACTTACCAAAGTAATTGAGTAGTTTATGTTATTTTCAATAAGGCATTGTTTAGTGTTGGGTTGTAGATTGAGCTACACAACATATGTAGATATCCACACCTATACTTTCCAATGCATGTAAGAATATATATATGTATAAGTTTAAATGTAATTATATGTATCAACAAGTATAAATGTAGATACATATGTGTGCATCTTCATTTATATACATATATATGTGATATGGCTTTATGTATGGAGAGCCAGGACCAATATATTCAACATTCAACTAGCATTAAAAGATTAAAAACACAGTCATGAGATTGAAATAAGTATGGGTTCAAGGCAACAAACATTATAGCCAAGAACCATATGATATCCATATGCAACATGACTTTATGAGTGGACATGGAAAAGTAGTAGAGAGAATATTTAAGAAACATTAGAAGATTAGAAAGCACATAAATGAGAATATTGTACACTAAGCCAATAGAAGAAGATTAAAACCACATAAATCAAATGAAAAAATTTTGATTACATTCTGCATTTTAATCTTGTGCAACGCTAGATTTTAATAAGTTGGACTCAAGAAAAATCACAAAAGTATTGCACAGTCTGTAGAGGATAGTCATCATTGAACATTACATAGGAAATATTATAACAAAAATAAAGTTTTATGTAACTTTAATAAAATGAAAGATAACCATACGTGATGTGGCTTTATGAATGCAGAGGCAACACCACATTTAATAACCATGGATTCAATGGAGCCAACATGATAGCCAACAGTATGTGGCAATCGAAACAAACAAGAAGAAAATAACTATATTGATATTAAAAACATGACATATCTATATATACATAAACACATGATCTCATAGATACATGTGGAAAATGCATATACACACATACAAACTCACACATACATGTAAACATTCAAATCTACATGCATATATGCATACAAATGTATTACAAACACATATATCTACACACATCTGTATCAAAATTTTGTATGCACTCAAAATTTAATTACATGCATATATATTTATGTATATGCATACGCAAATGTATACATGCATACAACCATGTCCACCAGTATATATAAGAATAGTTGTAAATATTGATACATGTGTTAAATAGGGCAACATAACTATATAACCAAACAACATAAAATAAAACGAGGAACATACACTGAAAGCAAAACAAAACTATAAGCGGCATAAACAATACAAAAGAAAAGAAGTGTATCTTTTTTTTTAAACATTGTAAATTACAGTCCATTGTCTTAATATATAACTAGTTCTATGAGCAACAAAGCAACATGAGCAAAAAGGAAAGGTCTTATGATGTGACGAGTAGTCCAAAAAAGGAAAAGGAAATAGATGTCCAGTCAACACAAACTATAAAAAATATCCAAAGTCACAATTACGCATGGTTGTCTGGCGTTCAAGGAAGTTCCACTATTATCTCTGGAGAGAGTCTTTCCCGGTAGGGGATATTGTAGAAAAATATGAGAGCGATAGCTTGCACTCGACTTCAAAGTTAATTCTTGCAACTTTGAGTATTATTGTTTTAAGCCTTGTTTTTGAATTATAGGTCTAAGTTTTAATAAGAACAGTGAAAACAAAAGAAGTGTAGGTGACACCATTGACGACAGACTGAGCAGTCATTGCAGCAGAAGACTCATATTTCAATATATAAAGCTCTTTTGCTGACATATGCAATAAGCTTGTTGTAGCCTCATCAAAAGTAGTAGCGCAAATCTCGCTCGTGTGGTCTTCCATCTTTAGCTGCAAAAAATATCGGAAGTCACAATCAGCTACAATTTTCTAGCATTTAGGGTAGTACCACATATTATTGGTAGACTCTTCACACTTTTTCTTGCATTGTCTTCCATTGGCCTGCAAGGGACATGTAGTGTAACAAAATGCATCAGTTTTAATATATTTCATTGTTGCCTTGACAATAGCCTACAAAGTTTCTGGCAAGCCAAGACAATGATCCAAGATATATCCAATAGTGACTTTACCATTGGACAAAGCAACCTTTCGAGGCACTGTTTGGGAGGGTTCAACGACAGGTGGCTCAACATGTCCTCGTTGGATCAAGGGCTATGCTTCTGGGATGTCAAGATTTATGTATAGAATAGTCCCTGCCGATGTATTCACAATATATCCATTGAAATATCCAACACGACCATTTTTAATAGCAAGTATGACAATAGAACTTGGAATGGACAACCTTTCCAACTCGTCACCCTTTGCTTCCAAATTTGGGCCCCACAAATTAATGTCAATGCAAAAGGATGACAATTATTAAGTTTCACAGTTCTTCAAATCATTTAAGACTAATCCTTTCTTTGAATAGTTGATACCTTTCCTACATGCACTACAACCCCAATAATATTAATGAAAGTGTTATTGATGTAGTTTGCAATTTCATTTATTGGGATGAATTTAAATACTTTGTCTGACGTTAATGTCTCATCATCACAACACTTCAATATTGAGTTTTGATCCAAAATAATTTCCATGTGGCTTTTCAACTTATTAAATTTCTTATCCACTTGTTTGACCGAGCCTTTTGACACACAATAAGTGTGGCCCAACTAAACCCTATCATAATGAAATTCTACTATGTCATTAAAGCAAGTGATTCATATTTATGTCCCCTCACTATCAATAATGTCAAAGTTGAATACTTGGTCCTCACATCCTTGTTTATTGTAATGGTGCATATCCCTTTTAGTTGTTACCGAACCTTATTTCCACTTGACACCATGCAGTAGGCTATCTAATTTTATGAATTGATATCTGGCATAATTTTACCGCAACGCTGGCGATCAACGACAGGTCAGGTAATAGCGCCGGCGACTTTGACTGATGGCGACGCATTATACTCTCGCGGCGAAAGTTCCTCATTTTACGGGTTCCATCAAAGAGGAAAAATTTGTAGTTGTCAACCGAGCTTTGATCACCACCTATTTTTTGAAAAGAAATTAGCTGAAGAATTGGAGATGGGACAACATCTCCAGCATCAATAGATCGTATCACATGTGCTATCAAGGCTGGACATACATTTGAATCCTACAAGGCAATTTTACTCAGCCAAGCCAAAGCAATGAGATGTTCAAGGTTGTGAGACAACTCTAGAAGAAAAAGCAGGGGAAAGAGGTAGCAAATAACAAATCAATTATTGGTATCTGATATGCAGACACATGGATAGTTATACATGGTAACATGATCAAAGCGACTTCAAAATTGCATACAATAAATGAATATGAAAGGAGGGCAAGGTTGAGCAAGAAACAAACAAGATTATATTTTTCATTGAATATAAACAAGGAACCAGATAGCAATGTTGACACATTTGAAAATTGCAACCCTTTTTCTTCTAACACAAAGGGCACTCCCAAATGGCTAGTAAATCAAAAGGAAAATGAAACATAAAGATCTCAAATATAAATTAGTTAGAGTATATATTACAAGGACTGTTAATTCAAATGAAGCATATTCATAGTTTGTTGGATGCACATGGAAAAAAGTCAATATAATTCTTAGCAACAAAAAGGAAATAAGGAACAGACTTATGGGACTGGTGCCTGAGGATTGTTCAGCAGTCTAGGGAGAGCTAGAGTCCACTGACATTGCTGGGTTGCTCTTTTAAAAGCTGAGAGCTGCAACGCCAGTGACTGACTACAAGCTCTATGCAACAACAACACGAGAGCCAAATGTTCAATTAAAGCAACAAAGTCTGACAAGAACCCCAACCAAAACACATATAGGAATTATTGAACACCAATAAGATGGCAACCATCAATATCTTCAAAACACAACATTATCTCTCAATTTTTTTTGTAGACACATTAGCAATATGAGGGAAAAGGAATAATAAAAAAAAGGGTTCAACGATTCATATAGCACTTAATATATAGTTTATCATTCAAATTTTTTTGTTTCAAGTTTTTAATGTTTCATTTTTTTTGTAGAGACATTAACAATACGAGGAAAAATAAATAATTAAAAAGGCTTCAATGTTCCATATAACACTTAATATACGGTTTATCATTCCAAGAATGCCCTGTTGAGGCTCAAATAAATAACAACTATTTTCCCAAAAGAATAAACATCGGGAAGAGTATGTATGTATGTTTTTTTACATCTACTTTGACATACATACATATCTAAACATAGGAAAATTAAATAATATTGTTTCATTTATGGCTTCCTTTCTGTGGCGATGGTTGCAAAGCAATAAAATAGTCTATGTTTTTTTTCATAAGGAATTGTTAACTGTTGTTCTCTAGCTTTGGCTATATTGTTTCATTATTGATACGCAATAAAATAGTAAATTTTATAGATTTTATGTTGTTATCCATAAGGAATTGTTGACTATTGTTGCCACTCATTTTATTTTCCCTATGTGTAGAAATCTATGTATGTGAAATTAGATGCAAAAAACATTATTATATACAGAAAATATTCATATACAACATGCAACCCATTTTGTGTTTTTTTTATATGGGTTTGTTACTGTGAATCCTTTTGTTTTTTGGTTTTTTCCTCTAAAACATTTTTTTTTGCTTTTTATAGTGGCTGGACAAAGAAGGCAGGTGAAAGAAAGCAAGTAGGAAGATGCACATTTGGAAAACCCTTTGTAGAGAATTTCAAAAATAGTCTATGTACTTGCAAAACAACCAACCAAGAATGTACATTGTCCATCACTACGATCAATGGTGGCATCAATGTTCCATATAACACTTAAAATAAAACTTATCATTCCAAGGATGTCCCAATAGAATAAACATAGGGATCAGTATGTATCAATGTTCTTTGCATCTACTATGACATACATACATTCTTGCACATAGGGGGAATACATTGTCCACTGTGATCAAATGTCTGCACAATTTTCGATAGGGCATTGTTGGGTGTCATCCTATGGCTTTACCTGCTATTAGAGCTATGAGCGAGGAGGGAAAGCTTCTATGAAGGTGCAAGTTTGATCATCTGTTTTTGAACTGCTGCCAAGGTGGCAATAGGTTTTTTTTGTATTTATTTGCATGGGGCAATAGTTGCAAAAGCAATACAAAAGTGTCAGATGTGATAATTTTTTGCCCATTTTTTGTAGACACTCAAGAAAAAAGGGAGCAAAGAGAAAGCAAGCAGGAAGAGGTGCATTTTGAAAAAACCCTTTGTATTTGCACCTATTCTTATATATACTTGTGGGCATGGTTGTATGCATGCATACATCTACATATGCATATACATAAACATATATGCATGCAATTGAATGTTTTGAGTGCATACAACATCTTGATATAGATGTGTGTAGATATATGTGTCTGCAATGCATTTGTATGTGTGAGTGTGTATGTCTGTATATTCATTTTCTACATGTATCTTTGAGGTCATGCATTTATCTATATATAGATATGTCTAGTTTTTAATATCAATATAGTTATTTGCTTCTTGTTTGTTTCAATTGCCACATACTCTTATATCTCCATAATTGCTGTTCACAATTTTGAATGTTTATATGTATGTGTGGGTGTGTATGTGTGTATATGAATTTTCCACATTTATTACTAAAGCCATAGGTCAACAATCACCAATGACCTATGGAAAATAGTGTAGAATGTCACCACAGGCCACACAAAAAAAACCAACAATTCCTTATCGAGAAGAACATGAACTATTTTATTACTTTGCAACCATCGCTAGTAGATAGAAACCATACAAAAATTAATGTTGATGCCAACTGGCATTCTATTTCACTTGCCTTCTCTATCAATATGCCAAGCACATTTAGTATTAAAAATTAAAAAATCCACTACCTTTTTTCCCAAAAGGGAGCCGAAAATATATACACACAAAAGTATGTGTTTCTTTTCTTTTGTTTCATTTTTCTTTTCATGTGTGTAGATATGTATGTATGAGAAATTAGATGTAGACAACATTCATATGTATGTATGAGAAATTAGATGTAGACAACATTCATATATACTCCTCCCCTTGTTTATTGTTTTGGTAAGATAGTTGTTATTTGTTTCATCCTCAAAAGGAATTCTTACAATAATAGGCTTTATATTAAGCATAATAAGAAACATTGGTTGCCACATACAATGTGCTGAAAATATTTTTAAAGTTATTTAAGGAAGAAGTTCTACAGAGTATAATGACTAGTTTTGAATTAACGCTTTTGCATAAATTTCATATCTTTGATCTGCTACTTCATGCATTCTCTAAAAGTAGTTTTCTTTAGAGTAGCCGATTAAAAATATGGAATTCATGCAAAAGACTTGAATGAAGATTGAACATTATACTTTGAGGAACTCTTTTCCACAATAACCTCAAAGATATTTTCAATGCATTCTACCTGTTAAGGCCTAATTTTGTCAATTTCTACTTGCATTGAAAATTGAAGCGTTGAGGAAAAATTCAAAATAGTAAAGAGGGTGGTGAAGCAAGAAGGCCGACGAAAATTCCGACTGAAGTCCACACAATAAGGGAAAACCATAAAACAAGAGGTTGCATAATTTTGTCATTTGATTTCCATGGTTTTAATCTTCTTGTGTTGGTTGAGTGTAGAGTATATTGCTGCTACATGTGAGTTCATAAAGTTATGTTGCATATGTCTATCTTTAATATTGCTACGGTCGCATAACTTAGAATGATAGGCTCTATATTAAGTGCAATAAGAAACATTGGTTTCACCATTGATCATAGTAGGGGGAAATGTATGTTCTTGCTTGGGGGTTTGGTGACAACCTATGAGGCTCCATGACCCAATATGGTAGGGTGGAGAGCAGGCTTTCTTTTGTTGCGTTTCATTTTATTTTCCCTATGTGTAGATATGTATGTTTGTGAAATTAGATGCAAACAACATTCATATGTACGATAACCTCTATATTACATGTAATAAAAAAAATTGATATCACCATTGATTACATTGGTGGACAATGTATGTTGGTACGCCACTATAATCAATAGTGAGACCAATGTTTCATCTCACACTTAATATACATGTCATTCTAAGAAATCCTTATTGAGGCCTAGACAAATAAGAACTATCCTTATCAAGAAGAACATGAACTATTTTATTACTTTGCAACCATCGCCACTACACAAAAACCATAAATCAAATAATTTATTCAAGGCCATAGAACAATAATCAACAATTCCTTATGGAAAATAGCATAAAATATTTTATTACTTCAACAAGTATTAAATGCAAGGTCTAGAAAACCAGAATGCAACATATCAATCAATAAGAGAAATAGGTATGTACCTTTGAAACATTCTATTATGGAATAATTGAATTATGAACATATTATTATAAGTAAAACTAATAATATCATCTTAATTGAACCTTATGGTCTTTATTCTCAAATTCCATGATTAAATATTTGACTCTTAGTACCTTGTTATGCTAATTAAGTATCATATGAACCATGAGTGGAATTCATGTTAATGAGAATTATATATTAAAGGAAACATTATTTAGAAAGGAAAACAAAACATTCATACTGAATAAGGCATGGGTTCTCTATATTTTATATTGTCACATCCCATGTATTAGGGTGTCCCCTTATAAAATGATGAATCTATGGTGTGTGGGATTTCGTGCAAGTTGTTGTGCATATCTATACGTACATATATATAAAAAAAACTAAAGAAGAACATTAGACCATGTTGTATTGAAAATTAAGAAATAATTTTGCTTGATGACTATGGAAAGAAGATTGTTGTTTATATATCAATATTTAGTGAAGGTATTGATGATCATTTTGAAATAGTTACTTTGATGGAGTTAGACATGACATCAAATCGGGTTAATTATTAGTTGGTTATTCATTGTGATGAAGTTATGGTGAATTAATTGTTGGTTTATTGATGCATAGCCATACTATTATATCTTGAAGTTCACAGACATGCCTCAGTCAATACATTCGATTATGTCTATATCTATATCTATATCAAAAAAAATAAAAGAAGAACATTAGACCACACTGTATTGAAAACTAAGAAATAATTTTTCTTGATGAACATGGAAAAAAGATCGTTGTTCATATATCAATAATTAGTGAAGGTATTGATGACCCAAAAAATAGAACAACCCCGCAACCCAAAAATTTTTTTAAACAATGGATTACATGGGGAAAACCACAAAATAAAAGAATTCACAACAACAAAGACATGCAATGGGGGAAAAAAACAACCTTGATAATATAAATTGTTTAATTTCTTTGCAACCGTCGAAACCACACGAAAAACATAAATGAAACAATATTAGTTTCAACAGTGTCGTAGATGACAACATAATTCACAATAACAATCCCATGCAAAAAAACAAAAAAACAAAAAATAAAACAACCCCACACCCAAACAAATTCCTTTTTCAACAACACCCTATCACAAATGAAACAATTTAGCCAAAGCTAAAGAACAACAGTCGACAATGCATTATGGATAACAACATAAACTCTATAACATTTATTATTTTATTGTGAAACAACATAAACTGCATACATTAACTATTTCATTGTGTCGCAACCATCACCATAAAGTGAAAGCCATAAATGAAACAATAATGGTTTCAACAACAACCTAGAAAATTATTTTTTCAACAATACCTTATTGAAAACAAAATAATATAGACAACATTCATATATACTCCTCCCCATGTTTATTGTTTTGGGAAGATAGTTGTTATTTGTTTCGTCCTCAAAAAGGAATTCTTATAATAATAGGCTTTATATTAATCATAATAAGAAACATTGGTTGCCACATACAATGTGTTCAAAAGCTTTTTGAAGTTATTTAAGGAAAAAGTTCTAAAGAATATAATGGCCAGTTTTGAATTAACCCTTTTGCATGAATTCCATATCTTTGATCTGGCACTTCGAGTTTGATGACCTTCGTCAAGAACTTGTAGACATGCATTCTCTAAAAGTAGTTTTCTTCAAAGTAGCCGAGCAAAGATCTGAATTCTTCCAAAATGCTTGACCAAAACTTGCACATTATACTCTGAGGAACTCTTTTCCACAATAACCTCAAAGAGCTTTTCAATGCATTCTACCTGCTAAGGCCTAATTTTGTCAATTGCTGCCTGCATTGAAAAATGAAGCTTAGGAAAAAAATTAAAAATAGTAAAGAAGATGGCAGAGCAGGAAGGCCGACGAAAATTCTAACCAAAGTGCACACAATAAGGGAAAACAATAAAACAAGAGGCTTCATAATTTTTTCATTTGATTACTGTGGTTTTAATCTTCTTGTGTTGGCTGAGTGCAGAGTATATTGCTGCAACATGTGTGTTCATAAAGTTATTCTTCATATGTCTATCTTTGATATTGCTATGGTTTCATAACTTAGAATGATAGGCTCTATATTAAGTGCAATAAGAAACATTGGTTTCACCACTGATCATAGTGGTGGGCAATGCATGTTACAACAGTCAACAATGCCTTATGGATAACAACATAAACTCTAAAACATTAACTATTTTATTGCATATCGAAAATGAAACAATATAGCCAAAGATAGAGAACAACAATCAACAATGCTTTGTGGAAAACAACATAAACTATATAGCGTTGCAACCATCACCACAAAATGAAAGCCTTAAATGAAACAATAATGGTTTCAATAGAAACCTAGCAAATTATTTTTTCAATAGTAATTTATCAAAAATGAAACAATATAGCCAAAGCTAGAGAACAACAGTCAACAATGCCTTATGGATAACAACATAAACTCTATAACATTTACTATTTTATTGTGTATCGAAAATGAAACAATATAGCAAAAGGTAGAGAACAACACTCAACAATACCTTATGGAAAACAACATAAACTGTATAATATTAACTATTTTATTGCATTGTAACCATCGCCACAAAACGAAATCCATAAATGAAACAATACTGGTTTCAACAATGACCCAAATGGAAAAACCCACAAAATAGAAGAATTCATAGTAACAAACCCATGCATTAAAAAAATAAAAAATAACCACACACATGCACAAATTCTTTTCCTAATCCTGTCTTATAAAAAATGAAATAATATAGCCAAAACTAGAGAACAACACTCAACAATGCCTTATGGGAAACAACATAAACTATATAACATTAACTATTTTATTGCGTTGCAACCATCACCACAAAACAAAAGTCATAAATGAAACAATATTAGTCTCAACAATGACCCAGATGAAAAAACCCACAAAACAGTCATTTTTCAACAACACCTTATCGAAAATGAAACAATAACATCAACTATTTTATTGCCTTAGCAAAAATGAAACAATATAGCCAAAGCTTTGTAAACAATGCCTTAGCAAAAATAACATAAACTGTTTAATTTCCTTGCAGCCATCGGCACCACATGAAAACTATAAATGAAACAATATTGGTCTCAACAACGAACTAAATGAAAAAACCCACAGAACAGTCTTTTTTCAATAACACCTTATAGAAAATGAAACAATTTAGCCTAAGCTAGAAAACAACAACCAACAATGCCATAAATTGTTTAATTGCCTTGCAACCATCAACACCACACGAAAACCATAAATGAAACAATGTTGGTCTCAACAGTGACCCAAATGAAAAAACCCATAGAATAGAAGAATGCCTAAGCTAGAAAATAACAATCAACAATGCCATAAATTGTAACAAACCCTTGAAAGACGATTGCCACAAACTGCGAACCATAAATGAAACAATATTGCTTTTAACAAACAATATAGTCTTGTTTCAATAGTACCTTATCAAAAATGAAACAATATAGCCTTTTCAACAACACCTTATCGAAAATGAAACAATATAGCCTAAGCTAGAGAACAACAAGCAACAATGCCCTATGAAAATCAACATAAACTATATAACATTAACTATTTTATTCTGTTGCAACTATAGCCACAAAATGGAAGCCAAAAATCAAACAATATTGGTTTCAACAATGACCCAGATGGAAAAACCCACAAAACACAAAAAATCATAGTAACAAACCCATGCAAAACCATCACCATGAAATGCGAGCCATAAATGAAACAATATTGGTTTCAACAGTGACCTAGATGAAAAAACCCACAAAACAATATTGGTTTTAACAAATAATATAGTCTTTTATCAATAGTACTTTATTAAAAATTGAAACAATATATCCTTTTCAACAGTACCTTATCGAAAATGAAATGATATAGCCTAAGCTAGAAAACAACAATCAACAATGCCTTATGGAAATCAACATAAACTGTATAACATTAACTATTTTATTGTGTTGCAACCATAGCCACAAAATGGAAGCCATAAATCAAACAATATTGGTTTGAATAGTGACTTAGATGGAAAACCCATAAAACACAAAAATTCACAGTAACAAACCTATGCAAAAATATAGTCTTTTCTCAACAGTACCTTATCAAAAATTAAAACAATATAGTCTTTTCAACAATACCTTATAAAAAATGAAACAATATAGCCTAAGCTAGAGAACAACAATCAACAATGCTTTATAGAAATCAACATAAATTGTATAGCATTAACTATTTTATTGCGTTGTGCAACGATAGCCACAAAATCGAAGCCATAAATCAAACAATATTGGCTTCAACAACGACCTAGATGGAAAAACCCACAAAACACAAAAATTCACAATAATAAACCCATGCAAAACCATCGCCACAAAACGTGAACCATAAATGAAACAATATTGGTTTCAACAGTGACTAGATGAAAAAACCCACAAAACAAAAGAATTCAAAATGAAAAACCAATGCAAAAACAAATAATATTGCCTTGCAACCATCGCAACTACATCAAAACTATAAATGAAGCAATATAACTAAGCTAGAGAACAACAATCAACAATGCCCTATGGAAAATGCTGCCATAAACTATTTTTGAAATACTCTGCAAAGGGTTTTTTCAATATGCACCTCTTCTCGCTTGCTTCAAATACACCTCTTCCCACTTGCTTTCCCTCCGCTCCTTTCTTTCTCGAACGCTTACAAAAAATGGGCAAAAAATTATCACAGTAAACACTTTTGTATTACTTTGGCAACCATCGCCCCATGCAAAAAACACAAAATAACCTCCAACCACCTGTTGATGGAGATTTTAGCACCACAACAATGCAAGTAAAATATTGCTATTCCGCTTCTCTTGAAAGAGAAAGGCAACATGGATGCCTTAGCTCCCAAAGGTCTTTATGGTGGAGTCTCAAATTGTCTTTGATGTTATTACTTAATTAGTCCAATGCTATGATAATATTCAAAGGGAACTTCTTTGGTGGTTTGAGCTTACGGATTGTTCTAAGATCAAGCATGAAATAAAACCTACTCTAATAGGGGTTTTAAAATATAAAAAAGATAAATTGAGGAGTTTTTGAAACAAAAAAGAACAATAATTCATCCAACCTTAACTAGACTTGTTAGCTTCAAGGAATTGTAAACTAAAACTATAGAACAAAGTAAACTTGTGATTGACACACAACCTCTTTAATTCATAGTGCTCGATGCATATAACATATTTTAATTACCATTTAAATAAAACACAAATAATATTTCATTCCTTGAAGACTTCACAAATCAAATGATCAATTAAGACAAATATCATTCTGGAACACAACATGAAGGAGATTAAATTCTGATTGCTTCTACTGTTAGTAAAATAGATAAGCAATATTTACAAAGCTAGCACAATCACCAGCGTACAAAAAATCTGAGGCTCCAGATTGTTTCCAACTACACTAAGAGAACTTAGAAAACACATTACAGTCGGTACTGAAATCTAACTGCTAAACAAGAAGATAAGAGAAGCTCTCATTACTCAGAATCAAGATGCAACTCTATCTCCTTCTGTTAATTGACTAACTTCTAACAGTTCTAACTAAAACAGTTCTCAGTCTAAAAGTTCTCTAATCCTAGAAGTTCTAATCTAGAAGTGCTAATACAAAAAGTTCTAACCTTTACAAAGAGGCAAGAATGCCTTATATATAGAATGTACCAACAAGAATGTGTTGTCCCCTACACTAGGGTTTACAAAATATCTGCAGAATGGAGAGTCGGCTCTCAGATCTTTCTGAGGAAAGTCAAAACTGCATTTAAAGCGGAGCCTCACTGTCTGGGTCGGTCATGGCTTGAGCTTAGGAGAAGCCTCTTGATCTTTTTTTTTGCAACTGCAACATTTATTCTTTGTCTTCATGTCCACCTTGAACTCCGCCAGGGTCGCCTTGAATGCTCCAAGGCACTTTACCATTAACTCTAATCAACATCCGCTGGTGGTCACTATAGCTATCCCTATGAGTCACAACTTCTTCTTCTCCTCGGCCTCCTTTCTGTTATGGACTTATTAGAGTCAGGGAGACATTACCCCGAATTTCTCTTCTCTTACCGAGCCCATTCTTGTTATCGGCGAGACTCTTGAATGTCGGCAGGACCTCTTGGCGCATACCTTTCCTCTCCCCAAAGGGACATCCCATCGGCGTGACCCGCTTCCTTCGTTGAGATCACATGGCAAAGCTTTTGTTTTCTTTTGGAGTCTCCCCAACATCCTCCTTATCCTTTGGGCTCGGGCTCCTCCTGCTTTGGTGTGACTTTCATAGTCATTGAGACTTCCTGGCGAGAGTCTAAATCTTCCCCGAAAACCCTCGGGGAACCTTTGTCGGCAAGACTTATGGTGATTCCCTTGCATGTCACTGAGACTCTATCATATCAACAAGACCTTTCACCTACTTCTTTCACTCTCGCCGAGCTTCCTCCTTGTCACTGAGACACCATCGGGTCGGCAAGACATCTTACCGACCCCGATCCATCCGCTCAGAGTCTCCCCGAGTTCTTTTGTTTCAGCGAAACTTTCCCCCTTCGCTGAGACCTTATGGCGAAGGGAGAACCCTTTGGTGAAAATTTCAACTTTTTCTGACTCACGTTGTCGCCAAGACCTCGCTGTAGTCACATCGACATGGTTTCTTTGTTCCACATGTATCGCTATAACCTTCCTTTGTCGGGGAGATGTCGTATAGAAACCTCATGTCTCAGCGAAAGCCTCTGCATGTTCACGCTTTGGTCACCGAGACTTATTAATTCTCTCACCGAAGATTACTTATCAAATCCCTTTGTGGCATGTCGGTGTGACTTTATGAATTCGCCAAGACCATATGCGAAGGATGACTCGTTGATGCGGCTTTTGTTCTTTGTGACCCCCACCTCTTGGCCCGAGACCTTATACCAAAGGTTTTATCCTTCACCGAATGCAACTCCTTGACCAAGACCTATATGTCAATAGGCTGAACCTCTCCAAAGGAAAAATTATCATTGACCTTATAGATCTTTGGTGGGACCTTTGTGTCGGCAAAAATTTTGGCGACTAGCGGTAGAGATTATGCTAAGCCACACTCTCTCTAAAGACACCCTTGCGTGAGACTCTATAATTCGCGAAGACTTCTTAGCGAAGAAAAAACAGCTTTGACCGATGTATAGATCATACGGCTAATGGTCGGCGAGACATGGAGATTTTTCCAAGACCCTTCCCTGAAGACAAACTTATGCCGATAGGAAACTCCTAGTCGCCAAGACAATGAATGATGTCTTGGCGATAGATGCCTGTATATGAATTCCACTCACTATGACATCTTTGGGGTCTTGCTGACCTTTGCCTTAGCTAATTTTATTAAGCTGGTGGGGAATGCATTCTGAAAGCTGGCTCCATGGAAAATAATATCATCATGTGGCAGGTTTAATCTTTCATTCCCAGCAAAGAAAACCACAGTAAAGATCATAAAAATAGAAGTTAATTAATCAAAATCATCATTGAAACGAATCCTATGTCAATAAGGTGCCATTAAATTTTCAAACAAAATGATCATACAAACAGTTCAGGTTTCAGGCCGACCCGCGGAATCCAAGCTAGGGAGGAATTTCGAAGAATTATGAGCCAGGCGGATTCCAGCTAAATAAGCATGAAAACATCCATTAGAAACTTAATCCGATCATTAGCAATCAAGGAACAACATGTGAGATCTCAAAATAGCATCAATTATTCATAAAATGCATCATCATTTATTAACTAGCCCTACTATTCCATACTTCTCATTTCACCAGATTTTGGGGAAATCCGTGCGGGATAGATTTCTGCGAAGGAGAAGAAATTCCGGAAAACCCGGAACAAACAGGGAACAACGAATTTTGGGAAAATCCAGGGGAGAAAGAAATCTGTGAAAATTTGGTCCACGCGGATTTCCGTGAAGACCAAAAACCCTGAACGACAACGGTCAGCCAGAGTTTGAGCGAGATCCAGGAAAATCCGAATCGGGTGGAAAATCCCGAACTTAGGAGAAAACCCAAATTCTGACTGAGGCTGAACCAAACTTTGACAAAACCAAAAGACAAGCTTAGGCAGAAAACTAGAAGAACCACCAAGGGGAAAGCAAGTAACCAAAAGCAAAAAGAAACCAGAAAGAGAAAAGGGGGACCCATTTTGATCCAAATCAAAGTGGGGTGGTTATTGCTAGGCATAACACCACCTTCACAAAAGCTCGACAACGGTTGATAGAACTTGCATATTCACAAAAGATTTCCCTCCTCGCTCATAGCTTTGATAGCAGGTAAAGCCACAAAATGAAACCCAACAATGCCTTATCAAAAATTGCATAGACATTTGCTTTGTTTCCTGAGGTTTTAAATGGTAGGTGTTATTACAACCATGACAACTACACGGAAACCATACAACAATTAATGTTGATGCCAACCAGTGTTTAATTTTGTTGGCCTTCTCTATCCACGTGCTAAAAAATCTATCACCTTTTTTTTTACTGGTAGCCAGATGCTGGAAGGCTTAAAAACAAGCACCAAATGCTTTTATTAAAAAAAAATTACATCTGCCACCTTTTTCCTGATTGCCAAAAGGTTTAAAAATTGGGAAGGCTGAATTTTTTTTTGGATCAAAGTTCACACATATAGCCTATCGGCTAATTATATGAATATATACATATATTTAATTATATCACATATTATTTACTTAAAAACTTTTAAATTTATTTAATTAAAATATAAATTAATTAAATAAAAGTAATAGTAAAGTAAATAACTAAAAAAATTATTTAAAAATGCATGTCGAGAAAGGGAGAATCTTAAAAAAACATAACCGTTGCATGAAGGAAATTGGCCTAATAGGCCACAACTGGAAAAAGGAGTAGAAATTACTTATTGTCCATTAATAATATGAAAGTAGGGAGCATGATTTCATTCCCTTCTAGTATAATTACACAAAATGGATTTGTTGAAAAAGAAAAAGATTTTTTTCAGAAGCTTTTAAGCATAGGGAATCAACTGCATAAATGCAACAAAAAGCCAAGGCTCATGAAGTGTTTGGAGGAATGTGGTTTCTTTTCTCCTAAGGATTCCGTGCTTTCTATTGGTACATATATTCACCACTTAAAGCATTCTGCCCTGATCCTGTAAGCTTTTATCTTTCATGTCTTCAAACTTGTTTGATTTATCTATATGAAATCTTGTATTTATTGATAATTTAGAAGTTTGTAATGATTTTTTACACAAGAAAAAGATATGGTGTTAGTTCTCTTAGAACCTAAGTCTATTTATTTGAGTTGGGTCTGCTGCTCACCAAGGAGCCAAGATTTCATCAGGAAAATGCCGTTGGGTTAAAAATTGGTAGCTTCTTTTTTATTCCTTAAATAGATGTGTTCAATTGGTATCAACCGACTATTCTCTCTATAAAATTTTGACTCATGCTAAAGTAGTAGCCATATTTGAGTCATGCAATTTGTGGGCTACCATTTCAACAACATTAGCATTATCCAAGTAAAATTTTTAGGGCTGTGGGGTTTGCATTTTCACCATTAAATTTTATATGCCTGTTATTGTCATCTATTGCATTTAAAGTGCAACTTAAACCGTACTGCTTATGCATGCATCATGCATGTAATAACAAGAAACTTTTGACTTATGAATTAATCTATTTGTAGTAGCAAAGAGTTTTTGATCATTTGCGATTGTGTCTTGATATGTATTGATGCATTGATTTATAATTTTATATAGTATGATATATATCTTATAAATCAATAATAATGTGATATAAAATATATGAATCAATGATAATAGGAACTAAATTATTTCACGACATAATATTTTCTTCAATCTATATTTGCTTGATAAGATTCATTGAATTCTTACATTTCATGTGTTAATTTTCAAGTTTGATGTCTAAGAATTAGTGTTATAACATTCATATATTTATAGTAGCAAGCATTATGCACATCCCTGCATCATACAATGATCTAATTTTAAGCGCAAAAGGGGGCTTATAATACATCTTGGATGCCTTAATAAATTCTATGTATTTAGATTTTGCAATATCAATAGTTTTCGCTATGAAAAGAATTTGTATCTATCTTTACTATGGTGTTTACTACAGCTACACAGAAGATGATATTGTGCAATAAATTAATATCATGTAAATTGCAGTTGTATCTTTATAACAAGTAGTTTTTATTAGCATAATATATTAGGAAATTCAATCATTGGATGACATAGTAAAATATCTACAATGTGCATGAGGAGTTGTATATTCTTGTTAAAATAATATTAGATTTTGGAATGCATTGGTTGTTAGATTTTATCATAGATTCACTTGAAAGAAGGAAATTGGGAATTTCATGTTGTCATCAAGAGTGATTGGTTCTCATGAAAGTGAAGTTTCTTTATATATGACTAAGGGAAAGGGGCCCATAGTGGGTAGGGGTCTAATGGTGGGTATATAAGTAGGCCTGAGTGGCTCCCATAGTAGGTAGGCTTAATATCCAATAAACTTACACTTAATAGCCAATTGCAAAAAAAATTTATCCATAAAGTACACAAATTGAAAAATCATGTGATGCCACATCAACGCACCAATAATACATGACTTAGTGACCCACTATCGGTCTCACCTTTTTGTTGGGACTTTTTGGATACCTTGACAAAAAGCATGCTGATGTGACATCTAGAGCTTCGTGATCCAACCTTTTTTGTCGCTGCGTGATCTGTTGTTGATAGAGAAGGAGGTGAACAAGACACCAAGCCTAGTCACAACGAAAAAATTTCTTCTAAAAACAAGAGAAATGCCATCATGCAAGCCTAAGACTCAACCAGTTGGAACACTCAATGTGGTGGAACAACTAAAGAAGGCGCCTACTAATGTATCATTGCGAGACATCATATCTATCCCCGAACAAAAGACATTACTTCGAGAAGCATTAAAGAAAGAAGAACAAATCCTGCAGGTGGATGCGACTCAATCATGCAGCCAAAGTAGAGACAAAGGGTTTGTGTCACCCCCTCAAGCTCCAAAAGCAACAACTTATTCAAATAATGTAGGCAATGCAAAAGAAAAAGAGGTAAGCAAGCCAAAGCCCACACCTTTCTTTTTAACGCTTATTGTGGGAGATAAAATTTTGCATAATAATATGATTGATTTAGGGGCTAGCACGACTGTCATGCCAAAACAAGTGGCTGATGCCTTGAAAATTAAGTATGAGCCCCTTGAAAAAGGAATCATGCAACTAGATAGGAAGAAGGTTCTGACTGTCAGTCAGATAAAGGATCTATCTCTGACCCTATTCTTATGTCCAAGCCAAATAGTCACACAAGAAATAGTAGTGATAGACATTTCCCTCGGTCTTCAGAATGTGTCTTTCAAGAGATTTTATTGCAAATCTTGGCAGATACCTAGCGCTTGACTGGTTCCACCTAATATTGAGAACCAAGCACAGGGAAAAGATGAAGATTTTTTCTGAATCTTTGCACCCCAAACACATTACGGACAATGCAATCCTATGATTTAAGGTGACACATACCTCCATCTCTCAGCAAGAGATATATTGTGTAGAAATGCTGGAAGATGAAGAAGATACAAGTGATTGGATTCCCGAAGAAGAGTTGCTACTCAACCAATTGATTGACTCTGATCCATTTAGCAACTTCCATGCAACAGGTCTAGGCACCTATGTAATTTTTTATCATGATCAGGTCTTTCCAAAATTAATGAAGGATCGAGAGGAATGTAATGATCTAGGTGATAATTGTCTATGGGCCCTATATTTTGATGGCACCAAGTGCAAAGCTGGCTTTGGAGTGGGTGTCTAACTAATGTCTCTGACAGGATCAAAAACCCTCAAAGCTTACCATTTTCAGTTCTCATGCTCCAACAATGGTGTTGAATATGAAGCCTTGGTTCATGGGCTGATTCTTGCAAAGCGCGTAGGCACAAGAAGAATACAAGATTTTAGAGATTTAGAGCTAGTGGTGAGCTAGGTCCATGGATAAGTAACTACAAAAAATACAAGAATGAAGTCATACAAACATTAAGTTTGGGATCTTATCGATATCTTCAAAGCTTTCAATATACAAGTTATTCCTCGATCACAAAATAGTGTTGCTGATTGGATGGCTTCTTTCAGCTCACAATTTGAACCAGTTTCCGATCTGACCAAGTAGAGTGTGGTGCAAGTCATTGTTTGACCCTCAATTCCTGACAATGATGAAAACTGGCAAGTCTTTGATGATGACATCCAAATTGCTTCCTTCATACAAAAATCATGGACAATTTCTGACTATTCACCACCAGGAGAAGAATTTCATGAGGAGCAAGTCATCCAATTAAAAGGGAACAAGCTTGCCTAAGGATTAATTTCTCTCAAAAATATC
>VDFB02254820.1:0-47467 GCA_007258455.2 Sequoia sempervirens
ATCAGTTCGAATGTGATTGATAATAGTTCCACCTGAATAGTCGAATGCGATGTAGGTATAGTTGGCATGATGATTATTTGTCTTAGGACCTGTCGAGGAAGGATTATTCAAACCATCATCTTGCAGTGCATTTTTGTGAATAGTATGTTCTGTGTTTGAGGAAAATTGTGGCCCACCCAGTTCAATTGTGTGATTTTCAATGAGGTCCTGCACAATATTTCTTAGTTGTCGACAAGAGGTCTTATGATCTTTAGCCCGGTGGTAATCACAAAAAGCGTCGTCATCCCACCATGATGGTTTAAATTTTCTTGGGTCATATGGCTCAGGGTCCTCTAGTGTGATGAGACCGTTTTGAAGGAGCTTCTTAAGGACATCTTCAATTGGTTCCCCTAAGGTAGTGTAAGTATGTCTTTTTAGGAATTGCCTTGTCTGACGGGGTTGTCCTTGACTTTGACTATTTTGACTATTTTGGTTATTTTGAATGACATTGGCAGAAGGTGTTGGTGTAGTTGTTGATTTGTTTTGTGGCTGAGATCCTTTAAGGGTAAGCACTTGACCCATCATGTTTTCCATCTTAGCGTCAACAACGCCATCATTGGTAATGTGTTTGTTCTTGACCCAATATTTACTCTTGTCTGTAGGTGGATTTGTGTTTTTAGGGCCATATTTTAGTTCTCCTTTAGAAATAAGGGCCTTCTCAAGTTGGACACCCTTTTTGACTAAGTTTGTGAAGGTTGTGCAGTAGTGAACTTGTAGGCCATCTTTCAATGGGCCTAGGAGTGTTTGGACAAACATGCCAACTTTTTCTTTCTCAAGTATGTCAATATGGAAATGACTTGCTAGACTTCTCCATCTTTGGAAGAATGGGATAAAATTTTCACCAGCTTCTTCTTGTTTAAGTGTACATAAATTGGTAATGGAGGTGTCTGTGTCAATGTTATAGGCATAATTTCACACAAATTTGTTTGCAAGTTTGTCCCATGTTTTTCATTCCATTTTGTAAAGTGGAAAACCATTCAAGTGTGGGGCCTATGAGTCTCATCAAGTAGGTATGTTCATAGGCAATGTCCACACAATTGGTTTTGAATTCTCGAACGTGTTCAATGGGGTTTGTCTTGCCCTTGTACTTAGTGAAATTTGGTGCTACATACCCAGGAGGGAATGGTGGCATGTATAGATTCGTGTCAAAAGGATATGGATATAGGTCATATGGCATGTGTGAGTTTTTATTGGACATTTGCATAGTCTCTATTGTTTTTTACAAGTTTTCCACTTGTGCTATCAAGGCATCGATTATAGGATTGTTTGTTGCATCAGACATGGGAGTGATGGGTATCCCATGTGTCCCCATTTGTTGTGAAGAGATGTTCTGATTTTGTTGTGGGATGTGTTGTTGTGAGATATATGACGTGTTTTGATTTGAATGTTGTTGGTATTGCAATTTTTGGTTAGGGACATGTTGATGGGTATGGATGTGTGATTCATATGTAGGGATGTGCCCTCTAGCCATATTAGTCGATATTTGTGGGATGTGTTGGCTTTGAATATTTTGGTGTCCAAATAATGTCATATGCTGTGTATTATGATTGCCTTGTCCAAATTGTTGAAATTTTCCATGGGGAATGTTGGAGTTCTGACCTTGGGAAGTATTAGTATTAAGTTGTGATGATGTGTGAACATTTGGTTGTGGTCCTTGAATGAAGATACGCCGTTTACTTCCACCAAAGGGGTTGAATGAAGACCCAATGAAAGGATTTGATGATGATGATCCCATGGTGCTAGATGAAGATCCAAATAGAGGGTTTGAAGAACTTTCCCCCATTGATGAGGATCCAAAGGTAGCTCCAACTGATTGTGAGGATGTCATTGACATTGTTGGAATTGATTGTGACATGGTTGGTGTCCCTCCAATGGATGTTGTATTGATTGAATTGGATTTTTTTTGATTGGATGTGTCATTAGAGGTGGCATTAATAGTGCTTGTGGAAATTTGTGAGGTGGCACCAACGAAAGCATTGCTTGCATTGTTTTGAGGTTGACTAGTGTTGGACATGTTTTTTGTATTGTTGTTGTTGGTATTGTGATCATGAGAGGCTGGTTTCAAAGTGTTAATGTCAAAGCCATGTGGTAATTTAACCCCTTGGTCCAAGAGCATGGCTAAATATCTTTGTGGATCATGTAAGACAAAGTCTTCCACAAAGGAGGCTACGCCAAGATTTTGTGACGTTGCTTCTAGGTCTTCCATAAACACATGTCCATATTCATCTCTGTGCATGAATGATTCAAAAGGGTTGTGTGATTAAGATGGAATGTTCATTTCACTAAAAGGATTGATAAAGGAGGATTCTTGATTCATGCTTTGATTCATGTCATTGGAAAAGATGCAAGTGTTGTTGTCTTGTCCTAAATTAGCCATTTGCCTTATTTTTCCTTGAAGCCTAGTCAACCATATAAGGAGTTGCTAAAATTAGGAAGGGGATGGAAATGACAACTAAATGATGAAACTATGGTTTTGTGATTTTTGAATAAGGGATGCAAATGCAAGCTATGTTTTTGGTTTTTTGGTTATAAAGAATGCAAATGCAAGCTATGTTTTTGGATTTTTGGTTATAAGGAATGGAAACACAATATGACAATGTTGCCCAAAGGAAATGACAAATGCAAAAAGACAATAAGGGCTATTTATTTTTTATTTTTGAGAATAAGGTATGAAAAATGAGGACTAAGATGATTTGAATGATCTAATGTATGCAAATGCAAAGGTTTAAATGATTTGGAAGAAGGTTACCCCAACCGCCCTAAGCTTGATCTATGTCTCAGTTTGGGTTATCAAAGGACTTACTAATGTGACTAAAGGACAAGATGACAAGATGACAAGGTAAGGTTTCCTAGCTAGTCTCTTGAGTTGGAAAGTCTCACAAAAAGGACAATGACTAAAATAAATTATGCTGATTAAGTCCAATGACCACCTACTCTTGAAGGAAATGATTTTGCAAAGTATGGTAATATTTCCTAAGCCAAAATATGGAAATAAAATGAGGACCTAAGGAGGGGTTTATGACTAAAATGAAGATGATGGACCCTAAAGGATGCAACTAAAATTTGCAAAGTTAAACCTATGGGTAAATGCAAGCTAAAGATGTGAATGATGGAAAATTTTAGCAGTTTTCTTTTTGGTTTTTGACAGAGGTTGTTGGGAAAGGATGTTTAATGACAAATTGGACAAGTTAGGTCTTGAGTTTTAGACTGCAACAGTGTTTTAGATTTTTCTAGGAAAATGCATCGTTCTGGGTTGTGAATGCATTGCAATTTGGCAGATGCTTCACAGTTTAAGTGAATGCAGTTCCATAGATAGCAGATGCGACATTCTATAAAGCAAATGAGGTTCAAGATAGAAAAATGCATCACCAAAAATAGAAAATGCGACTTATTAGAGTGAATGCATCACAAAAAATGGAAAATGTGGCATAGAATGGTGAATGCGTTTCAGCAAATGCATTGCAATAGAATAGGTCAAGTTTGTTTGCAATTGTTTGGAAAATTTTGAAATTGTCTCAAGTTGAATGTTTGTTTCTAGATCTATGAGATGGTGTTTATTTGTTTGAATGTCTCAAAAAACACTTGACAAACACAATATCTTGTTTGATCATGCACAAAGAAGACAAGTACAACCCTAGGTTAGGAAAGGACAATATTTGCTAGATTCCACGTGGGTTTCCCCAAATGCACTTATTCTTAGCAAATGAATACAAAATCTTGGCCACATGGGATCCTCCTTACAATGCACTCACTTCTTAGGTCAACCAAGCTTCCAACCCCCATAAATATCCCATGGCAGGTTGATCACCTCTACTAAGAATTGCGAGAATGTGGGTGCCTTCACAACGACCATTGCTGTGCTAGAAAATAGAAGGGATTTTGGAAACTACACAAAAGTTTTTAGTTCAGGACTCTGTTCGAGTGGCCACACATGGGGAAAGGTTAGCTCCGATAAGGAGGAACTCTAGCCTGAAGAGGTTATACTCAACAGGGTTTTGGGGAGTTCAATTTTTTGTGTGACACATCCGCACTTGTAATCCTAAGTTTTCGATTAGGATTCACATTTATATACTAGTTGGGGGTAGCTCAACCAAAGAGTTGTGTTGCTAGTTTGAGTTTCCTTAGGGTGAGTACTTTTTCCCACCGAGGAAGGACCAATTCCTAGAGTCAATAACCATTTCTCTTGCACCTAGGATCGCACAAGTGCGTAAGGGGAGATGATACTTCAATTATTGAATCGGGGTGACACACAAAATAGATGGGTCTGGTTTTCTGATCACCTAGTTTGCATAAGGTGAGAGCATAATTACCTACCACCTTCAAGCACAATCAAGAAAAGTTCCTTAAACCCCTAATTAAGTGTAAGTGAGACAAGAAAATGTTCTTTTTAAAGCACCAATGGTAGTTTTTTCTAATCTAAAACAAACACAAGAGGTTTCCAAAACAAAAATCCTTAGACATTCGAACCTACACAACCAATTTGTTAGTAGTCTAAACGATTTCTTGGACCCACAAAAATTCAAAGCCACATGCTGCAACAATAGATTAGTAACTAGAAAAACCTCTAGACTACTAGATTGAAATGAGAAATTAGGAAAATTCTTGTAAAAACCTAAAGAAAAAAATTACTAGACAAATGCATCGCAGCAGAGTGAATGCGTCACTCTGCACAACAAATACGGCTCGGGTCTATATGCTAAAATATGATAGCTGAATGCATCAATATGTAGAATAGATGCATCGCTATGAATGAAAAATGCACTAGATTCTTGGCGAATGCGTCTCTTCGGATAGAAAATGCAGTTCAATTTTGTGAATGCATCGTTCTACTGGACGAATGTGTCATGACACAATGATTGTAGTTCTGGAAACTTTGAATGCGGTTCGTCATACCTGTATCTTCAAAACACAAAAAAAACCATATGGAAAATACAAAAAGTCACAATTTTCACATTGGGTTCGCCAATGTAACTAAGGGAAATTTCTAGATTAGCAGATTGGAAGCTAAATAAATCAAAACCCGAAGTAATAATGAAGCAAAATGGAGGAAAAAATGAAAAACAAAGAAAGATATCACCTTGAGTCTTTAACCTCCATGATTGACCTCTATTATACCTTCTCTATTTGCTATAATATGTGACAATGCCAAGACCAAAGCAAACATTGAAGGATTTGATGTGAAATGCAATACTATGCAACTATGCAACTAGTAAGCAACTCTAAACTATGACTAAAGTATGCCAAAATGCCAAGACGGATGAAGTATGCCTAAGACAAGAGCTACAACAAAATTTTAAGAGAATGAAATGACAAGATTGCAAGATGATAACAAGATTGCATGAAATGACAAGATTGCAAGAGATGTAGATGTACAAATGACACCAAAATTGCCATTTTATAAAAAATGCAATTTTGAATGAATGGACAAGATTGAAGATTGACAAGTGCCCTAGAATCAAGGGACAAGTTTCAATATGACAACCCACAATTAGGGTTAGGGAAACATTAGGTCAAATTTGAAATGAGTGGAAAAGATTCAATTTGAGAAAATCAAATCAAGGGTTGACAATGCATGTGACAAGGAGATAAGAACGACACAGAAAAAGAGAGATGGAAAATCATATATTAGCAATTACTTGATTTATGGAGGAAAAAGGCTATTTTGAATTAAGAAAATGGTTTAATTCAAAAGGTGGGGTCATGTGATAGTAAATAATCAATTTGCATTATTTACTAAAAGAGGAAAAATTAGAAAGTAGGACTATTTTAAATAAATAATTTAAAATGGGGAAAATGCCAAGGTGGAAAATAATTAAATAAATTAAAGAATTTATTTAATTATAAGAAGAATTTTAAGAATTAATAACGCATTTAAAGAAATAAATAAAATTTATCTATTTAAATAATCAGGAGGAATTAGTGGACAAAGATAATTAAATAAATTTATGAATTTATTTAATTATGGAAAGACATTAGACAATTAGTGACACATTTAAATAAATAAGTAAAATCTATTTATTTAAATAATCAAGAACAATAAAGACATGAACTAATTAAATAATTATGAATTATTTAATTAATAGTCGAAAGTGGAGCAAGGACATAATTAAATTGATTTAATTATGCTAGGAAGAAAATGACAACAATAAAGCTTGCAGGCCTAGGTCATTTTTATGTGTCTACACACATTAACGCTCTCGAGCATCTCCAAGCTTACACTAAGCAATAAAAATGAAAACATAATATTCATGTAATCCCTCAGACATTTAATAAGGGTGATTTAGTTTTATATAAAAATGAATGAAATACTATTGTCGTTTATGCTAAAAAAGGAAAATTTAGCCCTAATTGGTTAGGACCCTATATAATCAATAAAAATTATGGATTTGGCACTTACACATTAACATAGCTAGATGATACACCCCTCAAAGAACCTATCAATGCTACACATCTACATTAGTATTATGTCTAGTCCCTTTTTGAATGGTATGAATGAGAAAGAAGTGTTGTTAGAGTTGTCAGATTATATCCTATATGCTTTCACATTGCTTCATTCTAGACAACCAGTTATGTGTGTGTCTTGAGCACTAAGGTAATTATTTAATTTATTTAATAATTACTTTAGGTTTAATATTATTCAAATTCTTGTTGTGTGTCATGTTACGTTAAATCATAGGTGCATTTATTTTAGCATAACATACTTAATCACCATGTTGTATCTAAGAGAAACTCTGTAGTGTCCCTCCAGCTGTGACATCCTGACTTAGTTTGTTTTCAGTTTGATAGATTGATGCTTTAGTTGTCTATGATACTATGCTATTTGTTTCAGATATGACTCCGATATTATTTTGTTTTTATACTCTGTGGATGACACGTTTGATATCCTGAATATTTGAATTATGTTTGTGAGTTGACATTATGGTTGATACGTATGTGATATGGTTTATCTTGTTTAAGAGTTTTTATGAGGTTATTTTGATGTATTTGATGCTTATGATATATTGATGCTCATCATTTCTAGTGAAGGAGATGGTGTAGCATTACTCACTCATGAGTACATTGCTACGTTGTGATTCTTCTTCACGGTGTGTTTTATGATGTATGATGACATGTTTAAGAAGTGAAGTTCTATGCAGTTACAGGTATCGGGTATTGGCTTCACTTGCTTGTTGGGTCTGAGCGTGCCCTAACCCAATGAAATTATGTTGATTCAGAGATAGTGTCAGGTCCTCATTTAGCCATCATTCTTCATTGAACGAGAATCCATTTGTCACCTATTGTCGTTTGTTGTTTAATCTTGTCGTGTCGATTTTGTTTGTATTATCTTGTTTGGGAATTAATTATTTATTAATTTAGTTAAATGAAAAATTTGTTAATATATTTGATTAAATGTAAATTTGTTTAAATATTAGACTAAATTTTTATGAGTAAGGTTTGATTTATTAAAATAAATTAAACAATTTATTTATTTAAAAGTTGATATTTTAAAAGAGTTAGTTTTCAATAAGTGATAAATATCTGAAAACTTGTGTATGAGTCGAAGGATAATATCTTAGATATTTAATGATTATAACTGATTGAGAAATTTTCGAATGCATGACTACAATCAGTTAAGTTTTGTAACTTGAGGTAATTAAATGCATTAAAATATTTTGGGGGTTGCAATTTCATACATGACAATTCTTCTGAAGAGTTTTCACGATAGTAGTTTTGAAAAGAGATTGTACAACAATTTTGATTGTAGAAATAATTTTAAAAAATAGAATTGCTCGGATTTATTCAACAAGTTTGATGATTTGATCAGTATTAACATAAGCTACAGATTTTGCTTCAACTCAATTTTCCAATTGTAAACCAGGTTTTCTTCTTGTTTCTACAAGTTCTTATTTAGCAGTTTTTCAAAAGTTATGTTGAAACAGACCTATGCATGGAATAGGGAAATAATTAGAATAAGATTTCAAATTTTAAAGAAAGTTTCGAGTAATTGATTTTATGCGCCCAAATAGTCCATTATTGTGGAAGCTGATTTATGCATGTTTAAGTAAGATTTTTCACTGATGAGATTTCATGTTTATAGTCTTAATGGGAGATCAAATAATTCCCTATGATAGTCATAAATCTGCTTGAGTCGTAAGATTTTTCCTTTGAATTCCTCAAGTTTCGTCTTGAAATTCCTTCCATATTCTTTCTTACTTTGTCGCGTGCAAGCTCTGATTGTTTGACAAATTTCTTTTGTAAATTCTAAGTCTTTAATCTCTTTCTGTTTAAAATTATTCATGTTGGCCACTGTTGCTTTGTAAAAATGGAAATGGTTCTCATCTTTTAGAACAATTTCTCTTGTAACAAATTTGGGGATTGATTTAAATATCTCATGAGCAACTCTCATTCACTAAACTGCACAACGACATGCAACCTACATATAAACAAGTTTATAATATGAGGATAATTTCCTGAATGTTTGTTAAATTCAATAAATTGAGAGTTTCCCTACATAATCCTTCATCCATCTTGAATTCGTTTGAAAGTATCTAAGCCTTGCAAATTGCATTCACATTAGAATATTTGTATAATGTAAACACTACATTTCTTTTGATTTTGTGTATCAATGGAACCATGCTATGTTTAAACTCGACCTTGCATGGAATCAAGGAGGTTATCTAATTCTATACACTCAAGCATGGTAGGGTGTATAGAATTAGATAACCTCCTTGATTCCATTTGCTATCTTTCACTAATGCAATGCTTGAACATAGAAAGGTGCAGACGTCTAAATAGGATCCCTGATTCCATTTGCTGCCTATCACAGTGACAACACTTGAACATGGTATGGAGTTTAGATTTAAATAAGCTTCCTGATTCTATTCGCAACCTCTTACAGTTGCAACGCTTGAACACATAAGACTGTAGAGGTTTAGAAAACCTTTTTGATTCCTTTAGGAAACTTGTCAGATCTATAGTTCTTGAAAATAGAATGTTGTAGAGGTTTAAATAATCCCTATTTTAAGGAAGCCTTATTGCAGTAAGCGTCACCCTGTTTTCATCCCATGCAGAAAACTTGCTAAACTTTTTCCTGTACACTGCCACTATGAATCTTCTACTTCAATCTAATCAGAGTTTGGAGTTTTTAGCATGCCATTTTTAATTCTGAATTCTTTCGAATTATGTGTTGTTTGCTAGTTGATGGTGGACAACAAATTGAGAGTTTTATATCTCCATGCTTATGCAAAATGTTTGAATTGGTGATGTCACCCAGGCTATGTGATAAGAAAAAGAACAGTGTTGTTTTCTTATGGTCATCAGAATATGAAGTGGATGGCTAGACTCTTTGTTTCTTTTGTATTTTTGCTAAGGGATTCAATGTGAACTTATCCTCTATTTTGAACTGGATTTCTTAATAGTGTCTACCTTAGAGGAGACTGACTTTCCTAATGTTGCTGGCATCTGGAACTTATAAATTGTCTTACTTATGATTTAAGGGAAATTATGATCTGCATGAGATCTATACCTCTCCTTGTAGCTGTGAGTTCACTGTAGGTCTCTCTAGACTAAATAAATCACATATTTGTTTGTGTCAGTTATGTGTTAGTTGGGAAACCGTTAGTATAGGATTAATGATAATAGAATTATTTGAGTGCATTGCATGCACAGTTTGATTTGCAGTTATGAACTTGTTTGAAACAATGTATCTTGCACCTTGTCTATTCTTCCATGCACTTATCTTGCCTTCGCTAAGCAACAAGCACACTTATCTCTTGTCTATAATATGTAAAATTTCAACTGAGTATGCAAGTTTAGTTTACCGTTTCTTTATCCTTCAAATATAAATTGATAGAAATGTGAATATTTTTAGACTATTACTTTGACTAATTCTTTTATCTAGATTTGTATATATATATAGGTTTTGTGATTTACTCTTTTTAAGAGCAATATTGTAGATATGGATATATGTAAATATAGTATACCTATATATAATTATTATATGAATTAAAATTGATTGGATTTTAATGTGATGGATATATATATTGCTAATATAGGAAGATTGTTGATTTATCTTGTTAATTTGAAAACAATGGGAAAAAAAAAGACATTATATTATGTCAATGTATTATCTTTTATGAATCTTACGTTCACAAAAGATTCAAATAATACATATGTCAAAAAACAATAAATAGGACTTTTTAATTTGGCAAGCAACATCTTGATTCCACCTTGTCTTCATGATGTGTTGTAAGATTGTTATGTGGAAAACATTATTTATAATTTGGGTATAATGGAATTATTATTTGAGCTATTCTTTTAGTCTACTTTTGTTATCAAGGAAGCTTATGAGGTTAAAAATATCTTGTTTGTGTTTTGGGATTCTTATGTTATTGTTATTTACGAAAGTTGGCCATGCTCGTTGCATATCATACATATGTAGTATTTTGGGATTTAAGCCAAGCATGGTGTATATGACACCTTTGAGGTATTATGAGATTATATGGTCTATGCCATGTGAATAATGTGATCATTCAAGATTTTTCTTTTCATGCTTAATGGATTTCCTTTGTTTTTGATTTTGAGGTATGTGTCCCTTTTTCTTCCAGAGGCTAAAGTGTTGATTTTAAAGAAAAAGAGCTTTTAATATTTGTTTATTGATGTTTTAATACCATGATCTATTTTGGGACTTTTCCATGCAAGAGTTATTTGTTACCTTTGAGGTGTCTAAACCGTTCCATGATTGGACCATGAATGAGATATGTTTTATTATGGTGTTGTTTTATATGCATGTTGGAAGTCCTTGGTATTTTGATGTTACGTCATGTTTACAGGAAGAGTGGCTTGTGATAGGGGCTGAAATCCTAAGTGGTTGCTAGGGTAACCTATCGTGGGTTTTTGTAATTAAGTGAAAACCTTAATAAATAAACTTGGGGTTCATTAAATAATTATGATAAACATAATACCTCGCCTAGTGCCTTAATGCTTGTATAGATTAAGGGTAGGTGGAGAAGGCCTAGAATGGCTTAGTCATCTACCTTGTCTTCCTAAAAGGTAATTCGACTCCACATGGGTATGTCTAGGGGCCGAGAATCAGTAGAGACTTCTAGGGTAACTCTGGATGAGGGCCGGTAGTCTAGGAAGATTCACCAAGGTAACCTAGAACAACTATGTGATGACACTCTATCCTAAAACATGTTTGTGGTCTCTTATGTAGAGTCACTTGTGTTATTTTTGTTTCCTCTGGGAGTTTATTTGTGAACATGTAATTAAGATACAGTCTTGTTGTTTTGTGTTGTCAGCCATGTAATGTAACACCTATTATATGTTGTTTGTTTTACTATATTATGGACCTGTCATTATCTCCTAGCACAGAGGGAGTGGGCCTTTGGATACCATGTGGTTGGGAGGAAACTATGCTATTATACACCATTGGGTCCTCTTACAAATATTGCTATACTTGGATAACATTGTTCGTGGAGCAAGTTCCTGTCACTTTCTTGTTTGTGACGATGGACGCTAAATGTGTTCATAGACGTGGATGTTAGTTTTGAGGAGATCATTATATTCTTTGTATGTATACCTCATGTGCATGTGAGTACTCATTGTATCGTCATTATGATGTATTGATATTTATTAAAAATCTCACTTGATGTAATCTGGATATATATGTAACCTAAATGTATAAAGGTTTTGAAAATTGGATCATTCATGTAAATGGTATATACTTATGTTTTTATAAATTTAATATTATGATGTGATGTTCTTATTTGTAAGGTTTAAGTAACACCATCTTGGAATCCTTAAGACAATAGTGTAATTGAATGACTTTAAAAAAAAAATATTTGGTTAATTTGTACTTTATGCTTTGTTTTATTGGATTTCCTAGTGGGGCGTTACAAACTCTAATAAGTTTTAATTAGATCACATAAGCTCTGTTAAGTCATGAAGACATTAATTAAGTAAACTTGCCAAGGTTATTTAATTAATCAGATTGTCATTTAACATTCACACACATTAACACAAGCAATAAAACATCGAATGCTCATATATATATATCAAAAAAGTTTTCTCTACATGTCAAAATATATAATATCACTGAGGTCTATAGGTACTCAACCCCTCAGGATTTTGTACTCATGATTCGATAGTAGGACATCAAGAGATGGTCATGTGTGATTGTGACCGTGATTCACCGAGTCTCAGTGCAAATTCTAAGCCCTGTATCTATCTAAGGGCCACTTGTTGCTCCCCTGCTATGTGATCCCTCTGTACCTGTAGCTATGTTACCTCTACCTCTAGTCTCTCAACCTCTGCTAGGGTCGAGGATGACTGTGTTGCAGTCTCGATTCAGCGGAGTCATCTCCTCAGACTCTCATATGTTGCCCATAATCTCATGATTGGCTTGAGCGACTCTGGATCCTACTCTTAAATAGGTGGGGGCACATAATCTGAGTCCATCTCCTCCTCGTCGATGGATGTTGGCACTATCTCTATAACTGCTTGACGGTAGAGATCCCACCATCTCTCCTAGCTCCTACAAGGTAGAAATAATACACAATCAATACACATCATGATATATATATATATAAAAGAGCATAAGCACTAAAGTACATGCATAAAATCAAATATCATCATGTATATCTTTGGTAGGGTAAGAAATATCAACCTCTTCCTATGAAGGGGGAATGGAAGATGTGCTAGCCTCTCCATGACTGTGGGTATTGATGCCTACTACAGCCATTTCTAGTGATCTAGTCATACGACTGAGAGAGGGATCTCCCCACTCATGATGATCCTCAACTGGTGCCTCATCACTCTCACTTAGGGGTGGATCCTCCTCCTCTCCCTAATGGAAATCATAGTCAAGATCTACATCCACATTGTACTCATCATCAATGACATCATTAAATATGTCTGCAACTTTGTATCATGTCTGCTCGACCCTATCCTTTCTGTCATCTCCCTCATCTGGTAGTGGTCTTGCATCTCCTACAGGCTCATCCATCATATAAATAGGATCTAGTCGAGATACTTTCCACCACAAATCATAATCCCATGTGGCACTGACTCTGTCTGTGTCAGAGACTGGAGGTTGATCATGATTTGAAAAATCAGAGTCACTGTCGACAACATGGTCTAGAGTGAGCCACATTGTATCACTTTGTCTACAAGAACTCTGCACTAAACTCCTAAAATAGGATCATGCTTTGGGTGGTCTTTGAATAAGTTCAAACTACCGCATGACTCGATTGTAGTAGAAGGGACGTACCACATGATCATGTCATCCAACCAAAAATATGTCTAACTATAGTCTCCGCAATTGTCTTGTATGATTTGGCCACTATAGCATCAGTTGATAAGGTTTCCACAAGATCTCAACCTCCTCCAGTTGGTCAAATCTCACTCTCCAAAAATTTAAATCCACATACTACCGTAACCACTGTTGAGGATAGCCAAAGGCCTGAGGATACCCCACTTCTGTAGCACACAGGAAGCCAACTGGTTTTTTACATGTGATATGCTCTAGGCACCAAACCTGTAGAAGCATGCAATGCACCATGATTTCTACCTCCCAAAATATGAATCAACCAAGATCATAATATAAATGTGCTAGGATACGTCCCCAGGCATATACTGTCAGGTTCTCTTCCATCTCGTGTATAAGATGAACTGCTCCTCCCTCAAGTTGTATTACCTACCCATTTGGAATTTGTACTAGTGCCACTGTATGCATCATGTTTCATCTCACAACTGGGGCTTGTGAATACAATAACATCACCAAATCAATTCACCCTCTCACTCACTCATCGTGCACTGGACCATCTAGACAATACTACATATTGGCCTTCTGCTCATAGAAGGTGTGATCTCTCTGGAAGCGTACATGCTCTCCCCGAATAGGAACTGAGAGAATGTAGTGCACATCGTCTAGGGTAATCATCATCTCACTTGTCGGAAGGTGGAATGTGCATGTGTCTACATCCCAATGCTCGCAAAGCACCATCAACATAGCATCATGGTTCCTCATGGGGGGCATGAGGTACACCTAGTATATTTCATAGCCTGTAGGTGCTCTATGTCCTCTACTATAAGTGTAGGGGCTAAATCTCTTAGAAAACTCAGTTACCTACCCCCTAGACACTATCGTGAATGGGTGGGTACCTATCAAAAACACAAAAATATGCTTTATAAACCATCTAATATCTTTAATTTTTACTTTACTTATCATGCAAGTGTACTAAAGTTGTTCTAGTGTTCTTTCCTAAAGACCCTAGACACTTTAGAACCCTTTTGGGACACTTCGCGAAGAAACGAGACACTTTGTGAAAAAGTGGGACACTTTGCGAACAAATGGGACACTTCACGAAAAAAGGGGACACTTTGTGAATTTTTTTCCAAGATCCTAAATTAACCTAGAAATGCATAAAAATCATTAAATAGCTGCATGATCACAAAGCATAGGTAGCAGAACTGACTCACCTAGTGGTGATGCTCACCACATTCCACCTGGTCCTATAACATGTCCAGTCTTGTAGGTGTGTAAACCCATTTGCTCGACATCTTTCCATATTCTCTCATCACTCTCATGCTTCAAGAAGGTAAAATGAAAAAAAAGCGAAAAATTACTTCACTTTTAACCCTTTTAACTCTTTTCACTCTTATGTATGAAATCAAGGTTTTTACTATCTTAAGAGTTAATAAAGTACTTTTTATTCAAAACAACATAACAAGTTCTAGTGAGCTTCATTTTTATGCTGTTTGATGCATTAGAATTGTGATTCCACACATGACATCATCAATTGTCTATCATTATGCGGCATGGTATTTGGATATGTCCTACGATATGTGTTGGCCTCCTACAATGATATTAATAACTAAGCCTTTACAACCATGATTCAAATATTGGACATCTAACCTGAATAGCCATTTCAATCATCATGAAGGTGCATTTAACTTGTCAAACCAGGGAAATGAACTTGAAATGGGTTAGCACAGTATGTGCACTAGGAACTCAAAGTAGCCATTTCATTCTACAGCTAAGGAACACACAATACTGAAAGTAAATTGCTTGAAAAGGAATGAAACAAATTCTAAAAATCAATCAATGACTATGCTAAGCTAAATGCATAATAGGAATGAAAATATGAGCAACAAACAAGACACTACACTGTCCGCTTTGGCTGCATGAACAATCATGTAGAATGAAATTCTAATGGCTACAAGAACAGTCAATGCCATAATTCTAAGTACTAAACATCAAGTAATAATAAACTAATGCTAAACTAAGAAGATGGATTACTCACCAAGTGGGCCTCCTTGGATAAGTATCCTCTAAAACTAATCAAAACTCAGATGATCGAATTCAAAACTTTATTTTATTCACTGTGAATCATGAGTACAAAAGAGTAATGTATTTGTATTATTGAAAATTGGAGATTGCAAGTACAATATCAAATCATGTGACTTCTGAAGAAGAAGCATCAGATCATTATTTATACTAACAACTAAATGTGGTAGTTAACTCCATGACTGGGAGGATGCCATTTAGGGAAAATAGAGAAAATGGAGTGATGGTGGTTATGTTTCTATGGAATTCGGTCAGATATGCAGGTCCAAATGAAGATTCAGCTCAGCAGTAACACCCATGCATTCTCAACCATTAAAGTACACTACAAGGTGGTTACGTTCAGTTGCATGAAGAATATTCTACCATCGGTCTCCTTTGACTTGGAGTGATTCCTTTGTTGGACGTTATGGTGCATGCAAAAGCTGGCGGTGTCTTCGTCAACTTAGCATATTAAATCTGCATGGTAAAGTCAATACGCATAATAACTACACATCTATAACCACCTTAAGGAACATTCATTAACCACATGCAAAATCAATATAGATAATCCACATAATATACTGAATGTCATTAAAGCTTGCAAAGATAAGATTAAGTCCAATGTCAATGGTTTGAGGGAAACATTATGAAAATACCAACATTTAACATTGAATTCCATGAAATATACTAGCGAATAAACTATAGATTCTACCCAAAATTGGACCAAAAACTAGGCTCATCACTCCCCCCAACCTAATGTTTTGTTGGTCCTCCAATAGGGGAAGGGTTGTTCTTCCGCTTGGTCAAAGCTCTAAAATTTGCAATTAATAGCTGTCCAACATCAGTGGTTGCAGTGTGTGCATCAAGATCCCAATAGAATCTTCCCAATCTGTCAAAGCTATTCCATCTTTTCTTTTCTAAAGCAATGTCATATTGGTAGAATCTGAAGTTTGGCATGAGCCACATGAGCACAGATGGCTGGAAATTTAGGGGAATCCAAGATCACCCCTGTGTTCTCCCAATCTGAATATACCTATCAATCCTCTTTAGTGTTGTAGCATAATTATGGATGGAATGAGGCTCGACCTATTTCAGCTCATCAGTTAAACTATTCCATCTTTGTGATAGAAATCTTTTCATAGTTTCCTCCTTTTCTATTATTTTTACCTCATACTCACTATAAAATGCCTCAATCCAAGGCATAATCTTGTTGCCATAATGAGGTCTGAGAAGCATTCTATGCCATTCTTTGTAAATATCCCCTGGGTTGCTTGATTCAGCACTAACGGGTAGAGGGATGTCAGATTCCAATTACTTATAAGCTCCATGTTGTTGTCCCGAACTAATCTCATTTTGTACCTAAGACATAAATGCCCTCAATCGGACATACCCAACATACAACAATGGGTTCCAATGATGGTCTTGAGTTACAACAAAATTATGCAAATAAAACTCACACAACAAATTCTTCATTTCATGGGAGGCAATCCTATAAGCATTGAAAAATTCAATGGGGGTGTCAATAGAAGGATTCAAACCTGAGGAAATCCTTGATATCTTAAAAGAGAGATACTTCTTTTTCAGGAGTAGAGCATAGACCCTTGGAGGGGTCCTACATTCCAAAATATGTGGTGCTAGAGCTGCCATATCATCCACCCTCTACTTCAGGGTGGCGATTTCTGCATCTTTATCTTCAATCTCCTCATCCTTCTTTTGAATTTCCTTCTTCAATTTATTTTTTTATTTTTTCCATTCTTCCTCCCTTATTTGTATTTCCTTCCATAAATTCAAAATTGCTACATGTACTGTAAAATCAGGAGTATTATGAATTCCTACCAATCTTTTTGTCGATGGTGGTTCCTTATATGGCACTATCTGCATGGACTCAGGCTGTCCAGTGATCTCTGGTTGTAGGGGTACTGTTTCTTCTTTCGCTTCTTGCTGCATGGACTCTCTATCTTGTTCTTGTTGTGGTTGCAGGAACTCCTACTCTAGTTTTGGCTGTTGCTGTATGACATCCTGCTGCAAGACTTCTTGCTATAGGACTTCTTGCTCATGTAGCAGGAAATCCTAATTTTCCTCAAACTCTTCTATAATGTTAGCAAGATCGGCCAGTGTTATATTTTCTTCTCTCCCAAATATATCTTCTTCTTCAACATTCTCTTGCCCCATTGGAGCTTTAGGGTCCTCGTGTGATGTCTCACCAGGCTTAGGGCTTTCTTATGGAGGCATACCAATCACAAGCCCAGTTGGTCTTGATTTCCTGGGAGGTTTCTCATGCTTTCCTTTGGCTACAAAATGAATAGTGTTAGCCTTCCTCTTTTTATAACTTGGCACCTTTCTTTCTATAGACTATGTTTTGGCCTTTTTTTTTCTCATTTCTACTTCTCTTTTGTGTCCTAGTTTTCATCAGGGTTTCAAGTGGAATGACATCATTAGAATTAGAGGAAGAACTTTCTTTTTCTAAGTGTTCTAGTCTAGAAGAACTAATTTCTATGGTTTCTTCTGCTACAGGAGGATTCACACAAGAGCCAACACCAAAGGTTGAAGCACCAAGAGGGGCTTCAGCCGTGCTCAATCTCCTACTAGACGTATGGGGTTGAGGTAAAGCCCTAGGTTACAAGTGTTCAGGTTTAATTTGATCAAAATTTATAAATTCTTCCTAGGTTATTGTAGATACATCATGCAAAGACTTTTCAACCAACAATTTAATCAGACAATGGTGGGAAAAAAATTATCCCTACCTTTTTGGGTCTTAGTCGCCATGATTGAGAGAAGATTGTATAGCATGTTAGGCACATTCATCCACCTTCCGTGCCTCATGTGCTTGAAGTGTATGAAATAAAAATTTAACTGGTGACGCTCACATGTAATGTATTTAATAACATAAATGGCTATCTACTTCCATGGCTTGGGCAGAGACATTCTCTTTGCACCTTGTTTATCAATGCTTAATGGGGGGTCATTCGACTCTGTAAATTTGGACCTGGATGATCTGGCATCTCTAGAGGTAGGGTAATTTTTTCCATTAGTCGGTAACCCTGTGACCTCTGCAATTCTTTCCTTAGTTGCCACATCTTCCAACCCTCTTAGTGTGGCTTTCCCTTCAAAAAATGTCTGGGTGAATTCAAGCAAAATTTTTTCATCAAAGCCATCTAGCTTCAAGAAGTAATCTGACCACCGCAGTTTCTAAATTCAACCAGGCATTGTGCATCTTGCAATAAAATGTCATGCACCGTGGGTTCATTTTGAATTAACCCACCTCCCATTGTTTGCAATCAAACAAATTCTCTGCAACTTCTTTCCTGTAATTCTTGTTTGAAAATCAAACTCACTTTCCTGCAATACCTGCTAAATTTCGAGTGCCAATATCGACTGTATTTTCTTTTCTTTATTTCACCTTTTTTCTTTCAACTCAAGATTATGTCAGGGTCAATAATGGAAAGAAAAGGAGTGATCAAGGGGAATTATGATGGGAAGAAATGGCGGCTGTAGTTAATTTCACTTCACACATGCAAGCCGTCCTCTCACTTGGATCAAATCAACTCATTTTAAATTTTCTGACATAGCCTAGCATAAATTGACACATGGGCAATATATTTACATCTTTTTCTTTCCCCTCCCCCCAACCTAAATTTGGACATGTGTCCACACATGTGAGATGGGAGTGGTGATTTGATAGGGAATGATGGCATTTTATGTAAACTTCTATGCTAATGTACAGTGATTAAATGAACACACTTAAAAGATGATTTAAGATAGAAATTAATGTGGACATACCTGAATGTGTGGAAGATTTTCTGCAAAGATAATGGAGAAAGTACCGCTCACCTTTTAGGGAATAAATTGAGCAATTAATGAAAATGAAGTGGAGTGAGGTGAGGTGGAATGAAGTGATGGAAGAGAGGGAAAGGTGGTGATGGATGGGTGGATGGGCAGATGGGTGAAGAAATGGACTTCCACATAATTGAAATTCTTTATTATGAGAGAGTACGTACCTTAATTAGCTAAGAGGAGGGACACTAAGTCCATTTCCTTTGGCTGCAAGAAGCTCGGGTGCTGAATGTTGGGTGAATTGTTGTAGGAACTCTTCTTTGGAAGCTAGCTTGTGATATAATCTGAGGTGATGACCATTGGAAAGTAATTTGAACATGATAGGGTCAATGGTAGTAAGTTGAACAACTCCATTAGGAAAGACCTCAACAACTTCATATGGTCCTAGCCACCTTGTCTACAATTTTCTTGCATTGCTTTGGTATCTTGAGTTATAGAGTAGGGCCCAATCTCCTGGTTAGAATTTCTTGTCCTTGATAAATTTTTCATGCCACTTGATTCTCTGATTCTTCACTACTTTTGTATGTTGTAAGGTTGCTCTTCTTATCTCATCCAAAGTGTTTAGCTGCATGATTCTTTCTCTTTGTGCCTCATAAATATCCATCCCCAAATCTACTGTAGTCTGCAGAGTCTTATATTCAAATTCAACTGGCATCATAACTATCTTTCCATACAACAACTCAAATGGGGTGAAGCCTATAGTTGTTTTCCAGGTTCTCCTATAGGCCCAAACAACTTCTAGTAATATGTTTTCCCAATCCTTTCTATGAATAGCTACTCTTTTAGTTAGAATGGCTTCAATCTCTTTGTTGGTCACCTCAACTTGGTCATTAACCTGTGGGTGATAAGGAGTAGACTTCCTATGCCTTATGTTATACTCATTAACTAGTGCTAAAACAAGGGTTGATGTAAATTGTGCCCCTTGATCAGTCACTATTTCTCTTAAAGAAATTCTGCAACCTTGTTTTCTCTTGCATGCTTCATGGCCTTAACTTCTACCCACTTTGTCATATAATCAGTGTATACCAATATATAAGACTTACCATTTGATGGAGGGTCAATGGGTCCCAAAAAATCCAATCCCCACTTGTCAAAGGGAGTGATCACTACCTGAGGGCACAATGGCATCTCATCAAATCTAGTTGGTCTGCCCATTCTTTGACATCTATCACATTTTCTGGTATACCTTCCTGCATCCTTGTGGAGTGTTGGCTAGTAATATCCTCTGTTCAAAACCTTCATTGTTTTCCTCTTGAATGCAAAGTTTCCTCCAAATGGTTCATTGTGGAATGCATGAAAAATATCATATGTCTCATCTTCTCTCACACACCTCCTGATGACATAGTTAGGTTTAGTATAAAACAAACATCTAGCAATCCAAGATAAAGGAAAATATTTTTCAATGAGTTCCCTTTTCTCTTTTGGAGAGAAGTGAGAAGGAACTCTACCTATGACCAAGTAATTGGCTATGTCAGCATACCAGGGTGTTTGTACACTGAGGGAGACTAGATTCTCATAAGGGAAAGAGTCATCTATGGTATGATTTCCTTCTAATGTAGTTAGCCTTGAAAGAAAATTTGCAACAACATTGGCCTTCCTTGGCTTATCCACCATGGCTATATCAAACTCTTGCATCAACAATAACCATCTTTCCAATCTACCTATGATCAAAGGTTTATTCATGAGATATCTAATGGCTGCATCATTAGTGTGTACAAAAATTTGGTAGCCTGTTATGTAATGTTTGAATTTGTTTAGTGCATAGATTACTGCCAACATTTCTTTTTCTATCACTATATAATTGAATTCGGCTCCCTTTAAATTTTTGCTGACAAAGTAAATGGAATTTTCAATAGCTCCTTCTTTCTATCCTAAAACTGCTCCTATGGCATAATCTGATGCATCAGTATGGATGTGGAAATGAAGCTTCCGATTAGGCCCTTTGAGTACTAGAGCATGAGTCAAAGTTTCCTTCAAGTCAAAAAATGCCTTGTCACAAGCTTTAGTCCACTAAAATTTTGCATCTTTAGTGAGAAGAGTGTACAATGGTGTTGCTACCTTGCTAAAATCCTTGATGAAATGCCTATAATATCCTGCATGACCCAAGAAACTCCTAACATCCTTCTATTTTGTAGGTATGGGAAGATTTGTGATTACCTCAATCTTTGCAGGATCTACTTGAATTCCCTTATGGGAGATGTAGTGGCCAAGTACTACACCTTCTTGCATCATCATGAAACACTTTTCACTGTTTAAGGACAAGTTTTGGTCTTCACATCTCTGCACAACCCTTCTGAGGTTTTCCAATGCATGATTAAAATCAACACCATAAGTGGTAAAGTCATCCATATAGATTTCCATGCAATCATGAGAAATGTCCGAGAATATGCTAATGACTTCCATGTGAAAATTTGTAGGTGCATTGCATAAGCCAAATGGGAGCACCGAGTAGGAATAGGTCCCCCATGGATAGGTAAATGTAGTCATCCCTTGGTCCTCTGGTGCAATTTGGCTCTGGTTCTAGCCACTGAATCCATCTAGAAAAGAAAAGTATTGCTTTCCTACAAGTGTATCCAAAACTTGATCAATGAAGGGTAAAGGAAAGTGGTCCTTCTTGGTGGCAACATTAAATTCCCTATAATCAACAAAAACTCACCATTTCTCTTCTTTCTTGGGCACAATCACTGATGGAGACACCCACTAACTAGATGAAATGGGGTAGATAAATCCCGTATCTAGTAATTTCTGCAGTTCACCTTTCACAATCTCTCTTAGTGCAGGGTTAATTCTTCTCTGTGGTTGTCTTACTAGGGTGCAATAATCTTTGATGTAAATTTTGTGTGTACAAAGTTTAGGATCTAATCCCTTCATATCATGATAATCCCATGTAAATGCATGCTGATGGGTCCTTAATAGGTTTTCCAATAACAATTTTTGTTCTTCATTCAATTTATTATTAACATTCAAATATTTTCCTTCTGACACCTATTCTTGTGTAGTTAACTCTATCATGGCTGCTTCAATAACACATGGTACCTTTAGCTCATATGGCAACAATGTATGGGACATACTTGTTGCTGTAGGAAGTCTGTCTATGGGAACAATGGTTGTAGGAAGAGTGGCTGCAGGAAGTCTATCTACAGGAACAATGGTTGTAGGAAGAGCATATGCAGGAAGAACGTTTGCAAGAATAGTGGCTGCAGGAAGAGCAGACAGAAGTGTCTTGACTCAAGTAGCAGAATGAGAAGATGATGCTTCCTCCACTTCATAATGGTTTTGAATGATTTTAGAGAATACTTCATCCTCATCTTGGAGCTGCATGAAAGAGCTTCTACCTAGCATCATAAGTTGCACCGCAGAGTTAAATTCCTCAGCCTCTTCACCAACATGTGGCCATATGAGATTATCTTCATCATGAGATGGATGAGCAGTTAGATAAAGAACAAAATTTTTAGTGCTCCTCCCATATGAAATGGTCATGTCCCCTGACTGACATCTAATGTATCCATCTGCAGTTGCTAACCATGGCCTTCTAAGAATAATGTGATACTCACCTAGTGTAGCTTTAGGAGAAAGAATCATAAAGTCTGTTGGGTACTCCCAGGAGTCTAGAACTACCACAATATCCTCCACTACACCATCAGGCTTAACAATAGAGCTATCAACAAGCTGCAGGAAAGTAGGAGTATATCTCATGCTTGCGATATTTAGTTTTTGTAGGATGTCTTTAGTCATTACATTTATTGCTGCACCTAAATCAATTAGAGCATTCTTTACTTGGATCTCATTTATAAAAAAATGCTACCATAGGACTGCTTGGGCCATTATATATGGGAATAGTCACTTTTCCCAGCATGATATTAGCTAGCTGTCCCACCAGATGAACTATAGTTGGGTCCTTCTTTTTCCTACCTGGATTATTAAGACATGCCTCCTTGATTGCCTTTTCGTAGATTGGAACATCCTTTATGGCCTAAAATGGAGGTATCTAGACACATATGTGCTTCAGCTGATGCAAGATATCAAAAGTGGTATCCTCCTTTTCTTTCTTCTTCTTGGAAACTTCCAATCTTTGAGGAAATAGTGGCTCTTGTTCAGTATGCTTGACTTGGACTGGTTTAGGATTTTTAGGTACACTAGGCTAAATGGGATCACTCAGAGGCTCCTCTTCCTCTTCCACATGAAGTTCAGTGATAATGGTCTTGGAAGGGGCTAGTAGAGTAGTACCTGAATGCAAGTGGATATCACTTACAACCACAACATATGTAGGGAATTAATTTGAATTAGCAAGTGCATGAATTATAGTAGGCTGCTGGGGCTAAGAAGGTGGCTTCATGTAACTGGTTGTCTAAGTAGGCCATTGCTGCCAATTTCTTGGAGGTGGCTGCTAATGCCCTTGAAATTGCTGCCAATTCTCCTGAGGTTGCTACTACTAGGGTGGAGAACTCTGATGATTGGGCCAAGCATTTGGAGGGTTACTCCAAGGCTGCGGTGGATATTCTCCATAACTGGGTGGATATGGGGGCTGCCATTGGTTACTAGATGAATAGGAATTAAAATATGTCCCATCATAGGATAGTGGATCCGGTGACATACCTTGTCTTGGAGCCCAAGGATTCCTTTGTGCAACATAGTAGACTTGGTCTTCTTCAATCTGGATTAGCTTGAACTTAGGTGGAACCTGCTTGCTTTCAAGATTATCCACCATCTTACATTTGTAGTCCTTCTTTTATCTACAGTGGAGGCAATACTCTATCAACATTTCCTTTGCCTCCTCTTGCTTCTTCTTGGCCTGAAGTGTATCTACCCGAGTAGCTATATTATTGATAATTTCTTGCTTGAAGTTTTTCAGCAAATGAGTAATCTCCATTCTTGAGACTCCACTGGTAGTTGAATTACCCATGGAAGATTGGTAAGCTCTCCCTTTCTTTGAAGCTTCCCTAGAGTAGTTTTGGCATATTTTCTTGATATCTTCCCAAGGAACTTGGGAGATATCTCCTCCTCCCATGAGGTCCAAAGCATTAGTGCAACAATCATTGATTCCTCTTAGGAAAAGAGAATTTTGTGAGTCTTCATTAAGTGTATGGTGTGGGGATTTTTGTAGGCAAAATAGAAACCTTGCAATGCAATCTTCCATGCTCTCATCTTCCTTTTACTGCATCCTGAAAATATCACCTTCTCTCATGTCATTTCCTTGTAATATTCCTTGTATTTCTCAAGGAATTTTTTCTTCATGTCTTCCAAAGTTTCCATAGTATCTCTACCTAGGCTCATGAACCATCTTAATGTAGCCTCTTTCAAAGTGGTAGGAAATAACTTAAGCATATGGGAATCAGTAGTATAATCATAACTTCTGTAGAGTATGTCAAACTCAAATAAAAAGGTATCTGGATCTTTTGTGACAAGTCCATAAAACTTTGAGAGTGCTGAGGCAAGAATTTTCTTGATGTTGTCAACTTCATTCTGGTGGGAAATGGGGTAAGGAAAATATGGTTGGTTAGGTCTATTCCTATTTGCATCACCCATTCCTACTTGATGTGGTTCCAAAGCAAAGGGGTTCTCAAGCTGATTTTCATCTTCAGAGGATACTTCAAAACTAGTCAGATCAGGATATGCATCAACAAAGGGGTGTGGATCTTCTTCTTCTTCTTCTGGTAGATTCTGATAGTCAACTAGCTAGAATGGATTAGGATTGTTAGGAAGGAATCTCCCATAAGCATCCCTTCTCCTTCCTCTATGCATGTGGTATCACTCACTATTAGTCATCTCACTCAAAGAATTGGTAAAGAATGAGGGGGTTCATTACTTCCTAAATGAGGACACACTAAGAACAACTTCCAGAAACACTATAGCAAGAAAAACTACTAATGACTCCAAAAGCCTCCCTAGTTTGACACCATCCTTGACAATGGTGCCAAAAATGTTGGCCTTCTACAATGATCTTAATACTAAGCCTTTACAACCATGATTCAGAGATTGGACATCTAATCTGAATAGCCATTTCAATCATCATGAAGGTGCATTTAACTTGTCAACCCATGGATGTGACCTTGAAATGGGTCAGCACAATATGTGCACTAGGAACTCAAAGTAGCCATTTCATTCTATAGGTAAGGAACACACAATACTGAAAGTAAATTGCTTGAAAAGGAATGAAAAAAATGTTGAACATCAATCAACGACTATGCTAAGCTGAAATGCATAATAGGAATGAAAATTTGAGCAACAAACAAGACACTACTTTGCACACTTTGGTTGTAGGAACAGTCGATGTGAGACTTTTAACTAAGTACTAAACATCAAGTAATACTAAAATAATACTAAACTAAGAAGAAAAATTACTCACCAAGTGGGCCCCCTTGGATAAGTATCCTCTAAAACTAATGAAAACTCAGATGCTCAAACTCAGAACTTTATTTCATTCACTGTGAATCATGAGTACAAAAGAGTAATGTATCTTTATTACTAAAAAATAGAGAGTGCAAGTACAATATCAAATTGTGCAACTTCTGAAGAAGAAGCATCAGATCATTATTTATACTAACAACTAAATGAGGCAGTCAACTCCACAACTAGGAGGACATCATTTAGGGAAAACCAAGAAAATGGAGTGATGGTGGTTATACGTGCATGGAATCTGTTTAGACATGCAGGTCCAAACATAGATTCAACTCAATAGTAATTCCTGTACATGTTTGATCATTAAAGTCCACTACAAGGAGGTTACGTTCAGTTGCATGAAGAATATTCTACCATCAGCCTCCTTTGACTTGGAGCGATTCCTTTGTTGGAAATTATGGTGCATGCCCAACTGGTGGTGTCTTCCTCAACTTAGCATATTAAATCTGCATGGTAAAGTTAGTACGCATAATAACTGCACATCTATAACCACCTTAAGGAACATTCATTAACCACATGCAAAATTAATATAGATAATCCACATAATATGCCAAATGTCATTAAAGCTTGCAGAGATAGGATTAAGTCCAATGTCAATTGTTTGAGGGAAACATTATAAAAATACCAACATTTAACATTAAAGTCCATGACATCTACCAGCAAATAAACTATAGATTCTACCCAAAATTGGACCAAAAACTAGGCTCATCAATAAGATTTTCCTTATTCGATGTGGCTAGTTTGCTACTTTGATTCCACCTTTGTAAAACAAGTGGAATAAAAGGGGGGCATATATCTACCCTTGAATTTGGTTTCTTGAAGTTAGAAAAGAGTATTTTTGGAAAACTAATAAATTCATGTTGCAGGATGCGGTTCCTAATGTTCTGGTTTTGGAGATAACTACGTTGGGGGCTTCCTTCTCCTGTCTTTTGAATGAGTATCCTTTTATGAAGTAAAGTGTACTATTTAGAGTCCTTTAGATTGCATATGCACGTAAAGTCCATATAGGTGCTAAAGTGGTGGCTAAATGTGTTGCCAAAAATTATATAGTCTTGAAGAAAGAGACAATTTTGCACTTAATTTGGTCTTATTTTTGGCACCCTTGCATTAATCATTCTTTAAAACAAAATTTATGGGCCCCTAAGAATCATTATTTTGGACTTTAAGGCCTATTCCATTGAAAAATCATGCAAATCCCAAAAAACAACATTCAAATCGTTCAAATTTTAGGAAACCCACCTCAAAAACCCTTGGTGGGACTGTCGCCCAGGGTGGCGACTTGGTCCCTTTTGGGGGATTTTTTTGTTTTGAGTGGGAAAACAACCGACTTAATTCGAATTTCTAATGGATGTTGGCCTGTGAAGTTAAAATAATGAATAATTAGGTATTGATGCCTATAAATATATGTTTTTAGGTCATTTTTCACAACATTAAGTCATTTTCAACAAAAAAATTCAAGAGTCAAGTGTTGAATATCTTTCACAAGAAGATTTATTAGTCTATCTACAACAAAGTTGAAGCATTAGGGTAGCAAGCTAGGGTTTTTTCAGGTCTTCAAGCTCAATTTTCATTCAAGATCTCACATTGCAAAGGATTGATCATGGATTCCTATGGAGAATAATGGAAAAATCTAGGTTGCGGAGATACAACTAGCCATCAAATCAAGCCTAAGGACTTATTTTCAAAGTGATTCCATCTTCCATTTTCTCTCTATTTTCAACCTAAGGAAGGTTTGCATGTCATTAAGATTCATTTCTAATGTGATTTAGGGTCTCTTGGAATGAGTCTTGCATCTTTCTAGTTTCATTTATGAATCTTATTCTTGCATGCTAGAATAGGGTTGCATTTTATTTTTAGACTTCCTAGTCTTAGACACACTTAGGGCTAGGGTTTTATGCAAATTTCATTATCTCTTTCAAGGTTTAAATACCAACTAGGGGTTTTCCCCCCATTAGAAACCAAATTATATTATGTTTTGTAGGTATTTTTGTAGATTCGAATATGGGTTTCCGTCAAAAAACAAAGTGCAGGCTGAGGGCTTCCATTTCCACTTTTGAATTTTTAGAAAAGCAAAAGTGGACTGTCACCAATAGTGGTGACTTAGTCCCATTGCACCTATTTGTCAGAATTTTTTGCAGATTTGGATACCCATTTGGCTAAAATGGGTTTTGGAGTAGTTTTCTTGATCTGGGACTAAGTCGTCTGACTTGGTGTAAGTGTCCCAATTGGCCAAAAAATTAGATTTGCTAGAATTTCAGAGACATTTACAGTCTTCATTCTATCCTTCATCAGTTTCTAGGTGCACAATTTCTGTCTAGCATCTTTATCTTGTTCTATATTGCATTGAATCTATTCTTTTACATATCATAATGAGTTTTCAAAAAAATTGCAGTTCTTAAGTTTGGCATCAATAATTCATTTCCTTTTTTAGTTCTTTTCATTTAGAGCATTGCATTTAGGCATATTTTAATCATATTAGAATTAGTCTTTAGTGAACCCCCAAGTTCTTTTGGGATACCTTTCTCCTTTTAGGTGAAAACCCTAGAAGTGTAAGAGAGAAGCCCCTACAAAAATTTGTGGTTCAATGAGTTTCAGGATTTTGATGCTTTAAATGATATGTTGGGATTATTCTAAAAAATACACATAAATAAGGCTAGTGGATGAAAAATGGGGCCAATTAAAGCATAAGAAAGCCCAATTATTAATGAAAAACCTAGAAAAGTGTGAAAGTGTGTTACAACACTTTACAACACTTTGAAACAAGGCTTGGTAAATGATGAAAAGAGGCTATTTTATTAACAAGACCCTAGAAAAGTTTGAAAGTGTGTCACAACACTTTACAAAACTTAGATAAGGTACCATTTAAATCCTTTTAGTTCACAAGGGACCAAGACCTAATGTTAATGTGTTATCCACATTACAACATTAAATCAAGGAAAAATTAAGCCAAAATCCATAAGGACCCAAACGAGTGTGAAGAATGTTAAAGGACCCTTTTTTGAACACTACATTTAGCCCCCACTTTAGTGAGAGGATGAACCTACTTCAAAATAACACTAAAGTAGAAAATCATGCACCATGAGGGTTTCCAATAGACCAATGCTAGCAAGATGAGACAATAATAATCAAGAGGGGTGATCAAGCCCCTAGGATCAAGATCCCATGGAAAACCAAGCATAAGCACAAAGGGACACATGGAATTGATGTAAAGAGGAGCGAAAAGGCCAAGTATACACTACCAAAGATGAAAGAGAAAATAAAAAGAAGTAAAAGAGAGAAAAGAGGGAAAAGAATCAGATCAAGCTTAGAGCATTTGTTCATCACAATGTGGATTAGATCTAGGCTATTTGTCTAGAAAAACACATACTCACTCTGAGGCAATGGAACTTCTAGTTGTCTGTTGAGTGAGAAGTGCTAAAAGGGTGAGAAACATATACTCATGGCTGGTATGCACTCACACACACGAAAGTGGCTATGGGGAAAGTCATTCCTCGGAATTGGCTTCTCGCTCAACCATACCAAAGTTATACCTCTTGATAACTTTAATAAGGCACCACACAAAGAGAATTGGTCTTTTGAGCTTCACAAGACAAGAAAAAATTTGTATGTTTGGATCTCATTAGTAAACATGATGGCTCCACAGGCATGCAAGCTGTGTTATACAAGGTGGCCATATAAAAAATGCAAAATAAAAAAATGCAAAGAACGTTCAAAGGAGTGTTTCTTAGTTCATGCGAGGTCTTTAACTTAGGGAACATTGTGCCTAATGTCTCCAAGAGAGGACCGATCAAAGAATAGAAGATTCACAACTTAGGGGATGCAGTGTGTTGCATCAGGCCACTAAGAAGAATGTAATATGCTAAGATAGATCACACTCATGAAGGACATTACACCCAATTTCATCCACAAAGCGAAAAAAAACATCGTATGAAGTAAGAAGGCTGCACTAAAAACCAAGAAAAAGGAAAATACAAAAGAATAATGCTAATGTATACCCCACTTTAAAGGAATTGCTAAAAACCATACTGTGAGAAATTACTTTAAAGTATCAAATGAGAAATTCAAACAAGAAAGAAGACATGAGATCCAACTTGGAAAGCCCTATGCCAAGTCATATGTTTCTAAGTAAAGTTGTGTCATGTGAGAGAGAAAGAAGAGAGAGGGGTTGCCTCCAAAATGAAAACACCAAACACATAAGGGATCTATGGATTTTGGGTTAGTATGTTTGTTGCTACAATGATTTTATAGAGAGATTGGAACTGTCATCATCCCCCAAATACACATAGAACTAGATGAATGAGACAAAGAGAGCGAAAACAAAGAAAAACCTTTTGGATCAACATGGAAGAGACATAGGGTTCCTCGATGCCTTGGGTCATCCCCAAAAGGAAAACACAAGAAAAATGAAAAAGAAAAGGTGAAAGAAGGAAAATATTTTGGGCCAACATGAAGGAGACATGATAGTATCAATGCCTTGCATCATCCCCAAAAGGAAAACACATGCGAAAGAAAAAGACAAAATGAAAAGGCAAAGGAAGAAAAAGTCTTATGGGTCAACGTGAAGGAGACATGAATGTCTCAATGCCTTGCATCATCCCCAAAAGGAAAACACGAGAGAAAGAAAAAGAAAAAATGAAAAGGAAAAGGAAAAGAAAGCCTTTTGGGTCAACATGAAGGAGACATGAATGTATGAATGCCTTGTGTCATCCCCAAAAGGAAAACACAAGAAAAAAAAAGATGAAAAATGAAAAAGTGATGCATGACATAGAGAAGAATGAAGGTACAAATAGAGGAATGCCACAAAGAGAGAGAACATCAAATAGAACATCACGAGGGATAACACAAAAGAAAAAGAAAATGCAAAATACTAGTAAGGAAAATGCAAGTCAACCATCAACCAAGTCATCTGCTTCCCAATCTCAGTCTGTATAAGTGGAAGGTAGATGATGAAACGAAGGGACAACAACAAATGCATTACAAGGACAAGGATAACAATTTCTTTCACCCATTGAGTGCAAGATAAGAATGAGCTGAGGTAGGTGATGGGAAAGGACATGTAATAGTGAGAAGAGAATTTACAACTATTACATGACAAGGAGTAGGAGAGTGTGCTATGCAATCATTAGATAGAAATTATTGCCATCGAAGTGATACTTGGTCAATATTTCTTTCGATGCACGACACTCACCACTACTATGTCCAAGGACTCAATGATATGCATAATGTGGAACTTTTGCATCTTTAGGATATAGCACAAGTTGGTTCATAGGTGTTAATAATATTAACCCTTGGTTAAGAAGAATTTTTAATTTCTGTTCACTTTTGGGTGGTGGGAAAAGAGACTTCAATTTTTCTAACTTGCAAGGCCTCTTGTGTTTGCTAGATTCTCCCTTCTCTCTAATTCAAGGAAGAGGACCCAAAGTGATCATCTTATCCTTGTTATCATTATTAATGAAGGGTTTCTCTCTAGGAAGGAGGACATTCAGATTGGGAGGGGAATCAATGATCATTGTGCCATCATCACGAAGCCTTAGATATTATCTAGGAGGCTTGTTGTTATGAGAGGGATCTTGATATCCTAATCTCTTTGTGTTTTCATTTGTTGGTTTCTGCTCTAGGAGTTGATGAATTTCATGTTCAGTTGTTGTGTCACATCCTTGTTTGCTCAATATTGTGATGCCTTTTCCATATGTTTCTTCAAGGTTGATTGGAGTGTTTGTTACTTTGTTATCATAAAATGGTTGAGTGTTTGCTTGTCTAGAGGAGCTAGGTTCACCCGTTGTAAGGAACTTAGGTTCAACTTTTGTTTCAAGATGTAAGTAACCAAACATCTAAAGAGGTGGTATGGTAGGAGGATTAGGTTGGTTCATGGATGGTTAAAAGGATGCATTAGCTTCAAGGTTGTCAAGGAAATCATTTAGGAACTTAGTCATGCTGTCATCATCTTCTCCAATGATGTCAACATCATGAGGAGGACATGCATTAGGAGTTTAAGGAGCATGAGTGAGTTAAATTTCATTAGGGTCATTTCCAAAGGTAAAAATGGAATATCTACTAAGGATTTTAATGACATCTAAAGCTTATTAAAACACATATCCATTATGCAAGTTTTAGATTCTAAACTATGCAACAATGTTGTAAATGAAAATTTGATTTTAAGCAATGCACAAGATGGATGAAATTAAACTAGATGCAATGAATTGAATGAAATAGAAAATCTGCAAGTTGAAACAGAGAGATAAGAACAATAAACAACAACTCAAAAAATGAAGATTAAATGCCAGAAAATGTAGTGCAAACTGTGTAAAGGGAATGATTCGCCCAAGGTGGCTAATGAGTCCCAGTAGTGATTTTTTTGAAATTTTTTAGAATGTGTGAAATGAATTGTATGCTTTTTAAGTTTTCTAATGCAAGGCTAAAATGAAAATGCAGAATTTTAATGATTTTAAATGAAGTTAAGTGCAATAATGCAAGCTGAATGATATTTTCACTAATGCAAAGTTTTAAAACCCTATAATAGAAATTAAACAATGCAAAACCTAATGCAATGTTCATGAATTTTAAATATATGATGTAAATTTACTCCAAATAGATGTGGACTTGAACTCTAGCTTGATGTTGATGGATCTTGAATGAAATTCTTACAAATCCTACACCACAATTTTTAGCTTTAAAACAACATGATGCAAGAAATCTTTGACATGATGGGAGACACTTGAAGGAGCTCTTAAATGCTCGATAAACTACCCTTGAAATTCCTTGAATTCTCTTATGGATGCTCAAATTCTCTTGTGAACTATGTGTAGGAATACTTGAATGGTCGATTAGGATGAAATGAGAGAAATAAGCTTGTATTTATACTCAATTATGCAATAATTCTCAAAATTACAACATCAGAGACCGACCTTAGATCTTGGAGAATACAAACACACCAAAATTTTGAATTAAATTTGAATTTTGAGCTAAAGGGGACTCATTCGCCACTCTAGGAAAATGGGTTCCACCTAAGGGGACCCATTGACCTAGAATGGTGAATGAGTCCCACCTTAGGCATTTAAGGTGGGTTTCAGGATTTTGATACTTTAAATGATATTTGTCAAGATTATTCTTAAAAATACACATAAATAAGTCCTATGGATGAAAAATGGAGCCAATTAAAGCATAAGAAAGCCCAATTATTAATGATAAACCTAGAAAAATGTGAAAGTGTGTTACAACACTTTGAAACAAGTCTTGGTAAATGATGAAAAGAGGTTATTTTATTAACAAGACCCTAGGAAAGTGTGAAAGTTTGTCACAAAACTTTACAACACTTAGATAAGGTACCATTTAAATCCTTTTAGTTCACAAGGGCCCAAGACCTAATGTGAATGTGTTATCCACATTACAACATTAAATCAAGGAAAAATTAAGCCAAGATCCATAAGGACCCAAACGAGTGCGAAAAATGTCAAAGGACCCCTTTTTTGACACTACATAAATGAGTATATAAATGACTAATTTGGTTGTGACTAAAAAATTATTTAGTCAAAAAAATAAAAAATGACTAAATAGTTGGTCATTTATTTAGTCACAATCCATTTGAATAGATCATTTAAGAAATAAAAAATCAATAGTGATATTCCTAATTTTCATTTTAATAAACATACTGAAAATTTTTGTCGAAACCTTATTTTTAGGCGTAGCCCACCAAAATGGAGAATTGAAATGACATAATTTTCATTTTAATAAACATACTCTAAAACCTTAATCGAAACCTTATTTTTAGGCATAGCCTGCCAAAATGGAGATGTGAAATGATTCCCTGTAAATAGTTGAAGCTAGTTGGGCTTAAAATTTTTAGTAAAGAATGAAAGAAAATGGTAAGGAGATGTGTGTGATAGGAGGCATAGGATTCATTGTTGCTTATCTCATTCTTGCTCTACTCAACAAGGGTTACATTGTTCATGCTATTTTTTGTAATTCAGGTATTTAATTGACATATATTTGAATAATTTAAAATTCCTTCACATGATTTTGAAGTATCAATGTATCCTATATAGGGTTTAGAATAATTTATTTTAATTTAAAAAAAATAAAATCATGTATTTTCCTGTGATTAGATAATGTGGAGAAGATAGGGTATCTATGGGATTTGCTTGATGCAAAGGAGAGGCTTAAAATAATGCAAGAAAACCTATTAGAAGAAGGAAACTTTAGTGAAGCAATAAATGGAGTGGATGGGTTGTTTCATACTACTTTCCCTATCATAGTACCAAATGATCACAACATCATGGTAGGTTGTCCTCCACTGGATATTTTCTAATTTTTTTCTTTTTCTTTTGTTTTGATGACATAAGTTGGTTTAGTTTTATTCTCGATGAAATGTATTGCCAAGTAGGAGGCCATCATTGATCATAGTGTGAATTGGAATCTCAATGTCCTCAAGTCTTGTTCAAGATAACCCTCTATAAAGAGAGTTGTGCTTACATCCTCTTGCTTAGCTATCAAATATAACTAAAATACTCAAGAGATTTCTCTTTTAGATGAGTCCCATTGAAGCAATCCAGAATACTGCAAACAATATAATGTAAGTATAAATACTCTCCTTTGAAGATTATATATATCTGGTTAGAAGCGTTGAATTGCTTATACAAGAGTACTTAATAGGAACTAGTTGTTGTGAGTATAAGATTAAACTTGATAATATTTGTATAAACAACAAAATGCCCCAAAATATCTCCATAAACTTATCCATGAAAGCTTTTACTTCTTAGGTTCAATTCACATCTGTATAATTCCAAATTTAGGGTATGTTTTTCCTGCAACTTTGGTATGCATATGAAAAAAATATTGTTGAGAGGAGGCCTAAAAGTATGCAAAGGGGCAGGGCCTCGATTTGGTTGTGGTAAACCCATCATTTGTTGTTGGGCCACTTCTTGCACCTAAACCTACCAACACTCTTGCCTCAGTCCTGAACATAATGAAAGGTTGGGGCTACCATTAAAAAATTTGAGAGTTGTGAGTATTTAAATGATTATTAAGTCATATATTTTTTAAAAATGTACCATCACAAAGTATAACCAAATAGTACAAAAACCTAGAAAAGGAGCCAAAAAAGAAATGCCCTAGGGACTTTTCTCTTAAAAATTGCTTTAATTTTGTCAGTTTTGAAGACATTTGTGAGTGTAAACAACTAGGCTACAAGTTAAATAGTACCTATTTTAGTTTTATTACTTCTTTTTTGCTCTGGAAGAGCATGCAACTTTTATAGCATACACTGAGGACTATCTTATTTTTTAAGTTTTGAAATCAAGTGTCCATAGTATTATGATAAATTTTGAAGTAATCTTTTCTTTGCTTTTACACATATATAGAAGATTTCATTCTTGCAATTTTAATGTATAGACTATCTAGCATATAAGGTGACTATGGTTTTCATTTTCATATGTTTTTCTTCCTATTGAGTCTTTCTTGGGTTTTGGTTGTAAGTTTGATTTCCCACTTTCACAAATTTTTAGTTTTGAAATTTCTGATGCATAGATATTATAGGGTTTCCAATTCTATGTCATAATAGGAATTTCCATTGAGTTTGTGGATCAAACTTGATTTAGAGCTAGGTCAATTTGGTAAAATAGTGTCAATTTTATTTACTCTAACTCAACAAAGCTTGAAAGTGCTCAATGATCAATAAGACTCCAAAAAAGAGCAACACATATTCAAAATATAAAACATTTAGAAGTTCAAATATGTAAATGTACTTTCTAATGCCATGAATTTTGTTGTGTTTTGGCCAAATTTTTCCATATTAATACATTTACTCTTAACTCTTTGTCTTGTAAATTCATTCTGGTATTCAAGTTGTGTGATGATTTCTTTAACTGTAAGCACTTTAAGAGTGTGTATTGAATAGGGGAACACTTGGCCTTTATTTCTATCAATTTATAAGCATAAATTATAACACTCAAATTAGCTTTACAAAAACTTTGCAAGAATAGGAAACAATGATAATATGTGAAATATCATGTGAGTTTCTAACCATTAGAAAATTGGAAGTTCTTCAAAAATTCAATCCCTACATGTTTTTGATAAAGAATCCAAATATGAAGCAAAAAATAATGCCAAAACATAAGTAAATACAACAACATTGACAAATTAATTCTTGAAGATTTTAATGAATTGAGCTCATACTTAAATTTCACTGCTATAACTTATAAGCCATAAATGTTAATGAATTGCTAATGGTGGAGTGGTTCACTAGTGAATTGCCAAAAAATGATGAAAATGAATCCAGTGTAACCTGGATGAATAAAATGTATCATGCATTTGTATGGAACTTGAATTGGCCATTTTCAAAATGAAAAAATAGCACTATGATCAAACACTGTCACCCTTATTTATCTTTTGTGATTGTCCTTGCATTTGACACCTTGCATAGTCACTATCATTCACATAAATATTATGAGGTCTCCCTTAAGACATCAATCCACCCTTTTAACTAAAACCTTAGGCATCTTAGAAACAAAACAAGCATATATAATGATTTTTTTATCACTTTTGGGGAAATCTTGTCATTGTTTTCATGTATTTAACCTCTAAGATGATATTCACCTTATCTCCCTTTGATCATTAAAAAAATATGCTCCATTGCTTTCTTGGATCTTCTCAAGAGAAACAAATCCCTAAGGCACTATCATCACAACCATTAATGATAGTGGACTACCTTCTTGATCTTCACTCAACACTACATTTAAAATGTGTTGCCGCTGCCTCCTTTAACTATATTGACCTCCATCTTTATTTAAAAATATATCTTGGTCTATGGACAATAGGGTTTTAGAATAAAATGTTTTCACCACATGGAATTCAAGATTTATTGCTACACTACATTAAATCCTCATCTCTTTTGACTATCACCACTTAAAATTTTCCTACTTTTTCTTGACTGTGACTGGGTCATGCAAATTCACTACCTTGCTCATTGTAATTGATACCATTCATGCTCTCCATCTTGAATCTCATCATTCCAACCAAAACCTAGTCACACAACCTTGAATGAATTAATAAACACTAAACATTCTTATTTTCCTTTGACTGTAATGAGATTAAGTCTTCAAACTGCACATTATTCTTGATATGACTGTTCACATGATCATTTGACAATGGATTGTCATGTTTTGTTTCTTGACCAAACATCTCTCAATGTTAACCCATTGTCCCTTGATCAATAGATAAGCCTTCATTATTATTTGGCATTCTTTTCTTAAAATTCTTCCTCTTTTGACCTTTATCTCTAAAAACACAAAACCTTGCAACCCTTCACCTATATAGTCATTGCTACACTTAATATCACTACACTGTGCATGATATCAAATTGCTTTGATTTATATCCTCCTCTTTGGAATTTCCTTTAAAAAATGTGGAAACCATTCTTTGGACTTTCTTTGGACTTTTGTCCTTATTTTTAGCAAAAAATCCTAAACTTTTGTTTAGTGGTAAAAGTATTAGTGTCATTAATCACAATATATCGAGTATTGTGGGAGATGTTACAATATTCCTCCTTCCCCATGTGGGGATTCTCATAAACCCTTCATTTCAAACTCAAGAACTCCGATCATCCCATAATCATTATTCAAAGTATTAATTTCATAAAAAATACTATTTCCTTCTAATTGAAGAGTAGAGGGCTCAGGAAAACTATCCCCAATAAAATAATCTTCCTCATGAACATCATCCCCGTATTCAGAGTCATTGGAGATATCAAATTTTTATTGGGAGGGTTGTTAGATAGAAGCCAATTTGGTAGACCTACAAACATTTGTGCTTTCTAGCTCCTACTTGGTAGCCTTTCCTTTTTCCTTCTAGCTAGTGGTTTAGGGTTTGTTAGAAATCGAAGGTAAAAGGGGTGTGAATGAGGACTAGACTAAGCCCTCTTGGTATTGTAGTCAAGGGGCCCTTAGACTTATTTCCTTTCTTTTTTATCAATTGACCTTCCCACTTTCTCTTCATAGGGCCCACTTTAGTATCCATATTGGTAGGGGGCTGAGATTTAGGGAACATAGAAAAATAGCTCCATCATTTTGGGTTTCACTTTTAGATGGGGGTATACTTACATGGGAGCTAATGAAACATGGTTTTTGGATACATTAAACACCTTTTTGGTTTTAGTGGGGAGCTGCGATGATGGCCCCATGAAGGTGAGAGGTTCTTTCCCTTTGTCAATAGGGGAAGTAATTGCGATTTTTTCTATAAGAGAAATATTTTGTTTCTCGCCTTTAATAGTAGAGGGGACCCCAAGGGGTTTATTTAAAAATAGTGAATTTAATGGGTTTGGTTAGGCATAGGGTGAGATGAATGTGTGAGGCATAAAATCTATCCTTAATGCATGATAACTAGTTTGTTGGGGGTTTTTAGCATGAAAGGCCTTGGCTTATGTAATAGAGTTTTACAACAAGGAAATGAGGAAATGGGGGAATCTCATAATGATTTTATTCTTGAGGTGATTAAGAAATACAAAATGGTAGTTATAATAACATCAAAATACCCTTCCAAAGTATAGTATTTGATAAGGATTTTCCACACTTGGTTTCACAAGTCAACGAGTGAATGTTGATTGAACCCATTTTGTCACTTGAACAGTTGTTCACCCTCCTTGAAGAAATAAAACATTATTTTAGTATTTACAAAGAAACTTTCTTTGCCAACAAACTTTCTTCCCACTACAACTCATCCCAGTGGCACATGACTTATAATCTTGCATAGATTGTTATGAATCTAGAACTAGAATCTTCCTATGGAATAATTTTAGGTTGTTAGCATCGACACTATTTAAGAAATGTTATATATTGATGCAGGAACATCCAGTGGTGTAAGGGCAATCTTGCATCACCCAAAAATAGTTAAATTTAGAGTTTCTTTGTTTTTAGATGTTTTTACATTTTTGGATACCCTTTTCGTCATAATGAAATTACCAATTTACGGTTTTTATTTTCTATTTATGGGTTGAAAGATATTGTAGTTTTAGTTTCCTAGATTTGCACCTGAAAATCTTCTGAGTTGGATTTGAGGCACTTAGATTTCTCGGAATGGCCCTGAAACTTGCCAAAATTAGTGTAGCCAATTTTGAGCATGTTATTGACTTTGAGACCTTTCCAACGGTTTAAACGGTTCGCAAATCAGAGTCCCAGATCAAAAGTTATGGCCCCAGGAAGTTGGCGCACTTTCTAGAAGATACAATTGCAAATGTTCTTTTGAAATTTGAACTTCAATTTGTAATTTTTTGGTGCCAAATTTCCTAAACTCAAATTTGAATGTTGTTTTGGCTCCAAACTAAAGAGGAGCTCTATTTGTGGGCGGATTTCTAATTTTTGGGTAACTTTTTGGGGACAAGCTCGCATATTGTGAAAGGGTGATTCTGTAGCTTTTTGTAACTTGCATGTGTTGTAGAACTTGGGGATTTGAGATCCTCTGCATGTAAGAAGCTCCATTTTATGAATAATAAAATTATTCTCTTATTTGTGGGTTATTTTCTAAGTCTCGGGCTGCCTCATCAAGTGGTATCGAGTAGGTTTTCTTGAGCGTGTGGATGATCGCTGATCGTGGGCGTCACACGGACCTGGTTGTGGGTCGGCGAGGAAAAGATGCCTCCAAGAGTGATTCCCCGGTAGGTGTGGTGGTGCTAGAGGTGGTCGAGGTAGACATAAATGCTGGTGGAAAAGATGCACTGGCAGCCCTCTAGAGACAGATTGATGTGTTACAAGAGCAGTTGAGAAGAGGGTTAAACCCAAGGGAGGTAAGTGAGGATGAAGGAGAGGAAGAAGGTTCAAATGTAAAAGAGGAAGAAGAAGCAATTGATCAAGACCAAATGCGTGCTAATAAGGGCCATTTCAAAGATCGTGAAAAGACCCAAAAGCGTAAGTCCCCAAGATTCCAAGTTTGAATCCCTAAGAGTTGATCGACTGGATCAACGAAGCTAGAATAATATTTTGAGTATGAGGAAATAGAGGACCAGATCGGGTTGGCTTGTGAAAATGAAGTTGAAGGGCCATTTGTGGAAAAGAGGTTTAGTTGGAAAGAAATCGAAGAGGAAAATGAAATATCACCAGATGGGATCGCATGGTAGAGAAATTGAAGAAGCAGTTCATACCAGCGGACTACGAGTTAGATCTGTTGAAGAAATTGCAAGGGTTGAAGCAAGGAAGCAGATCTGTGAAAGAATATAATGAAAATTTTCACAAGATAATCATCAAAACGGGCCACACAGAGGCCAATAAGGAGAAGGTAGCCCGATATCTTAATGGGTTACGACTGAGCATTCAGGGAGGAGTTAAGCCTAGTCAGAATGACCACTATTGAAGATGTGTATCAGTTTGCTCTGAAGGTGGAAGAGAAGCTGAACAAAAGATTTGAAGGAAAGCAAAAAGGACGAGGAGGTCAAAGTGGAAGGGGCAGTGGAAGACCTTCAGAAAGCCGAAATGATGATGAAAAGAAAAGTGAAGATGTGGGTACCATCTGAAGCCAAAGGAATGACAACTTCTACCACCCTCATGATCAAAACAGTGGTGATCAAAGAGGTAGAGGATGATGGAGATAAGGGAAAGCGCGATTTGGAAGAGGTGGTTTTAAAAGAATCGTGTTTCCAGTGTGGTGAAGAAGGGCACGAAAGCCTATGAATGTCCACAACACCAAGGGCAGAAAAAAAGAAAGAAGGTCATGGAAGGGTTGTGCATGTAGATGAGGAGGCCCAATCCGAACATTCAGATGATGCTGAAAGGGGAGAAGCCCTAGTGATTAGAGGTTCTGCAAAATGGCGCTGTCCGTAATAGAGTAGGGCACCTATTTCACACAAGGTGCGGGAAGTGAAAAATGTTGTGATGTCATTATTGATGGTGGGAGTACCGATAATCTGGTGTCAAAAGAGATGGTCACAAAGTTGAAGCTGAAGAGGGAAAGGCACTCGCATCTGTATCAGATTGCCTGGTTGTAGAAAGACCACAAAGTTTTGGTCAATGAACAGTGCCTAGTAAAGTTCAAGATCCGAGCAACCATGATGAGGTACTGCGGATATCATCCCCATGGATGCATGTCACATGTTGTTGGGGAGGCCGTGGTAGTTCGATAGGTGAGCTATACATGATGGCCATGCAAACACTTATTCCTTGATAAAGGATGGGGTTCAAGCCACAAGTTGAAACCCCAAAGGAGACCTAAGAAAAGAGTGCTTGTGAATTTTTATGTGATGGAAGAAATTTTTAGAAGGTATGGTAGCTTACGAGCCGCAGTGTGTTATGCATTGATTCCTAGAGTGAGTAAGGAGGATAGTGAGAAGGTTCCAAAGCTTCGATGTTGTGGATGAGTTTCAAGATATTGTTTCGATAATGTACCCGAGGGTTTACCACCAAGGAAGATTAGTCATCGTATTGACTTGCTTCCTGGAGCTAGTTTGCCAAATAAGGCAGCTCATAGAATGACTCCAGTAGAAAATGAGGAGTTGAACAGACAAGTTCAAGAGTTGTTGAGAAAGGTTTTGATATGGGAGAGTTTGAGTCTATATGCAGTACCTGCAGTACTAGCACCAAAGAAGGATGGGGAGTGGAGGATGTGTATAGATTCCCGAGCCATAAACAAGATAACAACCAAGTACAGATTTCCCCTGCTAAGGATGGATGACCTGATGGACTATTTGAGTGGAGCTTAGTACTTCACAAAGATTGATCTAAAGAGTGGATATCACCAGATCTAGATTCGAGAGGGAGATGAATGGAAGACTACCTTCAAGACCAAAGAGGGTCTGTACGAGTGGTTAGTCATGCCTTTTGGGCTAACCAATGCACTAAGCACATTCATGCAGCTCATGAACGAGGTACTAAAAGAATTTCTGGGAAGTTTTGTTATTATGTATTTAGATGATATTTTTATTTTCAGTAAGATGTTGGATGAGCATCTGATGCATATTCGGAGAGCCTTTGAGAAGTTAAGAGAAGAGAAATTGTTGATTAATCTGAAGAAGTGTAGTTTTGTGAAGAGAGAGTTAGTGTACTTGGGGTTTGTTGTCTCAGCAGAAGGTCTCAAGATGGACCCAGAGAAGGTGAAGGCTATTCTGGAATGGCCTACCCCAAGAACTGCTACTGAGGTGAGATATTTCCATGGTTTGGCTAGTTTTTATAGAAAGTTCATTCAAAGTCCTGTGGACCCAAACAAACAATGAGAGGATAGAAAAGAATTCAAGTGGAGCACTGGAGCGAAAAATATTTTTGAACTGTTGAAGCATAAGGTAATAGAGCAACCTGTTCTAGCCCTCCCAGATTTCAACAAGGTGTTTCAGGTGGATTGTGATGCCAGTGGTTGTGCCATTGGAGCAGTGTTGAGCCAAGAAGGTAATCCCATTGCCTATTTCAGTGAAAAGTTAAATGATGCCAAGAGAAAGTATTATGTATATGATCAGGAATTTTATGCAATAGTTCAAGCATTAAAGAAATGGAGCCATTATTTGTTTCCCAAGGAATTTGTTCTATATATCGATCATCGTGCCTTGCAGCATCTAAATAGTCAAGGAAAATTAAATCAGAGGCATATGAAATGGGTAGAGTTTTTGCAGAGTTATACCTTTGTTTTGAAACATAGGAGTGGGAAGTCAAATAGGGTTGCAGATGCCTTAAGTAGGAGGCATACATTGATGACAAAGATGAAGATTAAAGTGGTTGGGTTCAATGAAATTAAGACACTGTATGTAGAAGATCTTGATTTCACAAAGGCTTGGAAAGCTTGCAAGGAACCTGTTACAGTGGATAGGACAAGGTGGCTGGATTTCATAATCCAGGATGGCATGTTATTTAAGGGAAGTCAATTGTGTATCTTGAGGAGTTCCATGAGGGAGAACCTAATAAAGGAGAAGCATAGTGGAGGAATGGCAGGACATTTTGGTTGGGATAAGACCATTGCCATTATTAGTGAGCATTATTATTGGCCTCAGTTGTCACGGGATGTGAAGAAGTTTGTACAAAGCTATAGGGTATGTCAGATGGCTAAAGGAGTGTGCCAGAATATAGGCTTATATCAGCCCTTACATGTACCAGAGAGGCCATGGGAGGATATAAGTATGGACTTTGTTCTTGGTTTGCCAAAGACACAATGAGGGAATGATTCATTCTTTGTGGTGGTTGATAGGTTTTCTAAGATGGCACATTTCATTCCATGTCAGAAGACCCATGATGCAGTCCACATTGTTGACTTGTTCTTCAAAGAGGTTGTGAGGCTACATGGTCTACCAAAGAGTATTGTTTCAGATCGTGACACCAAATTTGTGGTGTACTTTTGGAGGACCTTGTGGAAAAAGCTGAAGACAGAGTTGAAGTTTAGTTATGTCCACAAATAGATGGGAAGACAGAGGTTGTTAATAGGAGTCTGGGTAACCTACTGAGATGTTTGGTAGGAGATAAACCCAAGGGATGGGACTTGATCTTACCCCAGGTAGAATTTTCTTACAACAATTCTGTCAACAGAAGCATTGGTAGATCCCCGTTCCAGATTGTGTATGGAGGTAGCCCTAGAACAACTCCAGAATTGAGGAAGATGGACCAAGAGAAGAAAATAAGTGCTAAAGCTGAAGATTTTTCAGAGCACATCAAGAATATACATGAGAAGGTACGAGAACACATTAATAAGATGAATATGCAATATAAGGCTAAGGCAGATCAAAAAAGGAGGAATACGGAGTTTCAGACTGGTAATGAAGTAATGTTCCACTTGAGGAAAGAAAGGTTTCCCATGGGAACCTATAACAAATTGAAGATGAAGAAATTCAATCCCTATAAGATTTTGAAAAAGCATGATTCAGGAAATGCATATGAGGTAGAGTTGTTTGATGGAATCAACATTTCCCATGTGTTCAACAGTTCAGGTTTGACAGAGTATCATGAAGGTGGAACGGAGGAAGCAACAGTAATAAGGCAGTATGGCATTCTAGCACCCACTTCAAAAAGGGAGGAGATTGAAACAATCTTGGATAGTCGTGTGGGAAGGAGTAATAGAAATAGGCAGTATGAAGAATATCTAGTGAAATGGAGAGGAAGGCTTGTGGAAGATTCATCCTGGCTATCTAAGGCAATGGTTGACCGGTTGGATTTTCCTCAACCATCTAAGACATGGCGGGTCACTTCTCAAATTACGCTGTGTGTCTAATGCAGGAGCATCTAGTAGTGTAAAGGCAATCTTGCATCACCCAAAAATAGTTAAATTTCAAGTTTCTCAGTTTTTAGATGTTTTTACATTTTTGGATACCCTTTTCATCATAATGAAATTTCCAATTTATGGTTTTTATTTTCTATTCCTGGGTTGAAAGATATTGCAGTTTTAGTTTCCCAGATTTGCACCTGAAAATCTTCTGAGTTGGATTTGAGGCACTTAGAGTTCCCAAAACGGCCCCAAAACTTGCCAAAATTGGCATAGTGGATTTTGAGCACGTTATTGACTTTGAGACCTTTCCAACAATTCAAACGGTTTGTGAATCAAAGTCCCAGATCAAAAGTTATGGCCCTGGGAAGTTGGTGCACTTTCTAGAAGATACAATTGCAAATGTTCTTTTGAAATTTGAACTTCAAGTTGTAATTTTTTAGCGCCAAACTGCCTAAACTCAAATTTAAATGTTGTTTTGGCTCCAAACTAAAGAGGAGCTCTATTTATGGGTGGGTTTCTAATTTTTGGGTAACTTTTTGGGGACAAGCTCGCATATTGTGAAAGGGTGATTCTGTAGCTTTCTGTAACTTGCATGTGTTGTAGAACTTGGGGATTTGAGATCCTCTGCATGTAAGAAGCTCCATTTTCTGAATAATAAAATTATTCTCTTGTTTGTGGGTTATTTTCTAAGTCTCGGGCTGCGCCCTCATCATATATTATATTTGTGTAAGTATATTAGTAGAGATATAGAAAAATATAAAATAAATATGACACTAGGGAGAATAATCCCAATTTCCAAATAAGGAATTAGGTCTTGACAAGGATAACACTTAGATTTTGATCATTCCCCTTAGCATCACACAATTTAAGCATGAATTTTATTATACATGTTCAAATATAGCCTTCCTATTTAGCCTATATGATGATAAAGTAGTGTATTGGGTCCCAAAATTGCTACTCCACTTTCTTAAACAAAATCTCACTCACAAGCCTAGGGTTGTCATCATGCAAGTGAAATCAATTCATCAACATATTACAAATGGTTTAAGGTCAACCCTACAATATTATCTTTTCTTTCCTCAACTTCAAGACTATATTAAACTCGAGAATGTGTTCCTAGAGGTATACCGAAATAGGTATTAAATCAAACAAAATGGACAACCAAACCCAATTGCATTCCTAACACCAAATATTATCACTAGGTCAAGAAAGAATAGTTTTAATGACCTTTATATAGCTAATGAAAGTGTGCAAGAATAAACCTCATGAAATACATTAATATCATAAAGATCTTGATGATAAATACTTGGCTATATTATAAGGTTATGAATGAACAAAAAATGGTTCTATTACCAAGCTATTGATTAATGTTTTGATTTGTTTTTATGCTGTTGGATTGGTAAAATAGTTTTAAATTAGTGCCTACTCCTTTGGAAATAGATTAATAATTTATTAGGAAGAGAACAAATGAAAACCAAAATAATAATGATCTATGTATTTACATACAACACAGATTATAATTTTTTTGATAGAGAAGGATTATTAATCCATAATAGGGCTACAAAAATGTATACACAATATATGAAAGATCATTCTAAAGCTTGAAATTTTTTTAAAATGTTTCTATATTAATCTATCTCAACATTTATTTCATTCTAGAAAATGTGGCAAAGTAATATCCCTAGTTGTGACTAATAAATCCTCCTAAATATACACATACCGTTATGGAGACACTCTACAACAAAAATCACTTATAATATTAATCTCCTTTGATTCCACAAGCTTATACTCCACCTATTGAGCTGAATTGACATTCAATGATTGCCTTGCATTATACTAGAGATATTCCGGCATCTAGAGACCACCCAATAGCTAAAATTTCAAATGAGAAAAAAATCCTATTCAATAGCAATAGGGAAAAACCCTAATTTACAACACTATATCATACTATAAATCAATAGTACAGGTGCATTCCTACTCAAAACAGATTTCCAAACAAAGGAAAATTATGTAGGGGTATAGAAGTATCTAGGACAAGTAATGGAGAGTAGATTGAGTAAATACATGTGGCTAGGAGAGCTCCACTATATTAATGCTATGTATATGTACATGATTAAAAACATAACATCATTATATTTGGTTCTCAAAGCCCTTTTAAAAATTATTTTCAATAATAATGGCTTCCTTTCACATCTATTTTATCTTTGTAGACTAGGAATATCATTTTATCCTTTACATTATTGGTCTTTGAATAGTTGTTGGTACCTTGGAAAAAAATTAGAACCATGTTGGGCCTTGGAGGTAGTTTAGGAACCATCAAAAACCACAAAAAATAGCTTCCTTTTATTACTTATTTGAGGTATACTGGAAAATAAAAAATATGGTGGAGGTTCCTAGTTGTTGGTATCTTAAAATTATCTAATGACTTCCCAATGTCTCCATGTCGAAAATATTAATTCTTTAGTATTTTTATAGGTTTTAGAGATTCCCCACCCCATTGGAAGTCTTCAACTATTTCAACATTTCAACCAATTTTGGGAAATTTATTTTTTTCAGGAACTATGTTTAAATTTTTTTATATACTACTCAACTACCTTTTCATATTTGTTGGTCTCCAAGGGCCCAATGGTAACTCAATTATTATTGGGACTAGATGAGGCTTTGAAATCACCACAAAGCTCTGACACACATATTTTTTCTCTTTGTGTTTTCCTTCAAGGGTTTGGTTTTGGGAGGAATATAGAACCTCAAAAATTATACTAGATTGACAAACATTGGGTTATCAGATGAAATGGATAATTGGAGCCCAAGGTTCTAAGTTCTAACCAAAGTTTGAAGCTGGAATATTATTATGGAGGTTGGAGTGGAGATAAATTTAGAATAAGAAATTGATGGTTTCAATTTCCAAATGGAGTTCGGAGTCTAAAAGGATGAAAGGTCAACACACGTCAAGGAGTGGACTTGATCCAGGTGGATGTCAGGACCCAAAAATTCAACTGTTCTAAATTCCCTTGAAATTGGCACCATGTCAAAGTGCTTGAAAAATAGAATCCAACGCAACTTGAATGGGAAAAAAAGGAGTCTGTATGCCCAAGTTATCACTAGTCAAAGTTTAGTCAAACTAGGTGTAGGGGCTGTAAGAAGGTGAAAAATTCCTACTTTGCTCACCATAGGATAAGTCAGTAAAAATTTGATGATAGGTGAAAAATTTTAAAATAAATGATTAATGCTTCAAATCGGTTGGAAGAAAACTCATGTTATTCATTTAAAATTGAAAAAAATGATTAATACTTGAAATGAGTGTGGGTAGCTCATGTATTATTCATTTAAATTGGAAAAATGATTAATACTTGAAGTGAGTGAAATTATCACGTATTATTCATTTAATTTGTAAAAATGGAAATTAGTTTTGTGTGAGAATCCACCTTACAACTATTTTCCTATTCTCAAGGAGGAGTTGAGAGATTGATGGGATTTTCTCTCATCTTATCCCTTGAGTTGTTGTGGAGTTATCCTCTCCATAGGTTGTGGATTTGGGATAATTACAAATAGCCTTTTAATGGTTATTAGGTGGGATTAGACTTAAATAAAAATAAAACCCCAAACAAACAAAACTTATAATAGCCCGAATGAAATATTTTCAAGGGCTTAAATAATGTTTTAAAATATGTAATATTTTAAGGGGTTTGTAATAACCCATGTCTAAGCCCGAATACTTAACATAACTTTTAAATG